>JAOQML010000002.1:29436809-29454630 GCA_027568935.1 Erythroxylum urbanii
TATTGTTATAGTTTAATATTCTTCACTCATTTAATTAGATTATGCTAGTGTCATTCTAACATAGAACCAAAAACCTATACAAGCATATAATGAAACTTATGTGGAATAATTTGATGTTGAACATGTTCAATTAAAGAGATCCACTAGGAGGAAGATACATATTATATCATTTTATCATATATTTTATTTTGGTGTGAATAAATATAACTTTGGACAAGTTGCTTACCTTGTTACTTTTTCAGAAGTTGTTTCTAGTGGGATATAATGAGAGATTAAATAAATTTTATGAAGCATAATAAGGTATAAGAACTTATGGATTTACCTAAAAAACTTTAAACTTGTTGGTTGTATATATGTTTATAAGAACAAAAAGGACTTCTAAGATATGATTAAGCAATTTAAAAAGAGGTTAGTTGTCAAGGGTTTCACTGAGAGAGAAGGGATAGACTTTAACATAACTTTCTATTTTGTATCTTCTAAAGGTGCAATTAGAGTTATCATGATAATAGTAGCTTATTATGATATGAAGTTATACCAAATGAATGATAAAACTGCTTCCTTAATAAAAACCTTTATGAGAGAGTCTATATGTTATAACTTATATGGTTTTATAAGGATGAGAAGAATCTTCTAGATTGTAAACTGAGAAAATATTTATGAGAATTAAATAAGCTTCTTATTAGTGATACCTAAAGATTGATAAAGTAAATACCTCATTAAATTTTGTAAGAAATAAATTTAAATGACGCTTTTGCTACAATGTTGGGTGAGCAAGGTCATTTTTCTACTTCTTTATGTAGATGATTTCTTGCTTGTATGAAGTTACTTAAGCATGTTATATTAGGTTAAGTGGTTATTTTACAAGAATTTTAATAAGAAAGATCTTGTTGAGGTACTTTTCATCCTAAGTAGTTAGATTCACTGAGACATTCTAAAATTTGCTAGATCTCTCTCAGGCTACATAAATTGATTGTATATTAAAAAGGTTTAATATGAAAAATTATAAACCTTTTGTAGAACTATCTATCATGGAGAGTGGCTATCTTTGGCACAATGTTCAAAGAATGAAGTTAAAAGGGAGGCCATAAAGAAAGTTCCTTATTTTTATGCAATTGGTAGCTTGGTATATGCTCAAGTATGTACTAGATCAATCTTTATATTCATTATTGGAATGTTAATACTTATCTAACATAGATATAAATCATGTGAGTGTAGGTAAATAGGTTTTGAGATAACTTTAAGAGACTAAAGATTATATGTTGACATATAAGAAAGTAAAGAAATCAAATTTGATTAGATATACAAATTCTAACTTTTCTATATGTCTAAATGATAGGATGTCCATATCAAGTTATACTTTTATATTGGCAGATGGTGTTGTTTCACAAAAAAGAGTGAAGCAAACACTTATGATCTCTTTTATTATCCATATCGACTTTGTTGCATGTTATGAGGATACTTTACATGAAATTTGGCTAAGAAGTTTGATTTCTAAAATGTTTATAGTGATTTAATTACTAAACATTTTCAATTATACGCTGATAATCTTTTTACATTATATCTTAATAATAACAATAAGAATTTCCACAGTTTAAGCATCTAGAGGCTGACTATCAAGGAACGTGTACAAAAAGTTGACATCATAATGGATCATGTTTTTTATTCAATATGTATTAGTCGATCCTCTGACTAGAGGACTTCATCCAATTATTTGTCACAAACATGTTTATAGTACGAATGTTTTGATATCTTTTGGCACTATTAAATAAAGATGATTGTATGTTTGTACCAATGTTAAGAATACCATACCGACCCTGGTACTGGATTAGTTCTAGTACAGTACTATACTGATACCAGTCAATACCAAGTATCATTTCGAGTAAATTTTTATATTTATAAAATAGTTCCTGATTTTTTTTAAATTACAAAATAGTCCATTGTCATATTGTATTGTATACTTTATAAGGTTATATCAACCATGTCTTCAAAAATCATAATAATCAATAATAACCACAATTAATATGAAATAATAATAATTTTCAAATATTTCACATAAAAATAATAACCATAATTAATATGAAAAAGACAATCATCATCATACAAATATAAAATTAAGAACAATACAAAGTATTTAAAATATTACAATTTCATATATAGTAAATAATAATTACATCGAAACATAAAATAAAAAGAATAATAAATATTCTTACTCTCAAACTATTACAATTACAACAAGATTTCGTGATGAGGAAACAATCAACTAAAAGTGAAACCTGAAACAAAAACATTTACAATCATATTGCATATATAGAATTTAACATATACATCAAATATAAGTAAAATTAAAAGAAAAGGAGAAACAAAAACCTAGAACTTCATTCAATCGTCTACGGGAGGATGCCCGTTTTGATTACACTAACCCCAATTATCATTTGGAACAAAATTCTCATCACTGGGAGGAGCCTCATTATCATTATCATTCAAATTCAATGCATCAAATGACATGTCATTGCTTTCCCATCTAAGATTATCTTCGAAGTCATTCACATCTACCAAACTCAATTCCTCATAAACCCAATTTGCTAAAAGATCAATATTATCAATGCAAGTTGGATCTATTGTATTGCTCGTTCTGTTTAGCGTCCTAGTAAACAATAAAATTTAATCATTAAAAAATATTAAGAGATTATATCTAAATTAATAATGATAATAACATACCTTTCCTGAAGCTTTAAATTGTAACGAATGAAGATCAAGTCATTTAATCTTTTGTGCTCTAATCTATTGCTTTTCTTGGAATTGATGAATTTAAATGAGCTCAAGTTCCTTTCATAACCTGTTGCACTCACAATTGACTTAAATTTTGAATTGCAAACATTTGCAATTATAGAACACCACTTTCGAATTGATCCCACTAAAAAATTGTAAGTCGTAAGACAACAAAAGTAGCATTATAAACAAAATAAAATGATAATTAATTTTCAACATGTAAGAAAAGGAAAAAGGCTAATACATAGAGAAATTTTTGCTCTTTATTGAATAACAATTGGCATTCCAAAATCCCCAGAAAACTACTTATGAAGCTTCATTTGTGAGCTCCAGATATCTTACATCATCTTATGGGCAACAACTGTTGTAATAGTGAATAACGTTCCCCCATTAACTTCAGCTTTCTTTGTAAAACCTAGATTTAAATAGATACTGAGACTCAAAAATGCCCCAGCTGTAAACAACGGAGAAGAAAGTTGACTTTCCTATCTTTCGTTGATGATTGCAAGATAAGATGTATACAAATAAGGCATATTTTTCATATTGGCCTTGATTGCTTCTGTTGCCCTCTCCATGGCATCAAAAAATAACTCATTATTACATTTTCATCACATGTGGTGGTTCTATCATTGCAGGATAGGGAGAAGTAGTCGCCGGAGAGGAGAATGATAGAGAGAATAGAGCGTGTGAGAGAGAATGGAGGAGAGTGTTTGAGAGAGAGAAACGAAAACATTGAAAAATCAAATAGAGGAAGTAGAAGAGGATTGCATAGAGGGGGTATAAAATTTTTAATTATTTTTATTAAGTCCCTCAAGTTTTTAAAACTTACGATACCGATCAATATATGGTCGATACCACGTGAAAAGGTGCCGATAGGTACTATTAACATTGATACTGTTCTATTTTTTGGCCAGTACAGTACATTTCATCTACTATTGGCCGGTATGAAACGGTATTTATTACATTGATTTGTACTAGATATAATTTTATTTTCATATATTATGATTACATTATATACATACGTATATGTATATATTGTTGATCATTTTCTTCTTATTCATACAAATTATTTTGCATTGTGATAATACATATAAAAATATTAAAATTTATATCTTAATCTTAAGCATATAAGACGTCATTAGACATATTTATAGTTTAACATTGATTCTATATTTTAACATTGATTCTATATCTCTTTACACGTGTAAGAATATCAAGATACATAGTAATTTATGAGACATAGAGGGATACAAGTTATAAAGGATTTCTCTAATATATTTTTGCATATAGTGACAGAAATATAATTTTTCCATTACATTTTAACATTAACTTTAGAGAAATCAAACTTTCAAACAAGCTACGTACATTATAGATTATTCAAGTAGCATTGTTATTTGTCACTCTCTTATAACATATAATGCATGTTTCTTATATCTTTTGGTATCAAAAGTCCTTCGAAATGAATGACAGACTTCAATTATCTTTAGATCAAATTGTTTCCATAAGGTCACCAAGACCATTTCACAGCATTTGTCCCAAGGGACAAAATAATGTTTTAAAAAATTAAATCTAGTTAAGAAAAAATAATAAAATGTCATATAAATGATCTAATTAAGTAAAACAAAGTCCAATAAGAAAATGACAAATTATTAGTATATATTGTTTATTTATGGACCTATGATAAGGATATTCAATAAAATAATTATACATAACTATTATCTCTATTACACCATAAGTTTTTACAGACATTCAAATTTATTGACCCGTCTGGACTGGAGTTTTGCATGTTGAGACTTTACTTATGCTGTTTTAATAATTTTTATACATATCAAGTTGAAATTTTTCAAGAGATTACTCAAAGGTCAAATACGCAAAACAACTATATTATTTGTATTATTTTTACAAATTATAAGTAATTCTCCGCATCAATAAAGTTGACCTAAGCTTAATACAAACTAAAAAAATATTAAATTTAACCTGACTAAATAAGACGATTCCTTTGAAGTCACGAGTATAGAATCTCCTCTATTTACATACTGACGTGTGATTTGAATTTTACCCTTTAAAGTTTTAACGAATGATTACAAAAATAAATGATAAGGTAATCCAGGGAGAGGCTTGCTTGCTTGCTTTGACAATTCCTTTGTTCTTTGTTTTTCTGTGCTACGCACGTGGACTCTGTTCATCTGATTCTCTGAGCTCCCTGAGGAAAAGAGGAAAATAAAAGGTCTAGCCTTTATCTACAAGACAACGAAGAGTAGTTAGAGTCAGTTCGTTCGTCTTCAACGTATCATGTCATCCAAAAGCCACTACGCATATGCTTTTCATTTTCTGCCTTGTTAGTGAAGATTCAAAACCAACTCTAGCCTATCTTGATTCTGTTCAAAGGTTTGTGATTTTCTTTTCTCCGGTTTCTTTTTTCCATATAGACTGATGAATAAGAACGACCAAGTCTGTTAGTTTTGAGGGTTGATATTTTCCTTTTTCACTCTGTTGTAATGCCTCTATTAAGGCTTTGACTTACAAGGGGTCGCCTTATTTTGTTCCAGTCAGACGGTGGATAGTCATTGCCTTACTGGATACGCAATTTGGTGACGCTTCAGAGTCTAGTTCCTCCTTCCGTTTTCTATGGAAATTGCGGATAAAACGAAGTTGGTAAATTAGAATCTGTTTTCTGCTTTTTGGGCTTTGTTTAACAAATCTTGTTTTCTCGTAAAGGATGAGATTTTTTTGTGTGAAACGGCACATTGAGTTCTGGGTTTGTTTCTTCTGTCCAGTTAATTATTACTATATGGTTGTTTTTATTAATTGCTGGATTAGTTACATTGTCTTTTCTGCAACAGACAGTTCGTTTCTTTCTGTCGCTCTTCCTCTGTTCCATTTATTCATTTATCAACTTCTCTCTTTTTCCTCTCATTTTTGTTCTTTATATTGGATCAGGCCGCTCCCTTTGAGGATGGTCGATTAGAAAGGCATATGGGAACTCCAAAGTTCTCCGTTTTGGATTATGCAAATGGATTGCTGCACACGGCGGAGAAATCTGACAGCTTTCTTATTGACATGGAAAGCTTCTCCGATTGCGGCAACAAGGACATCGATGCAAAATCAAGGATTATTGTAAGTCTTTGAATCTCTATTCTAGACTCTTGCAAGTCATAAATATATGCACAAGGGATACACTTAAACATTTTAATGTTCTCCACTCTCAATCCGTTCTTTAAACCGAAGAAACTATAGTGTCAGAGGAAGAGTAGATAAATTAGTATGTTTGCTTTGTTTAACAAGTGCTTGTTTGTTAATTATGCTTTTTTTTTTAATGAATGAACCAGTTGCAGAGAAGCCTTTCAAAAAAAGGATCACAACGAGTCGTCGAGAAGAAAATGAATCGCATTATATCATCCAATGATAAAGAAGCCATTGTTGATAATTCTTCGCCAAGAGGTAATAAATTTTCTTCTCAAACCCTTTCGATGTTCACTTTTGTGTTTATCATAAAAATCCACGTTTTCCCGCTATTCCATTATTGTATTTGTTACAATAGTTTATTAGCATTTACCAAATAGATGGACATTTATATTCTTTTCGATATGATGAATGAATTATTAGCGAAAAAAAGAAAAGAAAAGTTGACATTTCAAGACACTACGATTATGGAGATAACAGATATAACATCTTTGATTGGATGGTTATTAATGCAATCAAATAGAATATAATATTATTCTAAAAAAATGATTTATAATATAGTAGAATAAAATAAAATAGAAGAGAAAGATGTTATATTTAGTAAAAATAAGTTACCTCTAATTTGGAAAGTTCAGGATGGAATGTAAAATGATAAACTACATTTTATTATGTTACATTATGAACTCTTATTTTAAATAACATTTTACTATATTATATTATAAACTCTTTTATCCTTTCTAAATAACAACTTTTTAATATTACATCTATTTACATTATTCAGTTACGTTAAAAACTTTACATCTAAATAAACATAGACTTATGACTCAGCTTGTTCTGAGTTCTGGACTTCGCGCCCATGTGTGACAGAGATGCTTGATGGTTGGGGTAATACAGCAATAAAACAACAAACTAAGTATGAATAATTTAAGATTGGTTTCACTCGGTGCCTTGCACCGGATGGACTGAAAAACAACTTTCGAATACCAAACATCTACTTCCACTCAATTTGTAAAATGGTACTTCCCAATCATTTGGTGACACTTCTGATCTAGTGTAACTGCTACTACCTGTTATTGTCAGTACCGTTATTATTCGTCGACCCCCATCAACAAGATCAATTATACCTTCAAGTCAGTGGAGTTGATTATAATGCTGAGTTATGTGCGAAAGGCAGCTAAATTGTAATACAGGGTAAACTCAACCTTCTGCAGTCAGTGCCATGATGGGACCAAAACACTTGCAAGCCTGAAAGTGAAAGCTTACCAAACTATGGAATGAAATCATTATGAATAAGGCAACTAAATTTCTTACTCGGGTGGACATAATTAGATTAGTTTTTAAGCAAATATTTCAGAGTACGATCCATTGTTGGTACCCCTTTTGTTGAAAATAGGTAGTAGTGAGCTGCTACTGAACTAAAGCATTTAATTCCGTCTTGGTATTATCAATCTGCAGCTACGTTAGCAGGGGCCAGCACGCCTGAAAAGGCCGCAGGAGGGACCATGGATTATACCAGCAACTCACAAACTCATCATCAGATCACCATCACGACCAGCAACACAAATGACACAACAGAGAGCAGATGCCCATCATGGAGGAACAGCTTCAAGCGTCCTCCACCACCATGGGTCCTTGATCCCAAAAGGGTTCTCTTATTCTTTGCTACCTTGTCAGTATACAACATTTTAAGCATGCAAAATCTCCATCCCTTCCATGTTAATTATCCACGTTATCATTTCCTTTTGGACTTGGATAAAGCCGTGGTGAAGATCATCATTTGGTTTAATTGTTAACAATGCCCGCATGTTCACATGTGCACTTACCTACTCTTTTTTCTGCTCTCTTTCTTGTGACAGATCAAGCTTAGGGACAATGCTGCTCATATACTTCACGCTCTCAGTTGGCAAGATAGCTAAAGGTGAAGATGTTCTTGATTGAGGCAGTGACAATCTACATTGGCTTACCCCGAGAGAAAACAACCACCACTCGTACTATGGTGCTGCTTGTGGGACAAAATAGACATCAGAGGACGGCAAATTATATATATTGCAAGATACATAGGCTTATTTTGATGAAAGTTTCGTGGTTTATGCACAGAGAAATGATCAGAGACAATAACATAGACAACTTACCAAGCTTTGATACAATGAAGCATTACCCTTTTACAGAAGGTTACTAAAATTCTAAGATGAAGACAAGGGCGCATTCTGTTAATGAAAAGATGGGCTCCTCCCACCTTTTATATGTATATAAAATTGATTGGACTGTTCCCATAGCGCTCGACTGTAAGTATTAGATGCTTTTGATCTCTCTTTCCTACATCCTTTTTTATTTCTCATACCTTCCGATTTTAGTATCCCCAGGTACAGTAGAAGCATTTATTGTCGTCCATGGAGGTCACGTGACTGCTGCAAGAGAAAGAAAAAAGCAGTTTCGCAACCCTCACATTAAAAAGCAACCATGCACAATTAGGCCTTTTTTCTTAACCAAAAATTGGGTACTCCAGAAGTAGCTTATAGGAAAGTAATGGACATCATGCATTGTGCATGCCACCTGCTGACAACTCGTACCTAGTCAGCCCAGTGCGACCATTCCCAACATAAAATATATGTTGACTACCAAATAAATGGACTACAAAACATAATGCCTTAGGACATCAATGTTAATTATTTATAATAGATGCAGTGCTCAACGCAGCTGTTAATGGATTTGTCTAGCGTATTAAAGTAGATGGAAAATCACATTGCACGTCAAGAAACTGACTGGGGATTATGCATTGTTCATTATTACCAACTTAGCGGATGCATCATAAGGAAAACAAGCTATGCAGTCACTAGTTATCAGAACACTGCATCTCTATGACGTAGGAGCAACCAAAGTAAATGAGAACCACAAAAGGAAAAGCATATACATTCTTCCCCAATCAACATTTGATGAATCGGTTCAATTGATTACAATACATTACATCATCCTTGTGGCTACTATTAGTATGGGCTCACTAGTTCCCTGTATGATTCATCAAATCAACCCAGTAAGCCTATGCACACAACTCCAGAATAAAAAAGGGACTTCAATTTTTGACACAATAGAATAATTCCAGTCCCACTCCCACTGAAGCAGATCGTGGCTGCATTCTACCAATATATGATCTGGTTGACGAGGAAGTTTAGCAATGAAGTAATAAAAATCGAATTTTTTTCTTGATTGCGAGAAAGTACATTCCTTGCAGGTGATAGATACAAGAGGTACCGTACCGTGTTAAAATCTCATTCCAGCAGAGCAGAGAGTAGGACTACACATTTCTAGTAAAGCTTTGAGATTCGTGGCATTGAACATCTGTGCTTTCGGTCATGATAAAGCCTCAATATTACGGCCGCAGTCTCCTCAATTGCTTTTCCTGTCACTTCTGCGATGGGAAAGAAAACAAAGAGGACCAAACTTAGTAAGTTGACCTGTGAGAACCGTTGATACCATCGGTTTGCCATATTCACTATGCAAAAAATTTTAGCGAAAGTTGGCAACCAATGGTGATGTATTATAGACAGGCAGAAATCATTCAAGCATGTTACCAATTACAGGCCAAACTGGATTTTGAGCAAAAGTTCTGCCGGCAAATTCCAGTTCTTGTCTCACATAATCCATCTCTGAGTAATTGCTCCTTACTTCTTCACTAAATCCAAGACTTTTAGCTCTTGCTTTCCTGATTGTTTGTAAAACCAGTGGATTAATGGTTAAACCAAAAACCTTCTCTGGATCTACCTCAAAGAGGCTCTTTGGCAAATCCACGCCCATCACAATAGGTACATTGGCCACTTTGTATCCTTTCTGTGCTAGATATATTGACAGTGGTGTTTTCCCAGTACGAGAAACACCAGCGAGGACAATGTCAGCTTTGTTCAAGTTTTGTGGCAAAGCCCCGTCATCTTGCTTGATAGTAAATTCAATGGCCTCAATCCGTCGAAAGTACTCATCAGAGAGTGGAAAATACCTGCCAGGAGCTCCACGTGGAAGACCAGAAGGTGAGACACCAAGATGAGAAGCAATTGCTTCTGTTATTGGACCCAATATATCAGTAGATGGAATGCCCCACAGCTTACAAGCTTGCTTGGCAGATTCAGCCATGGAAGGATCAGCTAAAGTATAGACTAGAATCGCACCTTCTTTCGCTGCTTGCTTTATGATCTCCATTAACCTCTCAACATCATCAATCTAATGATTTAAGGCATGAATAGGAACAAAATTAGAACTCGCCACATCTTCTCATGCATAGTGTGAAATAGCAAAAAATATCGTTTCTTTCTCTACCAAAAAAACAGATATTTCTTTCCCTACCCAACAAAGAAAAGATCGTTTCTTTTCATTAACAAAAAAGAAATTATCGTCTCCTTTTCTTTTTCACAGTACAAAAATTGAACTGAGGATGCTTCATTTACACTTACTCCGGAGAACAGATGGGTGTTGACAGGACAACCTCGGTCGACCAAACAATGTTCGAACTGACCCAATGCGGCGTTAACGGAGTGCTCGGCAGTCCAGCCAGTGCCGTCAGAAACCATGTATATGGACTTACCGCCTGTGACCTCCGGTTCATCATCTCCGGGAACCGGGTCAGAGTCTTTGGTTTGGGTTTCTAAATCTCTGAGCCCTTGAATTTGAGGGCTACGGTTGGACCCGTGGCCTGGGCGGTCCAACTTGCGGCCAGATCGTATTGCACGAGCCCTGAACCAGCGGTTCAGCTGAACGCTGCCCTTGGGTTTCCGAGGCTGAGAGTCGGAGTGTGGCTGGGTTGTGGGCAGGGAAAGGGTATTATTTGAATTTGAAGGTTCGGGCTTGGCTTGAGCGCTGCAAGTGAAAGAGGTTGCTGGTCGCCGGAGCGTCAAAGTTGAAGAAAACATTTTTCTTTCTGCTCATCCACAAATTATATGCCGAATTACTTTTATATCTCACGCCTAAAAATTCTAATTACTAAGGGACCGAAATAGGATTCCTTATTGCTTTGCAAAAACTTTTCAAACCATTAGATTTTTTAGGCTTCTCCAATTATATGAATCATTAAGCATATCAAACAATAACAGAGGGGGCGTTTGAGTATAAGTAAGTTAGTCTTAAGATTGTAGAAGAGATATAGATGGATGTTGTTACATATATCCTTACTTTAGGAGGTGAACTCCCTTCATATATTAAAAACATGGCAAAGTATAAAGATAAGGAAATGTGAACACATGACTACGTCTTACATACTAGACAAAGATGGGTATTGAAAATTATTGCTTTACACTATAGGCGAACAAAGTGACTATTCTGGGACAAGGCGATTTATAACTCTTCTAAGATGCATCAATTGGATGGAAGCATATGACCCTTTTTCAGTTTAGGTTCCTTGAGGCCCAAAAAGTGAATCATTATATATCATTTCATCTTGCTAGTCTTGGGGAAAACTTTGAGTTATGTTAGGAGAAACTTCAACCGTGTATTTAGCTCTCTATGCGTCATCATTCAAACATCTAAATAACTTAACGTTATTGAGAAGTTATCTTGCATCCATGTGTTAGGTGGGAAACTATTTTTTTCTTTTTACAAAGTCTTGGCAAGAGGTCTTTGAAAGTGCAAGGGTCTCAACCATACCTTTTGTTTTGTCTTGATTTGAACTGTTGGCTATTTTTATATAAAACTTAGGAAATTGTTTTAAAAGCAAATATATCGTCTTTTGAAAACTTATAGAGATAAACTTACAACTCAATCATTTAGTTTACAACTTGTGTGCATCATGGAAGCGTGGTCTTTTACGCAGCGTTTGGTTCATGTCCTTGTTAATAGGGACAGATCACAAAACAAACAAATCTTGTCATCTGTACTTATTTGGTTGTTGTCCCCCCGACTTTTTGTCTTCAATCCCCGGATGACAGAGACAATAATTTTTGTATCTCCGAAAATCGTAGGACAAGGGACATTATGTCTCTGTCTACGAAACGTTAGGTCACGCGTTGTCCAAAATAGCTCCATCCTCTCTCTCGGTTGTCGTCTGTTGTCCTGCTCACCTCGTCTCCCTCAACCGTCGCACCACTCCTGTTCCGTTGTCGACTTACAACCCCATCACTCGTCTTTTGGTCGACCCACAACCAGCGCACGTTGTCTCTCGCACACTGCCCTTTTTCCCCAATACCTTCGTCTCGAGATTTGTCTGGTTGCAAAATGGATGCCGATAGTGTTCTTCTTCTCTGTTTCTTGTTTGGGGTCAGAAATGCATTATGTTTGTGAGAAGAATGGAAACCTTGGGTCTGTTGAGATTCTACAAAGCTTTTAACCTTTGTCTTTTTTTCTGTTTAAGGTTAGCTGGGTTGTTGTTGATCGGTGAGAGGTTGCTCAAGCTCCAAAGATTATCTTGTGTTTCTGTTGATAGGTAATTCCATTTTTCTGAGATTAATCTGCATTATGCTATCATGTATGTGAGAGTGTTTGGCAACTTTGGGTTATGCTATCATGAATCTGATTGTGGTCCCTGACTTTACAGTATGGCTTGTGTTTATGGATGAATTGAGACTGTGTTTTCATATGTTGAGAATTCTGAATTGTCCCATATGTTTTCATATTATTATTATTATTATTATTAGTCTTATATTATTCGATATTTCATAATAATTTGTAATTGTTATTATTTGTTAACTTTTTTCAACTAACACAAATAGTTCGTAATAAAATTGTCAATTAATTACATATTTTTAATCATATTAAGGACTAGGGGTATTTTTGTCATTGTCACCATTTTTTCGTTCTGTCTACTGCAACCAAATATATTCTGTCCTCAAGACGAAGACAGAAATTTTTGTTCTGTCCACTACAACCAAACACTTCACTGTCTCCAGTTTTTATTCTGTTCTATCTACAGATACCGGAGACAGGAACCAAACGCAACATTAAAGTTTTTTCGTCATACACTCCATTTACTGCATCTTATAAGAAGCTTCACTCTTATAATGTCTTCTCCTAATGATAAAGAGTTGTGTAGAGAGTTCACTAGATCCTCATGGTCTTCTTCTCAGACTAAGACAAGGGGTTCATGCAGGAAGTGGAAAACTTTGTGGGGGTTAAGGAAGTGAATGATTGTTGTCTTACCTTGGAACCAATTCCTAAAAATGTCAACGACTACGAAGCTAAAAGGTACATTGGGAGGCTAAGGCTTGGGAATTGCTAAAAGCTATTATCGAAGTACGTATGACCTTTGGAGTAAAAAATGTCATGCTTTCCTAATCATAAGGTGATTTCAATGACTTTAAAATTGGGATGAGGTTACCCCTCTATGATATAGTCTTTATCATAATTTAAGATACATGTGAGTTTTCAAGTTAGTTACATCCTCATTCATTGTGAGCAATTGTTTGCTTTATATTTGCCTATTAACAAGTACTCCAAATTGTATAGCCTAGTTCTGGATCAAGGATGCTCTTGAAACTTTTTAGAGGGGTACACACAAATGGGAGAAGAAATTTGCTTTCCTTAACTTACAAGAAGACAGTTAATAAGCAATTCAGGTCTGCCTAGTGATATATCAATCTATACTTCAAAAGGTACAAGAGTCATTTACTGCAAGAGGATCAGATGCTACTTCTATTAGATGACCAACTTCCTCAATCCTTAAGGATGTAATGTTAGATGAGGAAGCCCTCTTAAATTCTGACATTACAAAAGAATATATGCATATATTTTTCTCCTTACTATTTGTAATTTTTCCAAGTTTCTAGTTGCTTAATATATCTTTTGTGGATGCATATATAAATATCTTGAAGTTAATAAACAAAGTGAATAAGAAGGGGGTTGTAGTGCTTCTTCTCCCTTTTAAAAAGGAAGAGGAATGCTTTTATTAACTAAAAGGTCATCCGTGTGGTTTCAACAGAGAATGTTCCAGTTGATATAGACAATGCTAATAACTCTTATACCTGTCAGTCGTAGGGTGACAACTCAAGGGTAAATGATGAGGTAATCTCTCCTCTGTGGATATCTTTAGATTTTCATTTTCTTCAATCTACTTATCATTATTATTTTATTTTATCTCAGGCTTTAAGCTTATTGGCGATGTACATTAATAGGATGATTATGGAGCTAGAGAGGTTTACATGGATGTAGAGCTAGCATACAAGGTATAATGAAGACTTGTCTAGTGCGTTGGCAAATTTGAAGTAGGAGAAGGAGAAAGAGGCAATATAAGCTCATGAGACATTCCCGTATGAGGCAATATAAGCTCATGAGGCACTCCCATCAAACTACTAGAAGCTCAATACTCCCAAGTATGATGATGGAGGAAATGATGTGAGTCGAGACAATATATAAGCTTCAAGTTTGTCACAACTTTTTGGGAGTAAGACTTTCGAGTCATTAAATTATAACAAAATGGTTAATTCCTTCCTCGAGGGTTTCAATCGTTTGTAATGATTATTGTAAGTTAAGACGTCAAAACTTGGACCTTGACGATATGCAATGTCGCTAAAGATTTTGAATTGCTGAAATAAAATATGAGATTAATGTCTAAATAAATTATCAATAAAGTTTCCACTTTACTTTGTTAAAGGAAGATAGAGAAAAACTTAAGGAACTGTAAGTCCTAATAAGAAAAAAAAAAAGAGGCTTTTTAATCGAATTGTAAAACAAGGAAGGTGTTGAGCACCTACTTTATTCATCGAAGCAATTACCTAGGTCCAAATAAATTTTATAAATTTGGAGAGTTTGAAATGAAATAAATCTAACTGCGGGTTTGAAAAAGAATTAAAATAAAACATATGGTTGAATGCTTTGGAATTTTTGATGAATTAGGACTTAAAATAAAATATCTAGAGTGATATCAAAAATTTTAAATAAAATTTAAAATAATATATAATACACAAATAAGAGTTATGATTTGACTAAAAATTTAAAATAAAATAATTTGATGAATAATGCCTAAGGATTGAAATAAAATTTAAAATATAATGTGGATGAACACCTTTGAGTTTGTGGTTTGATATAGGATTTAAAATAAAATACCCTAATGTGCCTATACTTATCATAAGGCTTGAAACCAAAGTAAACTTGATTTTGTTTTGTTTTTAGAAAGAAAACTAAAATGAATATGACTTAAATGAAATGAGTTTAAATTTGAAATGTTGGTGAACTTTATTCTTTAAAAAATAAATTTATTCAAATAAATCAACTTATAAAAAAATACATCTAATGCTAAATAATACGAGGAACTAAGAGAGTATCTAACTCATAAATAATGCTATTAAACTTAAACAAGAATAAGCTTTATTGAAATGATTAAAAAAGAAAATTATAAAAGACTTATGAAATTAATAAGGAAATGACTTCAATAAAAATTACGTGGCTAAATTGATTGATCCTAAAACTTAAAACAAATCCTTTTAATAAGAAAACAAAGAAGTTGACATAAATATTTCAATAAATGAAGTGAACTCCTAAATTTGAGTAATCGACTTAAAAGTATTTAATTTAAAATAAAAAATGATGGATATAATGCATTTTTAGGTTCAAAGAGTTTCTTAAGTGTTTTGTAGGCTCAACAAAATTATAATTTTTCACTTTAGTTGGAGTTTATTATTTTCTTAAATTATTTTATTAATAGGATTTGCCTTTTGCTCGCTCTCTCTCTTTTAATCCTTTTACTTAGGCCAATCGTAAATATATAAAGAAAATAAGAAAGATGATAAGTTTTAATTTTTAATTTTTAATTTGGGCCAATAATAAGCACTTTGACACTAAGAATGTGGCCTAATTAATTTGACTCTTGACTGTCATATGTAGCACAAACCTTATTACGTACCTAGGATCGGTTGTTAAAGGATTAAAAATGAAAAAATGCGGAATACCTGATTTCAGTTCTATCTCGTGTTCTGAAGCTAATTTCGGTTGCCAAACGAACTCTAATCTCTTGGGGTCTTTATAGAAAATGTTCACCGGCATGTGGTCTAGGTCTTTCTGCAGTTTTCTAAAAACACGAGCTCCCTTAACGGATTAGAGATTCTAAATGCTTGTGAATGATATAAGCGACTGCAGAAGACTATAACCTATTTATATAGCTTCCATATCGACTTTCCCATTACAAGGCCAATATGGACCAGATCTACACTAAAAGGGGTCCATTTTTTATCTAAATTTCGATCTATTAATCTAGATCATTTATTGGGTTATTATATTACCCTTATCTAGATCAAATTACGTGATTTAACCGAAAATTTATTGAAAAACCAAAGTTACAATTAATACTTGGCCATGGCAAGGGAAAATTACAAAATTTCCCCTAAGGGCAAAATTGTCTTACAATCTCCCCTTTGGACAATTATTAATTGCAGTTTTAATCAAGTTCAAAAACAGTTTGAAAAACCTTGTTAAGTTAAGCTACTGTAATGGTACCAAAAGTTTTAAAAACATTTGATTCAAAGGTAATGAAAGTCCTACATTCTATCCTGTAAGGCTTTTGATACCGAAAAATATCAGATACATATGTCATGTGTGACACAGGTTCAATATAATCACAAATACCTAATACCTCACTAACATGAATGGAAACATGGAGTGTGGTAGACTACAATGATACCTTTATGATCTAATATGTATCATCTTCATCTATAAGTCTCGATTTTTCTAACTTTATGCTAAATCGCATTGCTAAACTGCAACAGAGAAATCTCATTTTCTCTCACCGAATGCTAAATAGTATTAGAGAAAACTTATTTCCTCTCACCAGATGCTAAACAGCATTAGAGAAAATATTTATGTTCTTGAACCGAATTTTAAACAACATTAGAGAACCTTTATGGATTAAAACTT
Organism: Erythroxylum urbanii; assembly: GCA_027568935.1. Classification (NCBI taxonomy): domain Eukaryota; kingdom Viridiplantae; phylum Streptophyta; class Magnoliopsida; order Malpighiales; family Erythroxylaceae; genus Erythroxylum; species Erythroxylum urbanii. The sequence goes on from JAOQML010000002.1 coordinate 29,453,580, forward strand.
ATATCCCCTAAATCATATGAAACTTTAAGGATATCCATATAAACTTTATGTGTTTAATGACATAGGCTCAAGGTCAAACTTCATAAATGCCCAATCACTACAAGAAAATCGCGTAATAGCATCAGAATATTTCCGACGGAAAAAAATCTGTCGATAATTACCAACGGAAAGTCAATATTTCGTCAAAAAATAGAATGTTTTACCGACGGACAATAAATCCGTCGGAAATACTGTAGGAAAAAATTTCGCGCAAAATTTCCGACAGAAAATAGCGACGCCAAAAGTCTCGGCGACGGAAAAAAATGCAGAAATCGTTCCCGCAATTTAATTGCTTCGTCATTTACCGACAGGAGAATAACTGTCGGTATTTAGTTTCCAGTTACCGACGGTATAACATTCCGTCGCTATATCTTTGAGCAATATACCGACGGACAGTCTTTTCTGTCGATAAATTGTTAACAGACGTCGTCGTGTCAATGAAGAAGGGATGATACACCAACGGAATAGCGTTTCCGTCGGTAAATGTACAAACGGAACGCCTATCTTCCGTCGGTAAATATTTTATGAACAAATTTTACCGACGGTATTAATATGTCGTCGGTAATCTTGCCGGTGAATATCGACTGCAGATGATCTTATCGTCGGAAAATGTCGGCAGCAAAACCTAGTTTGCCGACGGAATAACTTATCCGTCGGTATTTGAGTTTCTACTCTAATAAAAATGCCGCGCTTTTATCGACGGAATGGTCTTGTCCGTCGCTAACTGTCAGCGGATGCCGCGCTTTTACCGACGGAATGGTCTTGTCTGTTGGTAACTGTCGGCAGACGCGTATTCTGGAAACTTAAATTACCGACGGAATGTTGTGTTCAGTCGGTAATCCAGCGGCTATAACTCGCGCCCGACCCCCTCCCCTCCTCTCCCCTCGCGCTTTCATTTCTCTTCTTTCCTTACGGTTCAGAGTTTTCCGACTCGTTCTCGCATTTTTCGATCGTGTTTCGATTATTGTCTTACTCATTGTGCGTTGTTTGAGGTAAACTCTCTTATAAGTGT
>JAOQML010000002.1:29515098-29526903 GCA_027568935.1 Erythroxylum urbanii
AATTGATAATAAATTAAATAATATATGTTTTGTTTTATGTTTTAATTCTATTTGGTTGTTTCCTTATCATGAACTCTTGTTGTAAATTATAATAAGTTGAGAGTTAAGGATATTCATTATTCTTTTTATTGAATGTTTTGATGTAATTATTATTTATTATATAATGAAAATTGAAATTGTAATATTTTAAATATTTTATATTGTTCCTAATTTTGTATTTGTATAATAATTATCTTTTTTCATAGAAATTGTGGTTATTAATTATATGTGAAATATCTGAAAAGTATTGCTATTTCATATTAATTGTGATTATTATTTATTATTTTGATTTTTAGAGATAGGGTTAAAAATTCAGGACTATTTTACAATTTTTTTAAAAAATTCAAGGACTATTTCATAAATTTAAAAAATTACCTGAAATGTTACCCGGTATTGACCAGTACTGGTATAGTGCCGTACTATAATCTAATCTGGTACCAAATTCGGTACGATATTCATAACATTGGTTGATACCCAAAATGAATGGACATCAACTAGAAGAATGGCATTTATCAACTAGCTTCCAAAAACTAGTCATTTGAAACTTATTGGCTATAAATTCTTGGTTTATTTTTTAGGATCTTTATGAAATTTTATTGATACAAAAGTGTATTCGAGAAATTTTCTTAAGTGTTTGAAAAACTTGCATTCATTATAGATTGAGATTGAATCCTAGAATATTAAAGTGAGAAAAGTAAGGATATCTTTAAGTTGAATCCATTTGGGAGTTAGCTATTCAAGTTTTTTTCGGATATCAAAGTTATGGTTTTTCTTCACTATTAAGGAAGAGTTTGTAAAAGAGATACTTTTTACCAAAGGAAAAGAAAGATCTTATAAAAAGTTTCCTCTTTACCTAGTTCAAAGAAGAAGATAATGAAATCTAAAGCAAAACTACTTAAAGAGTGGATGTACGTAAAATATTTTTGTAGAACTACTATAAATTTGTTTACATTATCTTTCCTTTATGTGATCTCTCCAATCATAACATGAATTTTTGATGCCTACTAGTAAGGATGTATGTATTTATATTGGACGTTTGGATATGTAATATGTATGTAACGTAAATATATTTTATTTAGTATTTTGTTATATTTTCCATCTTAGTTACCTTGAATTTGCTTAGTGTTATGTTATGCATTAGGTAATTATAGATATATTACTTAAGAATGATTTTTTTGAAAGATAATTCATTGATATCAAGGGTTATATAAAATTAATGTTTGCTAGAATTCATTGATACCAAGGGTTATATAGAATTTATGTTTGCTAGGATCAAAAGATATAAATATGTCTACTGAATTAAGACAAATTACATTAAATGGATGTCTAATCTAGCAGCCATCTTTCTTTCAAGCTATAAGAAATGTGGTTTGCCAAGCCTCTAGCCAGAAAGTTCAATGTACATTGAAGGATAATTATCTGGAAAGTTTGCTCCTGGCTTTTAGCTTGCTTCCTAAATATGTTGTCCTCCCTTTCTTTCTATAGGTTGTAAACCAGTGTAGCTAGGAATATTTTATGCATTTTATAGTCTGCTTTATTTTCCATTTTGATTCTTGAAGCCCACTCAATTACTTCCTTTCAAGTGGAGGTTGACTTCCTTATGTTCAAAAGGCCTAATATCTTCTTCCAAATGCTATTAAAGTGGTAACAATCAACTATAATGCGGGTTATAGTTTCAGTATGCCTCTGATATAACTCACAATCTTTAAATGGAATAACAAACTTGATGTTGTCCTTTTTAGTTAGTCTTCCACCTAGTCCTAGCCAAAGATTAAAGGCATGAAATGGCCTGATGTCATTGTCCCATTAGAAATTCTTCCACTTCACTTTGATGTAGTTTTTGCTGAAGATATTCTCTACAATATTTAGTGTTAAACTCATTTGTTTTCATTGACTTCCCAAAGAACTTGATCTTCATTAGGGGTTAACAGTGGGGGGAGGGGGAAGATTGTCCATGATTATGCCTACTTCTCTATTATAATGGAAAGGCCACTTCCATTGGTTGTTCCTTATGAGTGCTTTAACCTTTTTATTTAGTGTGATTAGTAGTTTCAAGTGCTGAATTTCCTTAATCCTATATAAAGGCCCTATTGTGTCAGTTATCAAACTAAAACAATGTAGCCTCTCTATCTCCAATTCTATGTGTGATTAGTTCATGCATCCATTATCCAGTCCATAAGATTTGCCTTAAGGTCCAAGATATTTTTTGATTTGATTATATAGTCCATAGAATGTTGGTCCTTATATGAACAGTTTATATCCATCTTCCCTAGAGTTTCTCCTTTTGCTTGCATAACCAATAGAGTTTCTTTGTTAGGCAAACCTTGTTTATCATCTTTACCAAGGTGATGCCTAGCCTTCATGGTCTTCAATGAAAACAAATGAGTTTAACACCAAGTATTGTAGAGAGTATCTTTAGCAAGAACCTAGTCTTGATTAGAGGGTTAACAAGGGGAAGATTGTCCACGATTATGCCTACTCCTCTATTGCAATGGAAAGGCCACTTCCATTGGTCGTAGCTTATGAGTACCTTAACCTTTGTATTATGTGTGATTACTAGTTTGAAGTGCCAAATTTCCTCAATCTTATATAAAGGGCCCTACTATGCCAGTTATCAAACCAAAATAATGTAGCCTCTCCATCTCCAATCCTATGTGTGATTAGTTTATGCATCCATTATCCAATCCACAAGATTTGCTTTAAGATCCAAGATATGTTTTGATTTGTTTATGTATTCCGGATACTGTTGTTCCTTATATAAACAGTTTATATTCATCTTACCTAGATTTTCTCCTTTTGCTTGCATAGCCACTAGAGTTTCTTTGCTAGACAAACCTTGTTTATCATCTTTACTAAGGTGAAGCCTAGGCCCCTATATTCTCTTAGTGAGCAAGCCTAGGCCCCTATATTCTCTTAGTGAGCAAACTTTGGACCATTTCACTTTTTCATTATAGTGTTGATTGTTGGTTCCTTCTTATAAAAATTCCCTTAACTTCCTATTTATCTCTCTCAATATGCTTTTGGGTAATGCTATATGATTTACCTAGTAAGCTACCAGGTTATTGAGGATTGAATATATAAGTTAAAGTCTTCCCCTATAGTTTAAAAATATATTACACTAGTGGTTAATCCTTTTATGAAATTAGTCTATTATGGGGTTGAAATCTATTGCACTAAGTATTTGATAGGCAAACTAGCTTGATTCAATCCCAAATCTATTGCTCTTGTAGTTACTCCTTGAATCATATTTCTTGACAAATAGAAGCTACTTTTAGCTGGGTTGCATCTTAGTCATAACATTATTTTGAAGTTCTCCAAAGGATTCATTAGCAAGTTGATTGAGTTTTTTACCCTGCAAAACAAAGGAGGTCATCTGCAAAGCGAAGTGAGATATCTTGGTACCTTTACATTTGTAATGGTACTTGAAGTATGAGGTATTGGAAGTGTTCACTGTAAAAGAGCATGATAAGACTTCCATGAAAAGAAAAAAACAAGTAAGAGGATAAGTGGTCCCTTTGTCTCCCTTTCCTTGCCTTAAACAATTTGGTTGGCTCTCTATTCACTAGTAAACAAAGGAAGTTATGGAGATTCACTCCTCAACCCATTCCTTAAATTTAGTTAGGTATCTTGCAGCTTTAAACACCCTAGAGATAAACTTCTATCTTATTGAATCACAGGCCTTTGTAAGATCTATTTTTAGTGTGCAACTTTCTATAAAGGTATTGGAATTGTATCTTTCGAGTAACTCCCAACAAATTAGTACATTGTTACTTATTATTCTCCCTTTCATAAAAGCATTTTGAACTAGATTGATGATTTTTCTTAAGTTGTTCTTGATTCTATTTACCAGTATTTTTGCTATAACCTTATTTATTACCTTATTACATGATATGGGTCTGAACTCCTCAATTTTGTTTCCTTGCTTTGGAATGAGGCTAAAGTAGGTTTTGTTCCACTCCTTCAAGATTTTCCTTTTCTAAAAGAACTCTTTGACTATCTAACTACACTTTCACCAATGATGTCCCAATTTTGCTAAAAAATATTTTATTAAACCCATCAGGGTCGGTGGCTTTTTTAAGGTGAATAGAGAACTTGGATTCTTAGATCTCCTCTCTTGTAACCTCCTTTATTAGATTTGATTTGAAATTGATTTAATTTCCCTTAATATATCATATAAGATTTCCTGAACTTTTACATTAGTACCAAGCTGCTTCCTATAGTATTAATAGGCTATCCAATTATATTATCATTATAAAAGTTATTCCCTTCCCCATCTACCAACTGTAAGGATGGTAAATATGGCCTGGCCTAGCTGGCCCAATTTCAGCCAGGGCTAATCAGGCCACGGGCCGAGATTGCTTAGCCCGATCGGGTCATAGGTCAGTAGAACAAACGATGTCGTTTGATAAAAAATGACATCATTTTTTTAAAAAATAATAAATTTGAGCCTGTCAAGTCATGATTGATTGCTATCCCTAGTCAACTGCTTAATTTAGATTTTATTTCTCCTAGCTTTGATAGAATTGAAGTAGTAACTTGTGCTCCTCTCTCTATCCTTAAGTCACAACATCCTTGGTTTTTATCTCAACTGAGAGTCGGTGTTTTTAATAGTGCTATTTTAGTTATGTATTAGGGTAGCCTCTTCCCTTTTGAGTTCTTTATCTCCTGGTTTTACCATAATTTTCTCCTTGCATTTTAAAATCTCATTTATCGCATTTTATTTCTCCAACAGTATGGCGTCTTTAGAATCTTTGTTATCCTTTTTAAATTGGCCTTTACTACTTCTAATCTTTAACAAAGGCAGTGGCTTTAAGAACCTTTCACATCTATGTTTTTTCACTCCATTACAACATCTCTAAAGTTAAGGTGCTTCATTAAGTATTTAAACACTTTAAAAGGGGTTTTCCTTGCCTCTTCTTTGTTTATTAGATCTATCATAATTATACTATGGTCTAAGGTAACTTCTTCTCCGAAGGTGGATGACCTTAAAGGACACTGTTGTGGCCACTTTGCATTCACCATGCTTTTGCAAATTTTTTTAATTTGGTATCATTCTCCCACCTACTTGTTTCGCCAAGTAAATAAATTCCCAAGTGATGTTAGTTCAATTAACCTTATATTCTGGACTAGCTTTTAGAGTTCCTTGAATTTTGGTTGGGCAAATTCTTACCTCCCCATGCCTCACTGGAGCTAAGACTGTAGTTAAAGTCACCTGTAACTAACCAAGGCATCTCTATACTCCTATTAATGCTAATTAATTGTTCCTATAGTTATTGCCATTGGAACTCAAAATTGGATACATACATTATAGATATTGAAACTGGAGTTATGGACCTGATGCTTATCATTTCACAATGAATTGCTAGGTTTAAGAAGGACCATTTGATCATTTCCAGTTTAGATAGATTGTAGCCTACTATTATTTTTCCACCAAAGTGTTTCTCATAATTAATCAAAACCTTCCAGTCCCTCTCTAAGAATCACAAACAATAAACAATCATATCCTTCTCTATTTTGGTTTCCATGAAACATACAAAATTAGGCTTTTTAAGGACTAAGTAATCCTTAATATCCAATTGTTTATTTAGGCCATCAAGGACTCTCACATTCCATATTATAGCTATCATTACTTCTTTTTTTTTTTAGTTTCCATATTTAAGTAACTTTCCTTGGTCCTCCTCAAGGCTTGCATTAACCTTCGACCTCATAATTTTCAAGGAATCAGGAAGCTTGTTCTTAATGTTAACATCTATGCATACTCCTACAAAACCTATCCTCTTCATCAAAGTAGTGTTTTCATCAACGCCCAATGGTTTCCTAATTTTGCTAGTTATGCGACTTATTCCTTTTACAGGCCAATATTCCAGCAGTACTGTGTGGATATTAACCTATAATTAAACTGTTTTTTGTGAACTTCTGTTAAGATTAATACTAAGGTGCCACCTTTTAAAGAGAATAAGATGGTCTAACACATGACATGGGCTTGTTTCAATGATTATCTAACATTTTCTTTAGTATTGAACTTGAACATAAAGAGTCAATCCTTATTAACCATCATATTTACCAGTTACAGTTTTTTCCAAGCTGCATTTGCTCACTCTTAACCAAGAATGCAAGCCTTTTCTTTAAGAAAAGGCCAACTATTGCAGTATTCCATCTCCTTGTTCCCTGTTACAGCACCTCCGTTAGAGGTAGTATAGGATCCTCCTCTTTCAACTCTATGTACCTGAATTTTCCAAATGTGTTTGAACCACCCACTATAGATCTCTAGGAAGTTTTTTCCCATTATGAAAGCTTGGTTAAGGCTTAGTTTAGCTCTAAGAATTAATGGAAATATTAAAGGGATGGAGTGGTTAGGAGGAAGACGTGATGTATTAGTAATGGGGTTTTTATGTTTGTGGTTTTTCTGTTGGTTTGGTTAACAACATTTCCTGGTTCTATGGTGAAGTTGGTATTGTCTTGTAAGTTACTAAAAAAGGAAAGTTTGAGTGTTAAGGGTGGGCCAACAATGGAAGAAGGTTGTTGAAGGAGGGGACACACCATGGCTATATTGGAACTTTCCTAAAATATTGATTAGTTAAAACTTGATTAAACATTACTAAGGAATGATGTTAGCTAAGGATTAAAAAGTTTCAAGCAAAAATAAGAAGAATATGAAACTTTGGATGAATATGATCTCAAAAATGAGAATATTATAGCCTATATCATTATCTAAATAGAAACGGATAAGGAGGAGGCTAAATCTAGCCTAGCACATAGCTATGTGTTAGGGTGTGTTTCTCACTAGAACATCGATTTAAAAGAAATGACCTCCTACATAGTCATATTAGTGCTTGTTTTATGTTCCAAAAAAGATATAGTGTGATACAAAATTAAAATACATTCTTATTTGTGCCTAAATTCCTCTTTAGATGTAAGATTAGAGAAGTAGTAAAGTCAATTACCTAGGATACAACCATGTCTATAACAGAATGCCAATACAAATTAAGAGATATTAGTCTTAGTTTTAGTTCTCTTAAAGTTGTATTAAGGCAAGCAATCGTTAGAGAGAAATATTCCTTAGAACACATCTTACGCCTTCACTTAACAAGGAGAGAGATAAAGAGTAATTTCATAGTAGATGACATCAAAGATTGGGATCTTTATTGGGGGGACCTTTATCTTTGAACTCTACAATTCTTTTATTTTTTATCATTATTTCAAGAATGATTTGTGGCTAATTTTATTTTACATCTAGATTAAGATATAGCCCCGGTTTTATCTATATATGAATTGATTCAGTATTTTATAAAAAAAAGTTCTATATTTATGAAGTATTTATGTTGTTGTTAATGTTGGTTATATATAAAAGAAAGCTAAAGCCTTATATAAATGTACATATAGACATTGTCAAAAGGAGCTACTTATTAATTGACTAGGAACTTATATTGATGATTGAATGAAATACTAAAAATAAATGTGCATGATAATTTTGGTATTAGGGTGATATTTTATGAATGTTCAAAAATCCTAAGGCATTCTTACATGAGTTAATAAGATAATTGTATTAGTTATTAAATCAAGGGATATATGTTTGTACACCAAGATGTGACAAATTATTGCACTAACAGATTTTGTCGATCTATATAATTGAATCAGTAGTACAAGATGATGATATGGATAATTTTATTATATCATATTTGATTTCTTCTTATTGATTATTTTACTATTTGTGTTTAGTGATAACTTTATCTATTTAGGTTAACTTAAAATTAGGTTAAACTAATCACTTTTTTAGTTATTGACTAGAGAATAGTATGAGGATTAGAGTTAGTGTTACTTTATCCTCGTGGAGCTAACACTTCACTTATCACAATACTGTACCAAAATGATAAGTCCATTTTTTTTGTAGTCTTGTTGTAAGATAATAGAGAACACATCAATTAATTTTTTGGCATTGTTTTCAAAGTTGTAAAATTCAAGAGACCAATCATTATTAATTTAATCATTTTATATGTATATTATTTTTATATTTTAATTCCTTGATATATGTGCTTATGCAATTTTGATTTCAAGCGAGTGACATTGGGTGTATGTCATGAAGAAATTCCTGTGACTTTGTCAAAAAAGATTTAAAACTAGAGAAAAGACTTCTCAAATCTAGGTTTAGAAGGAGAGGACACAATGATGATAGACTATTCAAAGCTAGGTTTAGAATTTTTTCCTGAGCTAGCCCAACCCAAAGTCAATTATTGGACCTAATTTGACCAAGTTTTGGTCTAGGATTATGCTTTTCTAAAAAACATTAGGCTTTAAGTTAGGTTTGGGCTTGAGCATCTTAACTGGGCCTAGCTCAAAGTTTAAATGACATTTTTCCTATTGTTAAAATGATGTCGTTTTGTTATTAGCAAAATGACATTATTTCACGACATAGAGTTGAATCAGTAATAACATCATTTCAATATGGAAAGAAAACCATTGTTATTTGTAATTGTAGATCCTTCTCAGTCATTCCTCTCTTTTCTTTAGATCCTCCTTAGATAGTTATCCTCATCGTCTCTCATTGTCCTCAGTCACTCCTTGTTGACATGTTATCATCTGCCCTCACCTGCAGCCTTTTTAGATAATCTCATTTCCTGTGTTGCCCTCTCCTCTCTAATAGTCTCGTCGCCTAAATCACTTGACTGCCTATATCTTATTTGAGTTAAGAAAATACACTTTTAGGTAATATTCATTAAGAACTAAAAACATGTCTATCCCTTTCAGTAATCTACCTCTGAATTGAAAATTAATTAAATACACTTAAAACTATTTAAAGCTATACTATTTGATTGATATAGAAAATAAGTTCCAATTCAAGCATAATTAGAGCCATTCAACTAACTTTTGATCCTGATTTTATGAATCACCATAAGCTTATGAAAAATATATGATTAAATATAATTGAATTGTGTTTTTCTTCTGACCATGTGAGATTAATTTCTGATCATCAATAAAACTTTCAATTTTTGGGTTCATTGACAATTCCAATTTGTATGTAGTTAAATGTGTAAGAAAGAGCTATGCACATAGTTATGGATCCGATTTTTTTGTTTTATATACACTCTCTATAAGAATGTAATTTTTACAAGAATGAAATGCAGTATAATTAACATCTTATTGTGAATGAGCAAATTATAAGGATAATGTTTTAAGCCAAATTCTCTTATGTTCATAATCTTGGTTGAATATATTGATCAGATGCTATTATTGGTATAACATACTTAAAAATGAAAATTAAGAGATTAGAGGGAAAGTATGAAAGATATGGAAGAACTCATTATTTCTTTTTAATAAAATTCATGTGCATATTTACACGATTATTGGAATATATGATCCAATAAAAAACTAGTAGTTTTTCTTAGGTTTATGAATACATCTTCCCAAAAATTTAGTAGTGTCTCCAGGATTAATTAGATGAGATATAGTGGGAACTTAATGATAGAATTATGGCCTTAGTTTTGAATTCGGATATCTACTTTTCGTCACAATTATTTTCTTACAAGCTATTTAGTGTGATTTTCAACACTTTTTGAGCTAACAAAATTTTGTAAAAACTTTTTACAGGGCTATTATATGTCCATCCAGAAGTTAAAGCTTTTTTTCAACTTACCCTTTCAATAACTATATATGGTATGTACATATTCAATAAGATGTCTCTCATAAATTTATTTCTACATTTTGTTCTTAAAGATACCAAGGCACCCAAATTTCTTAAAGTTTGCAAATCTAAAAATAGCTTGATTTAAAATTTGGATTTATTGTAGGAAATACAATACCATATACTTTCTAGTTCTTATTCATATATGTTAAACATACAATTCATCATATTCATATCTGTTGATTATTTCAAATGGATGAGCATATTCTTTCAGTGGAGAGTTCTAATATGGTAAATAGAATATTAGTAGGCAATTTTGATACAATACTTAACAGTAATATATCAGGTTAAGAAACGATTTACGTTAAAGGAACAGGTTCATTGAATAATGAATTTTGGAATCAATTCACTAATCCTAGACCAAAGGATGGAGTTAAAAAGGTTGAATGCAAGTATTGTTACAAGATGTTAATCGGGGCTTCTATTGCTGCAACCACTTATTTAAAGAGACACATAAAGTCATGAAACAGAAAGAAGATGGTTTTAGAAGATAAAACATTTTGACCCCTAACCTAATAAGAAGGAAGAATAAAATGACTACCAAAGGTTATAACAGTAACAAATCAATTTTTTTACTAGTTAAGATGATCGTTGGTGATAAAAACCACTCTCGAATGTCAATAGGAAAAACTTTAGGATATTTCTCACCTCATTCTAACTAACCTTCATGATCTCAACTTGGAATCCCATGAAGAAAGAAAATTTCAAATTTTATAATGATCAAAAAAAGAAATATTGAAGATGTTGTTGAATATTCACAGACTAGTAGATATCACATCAAATATATGGATAGTTGATAACCAAAACAAAGGTTATATGGTAGTGATAGCACACTATATTTTTAATGGCTAGACTTTATATAGTTGACTACTGAGGTAAATTATTTTTTAATAATATTTTTATTTATTTATTTATTTATTATGTTATAATCGATATTCATTTGTATTTTTAAATTGTAGGTCTATTTTATATGTTGGCATTACATATAAATGAAAGGTTGCCAGTTGTGATGGTGGAATGGTTAATGGATTTGAACATCAGCACTAAGCCCTTAAATTGACGAACAAGTTATAGAGTGGCATCTTGCTATAGAAAAATTTAAGAACAAGTTATAGATTGGCATCTTGCTAATTAGGAAAAGGTTATTCTATAAGCATTGTTTTATGCATATTGTGAATTTGATTATGATAGATGGTTTAGAGGTAATAAAGGAAGTGATAAGTACAATCTAGGGTAATATAGTGTATTAGAAAGAAACATCCAAAAAGTAGAAAATTTTGAAGAAACTATACGATAATTACACATTCTATGCACAAAGAAGTTGGTTTTGGATTATCTAACCAAATGGAATTTAACATTCAAGATGTTGGATTTGGAAACCAAATATATCTAGGTTTTTAACAAGTTGAGATAAAGATATACTTGCCTATTGATAAAAGATCAATAGGATTAGGATAAAGCTCCTTGTGCAAAGTTGGAGATATTTTATACTACTACTGATTTTTTTCTCGGAAACATAATATCCAACTCTGTACAATTGCTTTACTCACATGCGTTAAATTAAGTGACCTTATCCATTTATATTTTTTATTCCAATATGGTGACCCTAGTCATGGCAAAACAAATGATAAAGAAACTCAATTCTTATTAGTCTATAATAAATCAAACTGTGGTAGTCATTTATGTATTAAAAATGAGATATAAGATGGGGGATATATTTTTATTATCAAATTTTGAATGGTAATCAGCCTCAAGCATATGTTGGTCGTTAAATAGTTATAATATGATTTGTTTAATAATTATCAACTAAGATTGGACAAATATCAAGATCACAATAGTTTAGTATTAGCTTTAACTTTAGCAACATCTTCATCTATTTTTGACATAAATGGTGTGATTCCAAAATTTGAATAATTTATTAAAGAAAAAAGGCTAGGACTTCTTACAGTAGGATGGAGTTGGGTAACAATTTAGAGGAAGGTGTTATCACCTCATTTGAAAAGTTGTAATTGCTGGAACCCCTCCCCGGGCGGGCCCACGTGCCCGACGTCTTACGTGACATCCGAACCCGTGGCTCACGGGGGAGG
>JAOQML010000002.1:29537684-29552294 GCA_027568935.1 Erythroxylum urbanii
ACAAGTTTTTGTTTTTATTAAAAAATAGAAACAAAAAATTAAGAATAAAAACTAAAAACTACAATAAAAAATAAAACTAGAACTAAATAGTTCTCCTTAATTTTATGTCACTATTTATGAAAATGACTATTTTCTCAAATTTTAATTAAATCTAAAATTTCAGTCTTTTATTATTTATTTTCGAAGATTGTGATCATTTCAGTGCTTACATTAAAAAAAAAAAGAATTGATGAGACTATTTATGTTTCATGTTGTAATACTATATATATAAATTAAGTTTGCATGGTCCGAGGCACTGTCTTGATTAGCATAAATATTTTAATGCAATATGATAGTAAATAACAGTGAATACCCAAAGAAGTGCATTTAATTCAATATGACAATAATAGAATTAGTGTTTAGCGAAAAAGATGTAAAGACATTTATTATCAAGATTGTAATAAAAGAGGGTTCTGCTCCAATAAAATTTGAGAGAAGGTCTTCTCTCTACAATTTTTTTTTTGGTCTTATTTTGTATTCTTCCAGCTCAATTAATAGTTTCCTCACATGCTATATCATATGTACGAGATCTGATATAGTGCACAACTTATCAAGATCAGTTTGACAATAACAGAAGCTTACAAGAAATGCAAAAGCTGGTAACCATATTCAACGGTTTTAGTCAATCGGAAAGCAAATCAAGTTAGGGAGAAGAAGTCCATTTGTGTGAACACGAAGGACTGTAGAGCGTAGCTGGACGAGTTGTACCAAAGTTAATCCTATTAGTCTACCCTGCCACGAACCAATTGCCCTGCATTATTATTGTTCAACAATTTTCTTCAAAGACGTGTTAATTGTCTGTAAATTCCAAGTTTATACTCTCAATAATCATCGTTATTTTTGGATTAGAGTCCACACTTAGTAGTTACATTAACATATTTAAATATCACAAGTAATTAATAGGAAGGTAATGACGTTTTAAAGCCTGTTTAAACCTATTCGGCCGCAAACCTGTGGTGCCCTTCTGGCCACAAAAAAGTGATGATTTTTGCTGTCAAGCAAAACGTCAAGAACTCAACTTTCGTTTGACTTTCGCCCTAGTAATTATCAGAAGAGACAGCTTCTGGTTTTTTAATAGATCCTGAATAGTTGTCTACGAGACGCTACACAATTATTTCTTAACTTATTTTTCATGTTTATATTTTCTTTTCTGTATAATATTCACTTCTATATCAAATATCACTACCTTCCAAAGGCAATTCAAAAATCTCAAGCCACTTATTCAAACTTCTCACAGTTAGGCTTAACATGTATATCTTCTTGAAAATAAATGTATGTTCCAAAGTCACTACATCAGCACCTATCGATTTTATAGTTTATCTTTGGTTGAATCATAAGGTTATCGGAATAGGAACATGATCTGTTCTTGTCACCGGGACACTTGCATACAGATAGCTACACCCATGAAAACGGAGAAGGTCCCACAGTTACATTCACTACGTTAATTGTAGATAATCCCCTTTCTCAATCTCTAATAGACCCCAGATGTGAACAAAATGAGAAGGGAATCACAATTCGAAGGAGTAGCAAAGATAAGGAATATGTACAATTATATTATTCTCCTTTTGGTAGAGATGCATATGGAAGGAAGCAAGAGAACGACTTGGAAAGAAACAAAAACCATGGAAAAGGGGGAAAAAATGCTTTGGTTTTTAGGATTCATAAATGTTTGAGCTAGCTAACCAATGATTTCCTACTTTTACTGGGTCCTACTACGTTCGACTCTCTGTGACACTTGTTTAACACTGGAAAGCTGACCGAATCTTCTCTTGCATTTTCGTATTTGTGTCATCTTTTCTGCTACATTTTGTCTTGGACTAGAAACGACTTTCATCCATCTCACAAATTAAATATGATTGAAAAATTAATTGTTATTTACTTAAAAATGTAATAGGAGAAAAAAATTTTATAATTTTTTGATTAAATCTCAATAATCAAATAACTTAAAAATATATATTAAAAAATAAATCATACCTAATTAGAATTCTTGTAGAAACTTTTTCATAAAATGTTAATCACGAGCTGTCCAACTATTTAGCCTTTAATAGAATTCATATTGTAAAGAAAAAAATCAAAAATTCAATTGTTTAGTCTACTTTTTATATCCAATTATGTTCATTCTATTTTTTTTAGAACAGAGGAACTTGTAGCCGCTATTCTTTAGATGCGCACTAGATAAGCCTTCGGATTAACGCAATAGCTTGCAAATCACGCCAACCAGATACTCTGCACTAGACAAGCCCTATATGATAAGCTCGATTAAGAGAGTGTAAGTAGGGGGATTCGAACACAGAGTCTTTGGGCCCCTTGCCTCTTACTCTACCAACTCAACCACCTCCTAGGGGACTTATGTTCATTCTTGCTAATTAAGAATTGATATTTAAAAAACATCTTTTCCAAAACTCAATTCACTATAGCTAGAGATTCCTTAAATCATTATTAATCAAGAACAATAAAATATTATCTCTAATTACTTTAGAGTAATAAATACTTTATTGACTTACTTAACTATTTCCATACAATTCATACTATATCTAAACACTACTAGTTGAGCTACCTTAAATAGAATAACTTATAAGCAGCATTAAAATATAAGAATATAAGAATTCTTATATGAGATATTTTGATAATTTCAAGTCTAAGGATCAATTATACAACCATCATTATAGGGAAATCCATATATAAATAAGTAATATTCCATTTAGGAGCCTCAAAATTAGGTCAGTTTAGCGATTTATTCTCTAATAAACACTCACACATTTTGTAAGTATCTTCATACTTTAATTTATAAGGTCAATTACTTTAATCATAAGAAAAATATAATATGTGCTAGTTTTATTATTCCATCAATATCTTATCTTGATGAGACTACAATAAAGAACAATTTAGAAATAATACATAAATGTAAATTGAATTTCATAATTATGATTTCATAATAATTCAATTCCATGGTAATTACTCTAGGAATTTTACTTTTAGTATTAAAACATCAAATGTAACCAACAAAATGAATAAAGATAAATAATGTATTTATTAATTAAAATAATAATGTCACATATAAATTTTTAACTAACTGATTTACTACAAGAGCATAAACTAACAATCTCTTACTTGCACTAAGGCTAATCGCTATATATGTAATATTATATCCATCCATATGTTGTCATGTCTCTTTTGAGACAATAGCTTAATAAGAGGATAATAGCTTAATAAGAGGATCAGTAAGATTCTTTTCAATAAGAACTTACTCCAATGCTTTATCTTTTTAATTCATTATCTCCCTAATCAAATGAAACTTTTTTAGTACATGTTTAGATCGTTAAACCTTGGTTCCTTTTCCTGTGCCAAAGTGTCATTATTGTCATAGTACAATACTGTTAGATCAACAATGCTAGGAACTACTCTAAGTTTGGTGCTAACTTCTTAATCTAAAATACTTCCTTTGCCATCTCTCACATTAAAATATACTTTGCTTCGATTGTAGAATCCAAAATGGTTGGTCATTTAAAGCTCTTCCAACTTACCACAACACCATTTAGAGTGAAGATATCTTATACGTATGATCTACTATCATCTAGATCAAACTAAAAACTAGCATTTGAATACTTTTGAATACTCAGTTCAACTCCTGTATGAACCAAGAAAACATCTTTAGTCGTTCTTAAGTGCTTTAAGATGTTTTTCATAGTCATCCATTGACCATCACCAGGATTGGCTTGAAACTTAGTCGTTACGCTCAAAAGTATAAGAGACATCTGGTCTAGTAATAGCATCACATATATGATCAATACAATTACTGAAGCATATAGAACATAATCTATTTTATCTCTCTCTTCTTACATTTTAAGACACATACTACGTAAAAGAAAAATCCCATGTGATATAGGTAAGAATCCCCTTTTGGAATTCTCTATTATAAACCTCTTTAACACTTTGTCTATGTACATAGATTAGGATAAGCCGATCAACCTTTTTAATATATCTTTATAGATATTTATTCCCATAATATAGGATGGTTCCCCTATATCCTTTATGGAGAAGTTCTTAGACAACTAAATCTTTATAGATTGATTATATCACTATATCCACATATATCACTAGGAGATGATTATACTCCCATTAAGCTTTTATAGACATAAGGTTCTTCCATATTTTTTTATAAATGCAAATTCTTTGATTTTCTCATCAAAGCAGATGTTCGAACTCTGTGACTTTTGTTTAAGTCTATAAATAGACTTTTGTGACTTACATACTTGATTAAGAAATCTATTAGATTCAAAACCCATAGGTTGTTTCAAATATATTTACATATTCAAGCAAATTTTCATTGAGAAATGTTATTTTGACATCCATTTTCTAGATTGTGTGACCAAGATATGCAGCTATAATAAATAAGATCCTTATAGATTTAAGTATAGCTATTGGCTAAAAGGTTTCTTCAAAATTAACTCCTTGTTTTTGCATAAGACCTTTAATCACTAGTCTTGCTTTGTATGTGTGTTCATTACAATCCATGTTAGTTTTTCTCTTTAAAACTCACTTACATGCAATAGGTATAATACTACCATAAACATCCACTAAAGTCCATACTTGGTTAGTGTACATAGATTCTATTTCAGATCTTAGGCTTTATATCATTTTAACGAATCATGGTCAGACATTGAGTCTTTGAAAATAGTTATCTCATCATCTTTAAGCGATACATTGTCTTCCCCCTTTCAATATGAAGATAAAATCTAACAAGGGATGATGTGTCTTACTAGTGCGTCACAGACAAGATGTCTCTTGAACTCTTGCTTTTATATTACATATATCAACTTAAGGTTGATTCTCCATCTGGATATGAATTTGTGATTCTTGAACTTCTCTAAATTCTACCTCACTCTCACTACTTTTGTTGAGAATAAATTCTCTTTCTAAGAATGTAGCATGTCTTGAGATAAAAACCTTATGCTTAAGAGGATGGTAAAATTGATATTTGACACTCTCTTTTGAATACCCCACAAATTTGCATTTATGTAACTTAACTTAAAGCTTATCAGATATTGTACGCTTTAAATAAGCATCACATCCCTAAATCTTCAGGTATGACAAGTTTGGTTTACTACTATTCAATATCTCACATAGAATCTTGTCTACCGATTTGAATAGAACTCTATTTATAAGGTAATAAGCAATTTCAAAGCCATATCCCCAAAAAAAGACAGAAAGAACTGCGTGACTCATCATGTAATGTACCATATCTAATAGATTATAGTTTCTCTTTTCAGACACTCCATTATATTATGGATTTCTAGGAGGAATGCATTATACAATAATCCCATTCTTTTTTAAGTAATCAAGAAACTCGTGGTCTAATTATTCACCACCTCGATCATATGTAAATGTGTTAATTTTCTCAACCTCAAATCTAAATTCTTTGAACTTTTCAAATAATTGAAAATTTTGTTTCATTTAGTATATATAACCATATTCAGAATGATCATTTGTAAACATAATAAAATATGAGTATCCACCTGTAAACCAAGTAGACATAGAGCCACATACATATGAATGTATAAGCTCTAGTAATTCTCTGGCACACTCTCCTTTCCCAATAAAGGAAAGTTTGGTCTTCTTTCCTAGGGATGTCAATCTCGGCCTGACCCGGCCCATTTTTGGCCCAGGTTTGGCGGGCCATGGGTTGGCCACGAGGTCGTTTTGAGGGGCCGGGTTTGGCCCGCTATTTTTTAGCCCTAGGCTTGGCCCGACCCATTGATATCACTAATCTTTCCCAATAAGAAAAATCGCAAGTTTTATGTAATTCATAATCAAAAGGGTCAAATTATCCTTCCTTATATAACTTTGTGATTCTAGTTTGATTAATAAAACTTAACCTACAATGCCATAAATAATAATGATTTTGGTCATTTAACTTTCTTTTCTCTAGTTCATACAAACCATTTGTAAGTAATGTAGATCAATAATAAACACCATCTTTATAAAAAAAAAACTTTTGTGCTTAATAACAAACATAAATCCATTTAAATCCAAACAAGAAATGAAAATAATGTTTCTAGTAATAACTATAATATACTAACAATTATCTAGTTTTAGTTCAAGGCCAGAAGGCAAAGTTAAACAATAAGTTCATAAAACCAATGTAGCAACTCTTACTTGATTGCTAACTCATAGTCCATTTCACTTTTTCTCAACAATCTACTCCTTGTTAACATCTACATTTTGTTACAAATATAAGAGCCATATCTAGTATTTAAAACCCAAGAATGTGGAACAAAAGTAGAAAGATTTATCTCAATCATAAATATATTTAAAGAAGTAGCTTCCTAAAGCTTCTTTTCTTTTTGGCTAGCAAGATAAGCTTTGCAGTTCCTCTTTAACTTTCCATCAACTTCATAATGAAAATACATGTCCTTATCATTGTTCTTTTGTTTACCCTAAACTTTTGGCTTTTGAAATTTAGCATAAGAATTATATTTCTTGTTATTATTCTTCTGAGACCCATTTTTCTTGCTCTTCAAAGAATCCATAATAAGAACATAAATGAGTTCCTTCTTAAGGCATGCCTCTACAGTCTTGAGCATATTCATTAGTTTAGGCGATGACACACATTTTTGGTTTATATAGAAGTTCATAACAAACTATGAAAAGCTCAAACTAGGATGGCAAAAGGGCTCGAGTCTAACCCCGAAGTCAAAGGGCCAAGCTTAGGTTGATTAGGCCTCGAGCTGGGCTCAAGCCCTAGTAGCCTAGCCTCAAGCGTAACTTGGACTCAGGCTGTCAAGCCTCGGGCCTACCTGAGCCTAGTAATGTAAAGTGACATCATTTTGTCATAAAATGACGCCATTTTTCTTTTTAAAATAGGAAGAGTTAAGCAAGCCCAAGCTTGGCCCAACTTATTGCCATCCTTAGCTCAAAGTAAAAGGCTATAGCATCATATCAATGCTTAACTCATTATCTATGACAAAACCTAATTGGCATAATTTTTCAATATAGCTAACTATCTTTATTACATATAATTCCACTAAAGATACTTTTGGAATCTTACATTGAAATAATGCTTTGAAAAATTGATATCTCTCTTCCCTACTTTGTGTACCAAGTAACTACTTAGAGATGTAAAATTATATAAAGAGCATCCATGTTCTCATGATACTTTTGAAGCTCTTGAGAGATACTAATTAATATCAAATATGTATCTTGTTTAACATCATCAATATAAAGTTAATATCTCCCTTAAAATTCATCATTTTCACCCTAACTAGGCTCTCGTGGAACAATAATGTCAAAAACACATAGTTTCTTTTCTTGCCTGAGAATAATTCTCGAGTTGTAAAACTCGTATGAAAAATTAGGTCCAGTAAGCTTGATAACATCTATGATGCTCCGTAAGGACATGTTGGTATTACACTTTGATAATAACCTAAAAATATATATAGAAAAGCAAGCATTAGTTTATGCTATAAAACTAAATAAAATAAGGACTTTATTAAATATTTGGTTACTTCTAATAATTTATTCAAAATAATAGTCTTTATTATTATATTAAGAAATTATCAAGTAGTTTCCTAGTGGGCCATGATCCTATTCAAACTATGATAATCTTGAGTCACTCAACAAACTAACTTAATTTAAATTAAGTAAATAACATTCTTACCAATCACATCTTATATGACTCTTAAATCTGCTAAGTGAAAATATTTCACCAAAATATATCTTATATATTATTCCTAACCTTACTTCTGAATTCATATGATCATCAATCACTCATCTAAATTATACAGATTTAGTTAAGTAGGACCCATTAATTTAAGGTAAAACATATTCAAATTAAATGGGCATTGAGTCACTTTACGAGCTTCATAATAAATAGAACCCTAGTTTTGTTCTCAAATAATGAAAGAAAGCTAACACATTCTTAACGTGTACTTTATATTTATTTTAGGAATTTAAAATTTCAAAAATTCAAGTCTCATAAAATAATATAATATGATTATATTAATTATTTCCTACGTAATCATATTGTAAAAAGAAAATTGTTTAAAACCTTCGATTGATTCTAATTATTGACTTAAAAATTAATTTAATCTAATAATTCGAGTCTTTGAAAGTTAAACTAAATTTCAAAATTATGCCTAATAAAATTAACCCTTTGAAAATAATTGTCAAACAATTATAAAAGGCCTTTTCTTATATTTATTAGGAATTTAAACCAACTTAATCTCAAATAAACTAATTTAATTAAAGGAAATCTTAAAATAAAAATTAAGGGTTAATTACTAAAAAAAGCCCAAACTTTCATCAAAATTTCAATTATGGCCTGAATTTTAAAAAGTAGCAATAAAATGCCCAAACTTTCAAAATTTTCAATTGAAGCCCAAACGTCAAAAAGTAATAATAAAATGCTTAAACTTTCAATTTTTTTTCAATTATAGCTCAACGTTAGTGTTTCTGTTAAGTTTGCTGATATGGCTTGCCATGTATTTCAGGAACCTTAACTATTAATACACGTAAGCCAAAATTAACACAACAAATGACGATTAATGAAGCGACATTGTTGTTTAAAAATGCCCTAAATCAGATTACGCAGCCCTGACGACCATATGCTTTGATTTCAGTTTTCCCTTCATTTTCAGTCTGTTCTCTTGATGCCCTCACCCTTTGATTTTCAGATTATGCAGCCTCGATGCCCTCACACTAAGGGCATTAGGAGAAAGAACTAAAAACAAAGAGCTTACTGGTTTCCATAAACTTTAAACAAAAATAAGAGTGTATTTGGTTATCAATAGATATTGTTTTCTAAAAACAATAAAACTAGAGGGCATGCCCTTGTGGGCTTTTAGAAATAAGAATAAAGCATGTTAAGGTAGTTGTCCATTTTTCCAAAAAACTTAAACAAAGGTCATAATTTTATTTCAATTTTTAGAAAATTAAAACATAATTTTAATTAGATTTAATTAGTAAAAATGCATCCAAACAAGTTTTTAAACCTTAATTTTATCAAATCAATAACAATCAAGCAAATTTAGTCAAGTTATCCAATAAAAAAAAAAGGCTCTAATACCACTGCTTAAAAACTAACCATGATCTAATCATGGGTGCAACAGAAAAATAAAATTTGATGATTTCTAGATTGGATCTTCATAATTGAATGACTTAAAAAACATAAATCATATAAGGTAATTGAATTGTACCTAATTCAAATTCATTTAAAAAAATTTTCTTGAGGTGGCAACTGTGAGCTGTCCAAACACTTAACCTATAATAGTCTCCACAGAGCAGAGAAAAAGAACTCAACCTTTTGAGAGGAGAAGGCATGAGTAGTAGCTCCCTTATGTTTATTTCCTATTTATAGAAAAAGACATTATGGTTTTTATTAAAATTAAATTTTCTGATTATAGTTAATGTCAAATCTAATTATAATTACAATCTAATTTAATAAAATCAAGTATCTCATTTTTTATCACTAAAATTTCTCAAACTTCACAATTAAGTCAAACTCAATTTAAATTGACTTTTATCTTTTTAACTGTTATTTTATGTGTGACCCATTAGGTTTCTAATATGTTGAAAATACTTATAAATTATAATTAGATAAATTAAAACTTCTGTCAATTTATCTTTAATTCTATAATTAAATAATTGATAATCATATATCAAGATTGAGGTCTAACAATGTCCATGCATAATTACGATGTATAATTTAATCATTTCTTCATCTAATGTTTCAATTAGATATAGAATATGGATACAATGTCTATTTTTTAACTCAAATCATGTTCATTCTTGCTAATTAGTAATTTATTTATAATTGATACCTTTTTAAATCTCAATTCACTATGGCTAAAGAATTTCTTAAATAATTTCTAATTAAGAACAATAAAATTGTCTCTCTAATTGCTTTATAGTGACGAATCCTATATTAACTTACTCAAGTATTTCTATATGGTTCGCGTTATATCTAAGGACTATTGATTGAGCTACCATAAATAGAATAGGTCATATCTAGCATTAAAATATAGTAATTTGCAGATAAAATACTTTAGTAATCTCAAGTATAAGAATTAATTATACGACTATCATCATGAAGAAATATACAAACACATAAGTAATATTTCATTTGGGATCCTTATAATCGAGTTAGTTTAGTGAACTTATTCTCTAATAAGAACCCACATGTTTGTTTAAGTATATCCATACTTTAATTTATGAGATTAATTACTTTCTTCATAAGAAAGAAATATAACGTGTGCTATTAGTTTTACTATAATGTCAATATCCTGTCTTGATGAAACCCTAACTAAGAATAATTAAGAACAATACTTAAATGCAAATTAAATCTCATAATTATGATTTTATCATTATTTCAATTACACAATAATTATTTTAAGGATTTTACCTTTAGTATTAAAAAAACCAAATGTAACTAAAAAATACATAAAGATAAAATATGCTTTTATTAATTTAAATAATAATGTCATACATAAAATTACAGCCAACTGATTAGCTGCAAAAGCATAAACTAACAAATATATGGTTCATTTCATTTTCTGAACTTTAAATGAAATTTAAATATTAAAATCTCTTCAATTCCACGTATCCAGTCCAAATTTAGAGAATTTGTATGAATTAATTATTATATGATTTAAAAAAACCTTACTAAGATAAGCTAATAAGACTTAAGCCTTAAAGTTCTCAAATTTACAACTTATCTCTATGCCTAACTTCCTTAAATTTTTGTTATTTTGCTTCAAATTGGTTATATTTGTAAAAAAAAGAGAGAGAATGATATTAACTTTATTAATATCTCTTGAACAACATACAATAAATGACGTGCTATTTATTCATGTATTGTAACAAAGAGTAGATAAAGATAAGGATAGAAGTTGTATAACAATTAATTTGTTACAAAGATAATTATAACCCTTAATAATAAAGATAAGACCTATATATAATAGATAAGGATAAAAGCCTTATAATAATTAAGTAGTTACATAGATAAGTATAATCCTTAAAAACTTCGTCAAGTCAATGATGGGTGAGCAATAAATTGTAGCTTAGAAGAGAGAAATTGAAACTTTTAGACCCCCAATGGCTCAGTGAATATGTCTCTAACTTGATCTTTATTAGAAAATAAATTAATTTGAATATTGTCAAGTTTAACTAGTTCCTAGATAAAGTGATAACCGACTTCTGTGTGTTCCGTACAAGCATGGAAAAATTATTGCTCATGTATATGACACCAATACTTTCACTCCATAATACAGGCTTTATGAAACCTAAAACATCAAGTTCTTCGAGAAGAGATTATACCCATAAAATTTCAATAGTAATCTTAGCAAGTGACTTTGTATTCACTCTCTAAAGAGGATCTTGCAATTGACGGTTTCTTTTTAGCATTCTAGGAGACTAGAGATTTGTCAATATAAAAATTATACATACTTGGTAGATGGAAATCATCAGGATAGGCTCCCTAATTGTTGTTAGAAAAGCAGTAAAGAAAAATTTGTTATCTTTGGCAAAGAAAAATGCATGATTAATTGTATCATTCAAGTGATGAAGAAGGCATTTCACTACTATCAAGTGTACATTAGTTAGTTGATGCACAAATTCACATAGTCTATTTTTTTAAAAGCAAAATTTGACCTTATAAATGTAGCATATTATAAGGCATTCACAATCTAGTGATATAGTTGAGCATCTTCAAAGAAATTACCAATTTCATAAGTTTATGGAAGAGATGTTGCCATAGGTGTAAAACAACTTTTAGCATCCTATAAACTAATCTTCTCTAACAAGACATGAATATATTTATATTAAGTTAGAAAAATGCTTATGGATGTATGATTGACTTGGAAATAGAGGAAATATCGTAATTGGCCAATGTCTTTAAGAGGAAATTCTGATTCGAGTTAATGAGGAAATCAATCAATTAAGATGAAAGAAGAGCCAATGATGATATAAATCAAATAAATATGAATTTACCTTTAATACCTTGAACTTGAGAGTACTTAAAAAAAAGTTGACTCATTGAAACCAAACGCGAGGTACTTATTTTAAGCCATAAAGAGATTAGTATAAGCAACATATATAATATAGCCATTCTTTATCAATGAATCCTTACAATTGTTCCATGACGATAGTTTCAACAAGATTGCTATATGAAAAAGCATTAGACATATCTATTTATTGAGGATGCCAATCATACATAGCAATAATAGCAATGATGACTCTGATTGTGGTTGCTTTGACTATAGGGCTGAAGATATCACCATAAATAAGACCACATTACTAGTTTTAACCCTTAACAACA
Source organism: Erythroxylum urbanii (assembly GCA_027568935.1). Lineage (NCBI taxonomy): Eukaryota > Viridiplantae > Streptophyta > Magnoliopsida > Malpighiales > Erythroxylaceae > Erythroxylum > Erythroxylum urbanii. The sequence continues at coordinate 29,550,037 of JAOQML010000002.1, forward strand.
AAGAAAAATTTAAAATGGAAAATGGAATTATTTGTGTATCATTTAATTATGAAGACCCACTTGTTTCTAATTATAGAATAGAGACCAAGTTTGATTCTCCATTAAAATAATGTACTCATTTTTGTGGCATCTCTTCAAACTTAATGTTATTGTCTTGAGAGAAAGAGTTAAGTTTAATTTATAGGAGTGGTTTAATTTTTAAAAGAGAGGGATGGGCTATTATTACAATATGTTAGTTCAACTTTATGGACATAGTTGCATAGGGTAAGTTCTAATAAGGGATATAGGAGCAAGTGTGAGGGATGAGCTGGTAGATTTTATGCGGTGGTTAACAAGGATAGGAGGAGAGCTCAACAACGAGGTTTAACTTGTGAGAAGAGGCAAAGATAAGTGAGCTTAAATTAAGTTATCGAGATTGAGTAGGACTAAGAGTTAGTAAAAAAGAAGAAGGTGGTTGAGATATAGAAATAAGAGAAGTAGATAAGGGAGAGGGATTAAAGTTAAGGGGTGTACTTATAAAAAGGAATAGAAATCGATTTGATAACTTCAACCAATGAGACTTATCCCCTATAATCGAATGGGAGGCAATTAAGCTAGACTGGAGAATCGAATAATAAAGGCATTCTTACTAACTTGTGAGACTAAAGGCATTCTTACTAAGTTTCCTATTAAACAAGACTAATATGGAGAAGATGACATTTTATTAAACATAGGCAAATTATTTTTTGAACAATTTTGGATATTATGTGTGCTTAAGAATGACTAAGCCTATAATGTCAAACTTCATAAGAAATAGACTTAGCTAGATGAGTAGTAGGAGAATTGGATATTGGAAATTGATATATAAGTCACGTTCATTAATGAGTCTCAGGAGTTCTTGCGTTATTTTCTAACTTTTAGTAATAAAGAAAGATGGCCAAAATTTAAAAATGTAATTATTATCAAGGCAAAATATTTGAAATGAAATTGAAGTCTGGGAGATTTGAGGAATATGCAGAGTATTAGATAAAACAAAAATTTACCACTCACCCTTAAAGATTAATAAAATCTAAAGCACATGCCCCAGATTAATAAGTGATATGACATCTTTAAGAGTAGTAGACTTCTTATTTGAATGTTCTTTTAACATTTGACAAACATATGTTACAACCTAGATAAATACAATACCAAATTATACAACATATACCATATAACTTTTTTAAGTCTTTTATAATCAAATCTAATACAAATATTCTTATCAATCAAGGTAAAGTTCACCACTTATCTTTATAGGTGTGATCAATCCAAGCATTAATTTTTGAACATAGGTATAAATATAATGCATTATTTCTTACCAGAAGCATCAACAAGAGAGACCATCTTAAACCTGAACTTATACAAACAATAGAAACATTGTAAATAAGAAGAAACTTTAAGGAAATGACTTTGGAGATCTTAGATAATCATCCACGCACACAATTATCCCACTTCCCCACAAATTTGTTCCAACATTCTAGCAATGTTAAATTTGTGATCTAGTATCTGAGACGACTTCATATGATAAAATTTATATTACTAAGAAATAAGTAAAACATATAATCTTAATGAGCCTCCAAAAAAGAGTACGAATCTACGCCATCATCACCAACAGTGGTAGTGTCAAAGGAAAAAGCTTTAATAGTTAATTCAATCCTCATAATATGAAGTACAAGCAAAAACTAGAGAAGTGGATTGAGTTAAACAATTACCTATGAAAGGAAGAAAATAAAGAAGAAGATGACGGAGACTGAGGGTGGGTGTTTAGATAAGGCCTGGGTTGTTACAACTACTGCTCTTGCTATCTCCTGAAGGTGAAGAGAGGCAATGGTAGATATTGAGGATTATTGAAATTAAATGTATTTCCAAGCAAATGGCCTTGAACCTCCAATTCATCTAGACCGTTGAAGTAAATCCTAATAGAACTTTAGAATGTTTGTTGCTTGCAGAAATGGGCCTATGTTTTCGACCCCTAATTATTTATGAGCTCTATCCAAACAATTTATGTCCTATTTTTGGGTAATTGGTTTTCAATTTCATAAAACGACGTGATTTTGGCTTCACTTTTGGTGATGAATACAAAAATTCTTTTTCTATATATTACACTATATAAATTACAGAAATTATATATATACAAATTCTATATAATAGTATATAATTTATGTACAATAAATAGAGAATTATGATTAAATAGAATAATATGATAACAAAGATGTGAGAAAACTTTTCTTTATTTATACATT
>JAOQML010000002.1:29564201-29574583 GCA_027568935.1 Erythroxylum urbanii
GTTGATAGACTAAAAGGGGCAAAATTGGGAGAACTAATTAAATGAAGGGTAAAAAGGGAAGAGCAAGCAAAATGTGGACTTGTTTAAAAGAAGAAAAAGAAAATCGTGGGAGATAGAAAAGAGAAAAAGAAAACGTGGAGAAGAAAGAAAGAAGAACAAAATTCGTGGAGAAAGGAGAAAGAAGGAGAAAGAAGAAGATTTAGACTAAGCTTAAGGTAAGTATCATAAGTTGAATCCTTCAGCTCTACTCTCGCACGATCTTTACCGACCGTTCGTCTTTGTCACATCAGGATAAGTACAGAGACCCAGGGGTCCCAACAACGACAGTCGCTTAATCTATTATGCCCAGCACATGATCAACTAATCGTTTGATTGAATACTAAAATCAAGTAAGGCATCATGCCTTTATTTAGCGGTCCAACCAATAAAATGGAACTGTGTTATGGCTCTAAGCCAAAAGAGAACACATATATGCAGCATACATGACTCGGTTATGCATATGTAAGTTTCAAAACATTATTTCATGCAGCGAAAATTATCTTTTGTACTCCAAGTTCAATGTTATTCAAAATTGTAGTTTCAGAAAATAAAACATTATCCTTTGCATTTAAAGTGTAGGCTTGTTGAAAACAATATCATTCCTTAAAATATGAAATAAAACATCAGTTTCACTCTAAATGCAACGAGTTATTAAAAACAATGTCATTTATTAAATATAAAAGTATACTAGCATCTATTTGAGAATCAATTCTACTATGCATTACCTAGGTTCAAAATTCACAAACAAGTCATCATACATGTCTTGGGATGTCCTAATCTCATTTGAGAGATATGTTTTTCCCAACTCACCTCAAAAGAAAGTGTACGCTCCTTTGACTTCAACAATCCTCGATATGAGCTCCTTGATTCACAGCTCCTAAGCCTTTATACATACAAATGTAATGTACTTACTAATCAAACATTTAACTCATATTTATACACATCACATAAGTGTACAAAGCTCAACCCTTATTATTCATATAAGCTTTCTTTTGCATTTTCCAAGGCATTTAATGCCTTGATCCAATACTTACACATTTCAAAGCATAATTGAGTACATTTTTATCCAAGCACATTAGGCCAATACTCATCAATCTAAGCAACAATTCAAGTTTACTCTAAGTAAACATGAAAGCCTCTTTCCAATGCATACCATCAAAATCCTTAAATCCTAAGCCTAGTTCACTTAGGCATTTTATCAAACACCTAAAGGCATAAACTTGAAGGCCTCCTTCTAATGAACATCTTCCTCATTTTTCATCATCAATTCACATTATACATACACAATTAACATCATAGAGTTCATTTAAATCATCAATTTCAAAAGATATTCAAAATTTCACAAACTTTCACCAAAGATGGAGAAAATCGGTTTTGGCATAAGGAAACTTCTCCATGACTCATTTCATTCATCTAAACCATGTTTCATGCATATTCAAGCATAGAGAACAACATATCTTAACACCAATCTTAAATTCATAATGTAGAGAAAGATGAGACAAAATTTACCTAAATTTTCCTTTGGTGATATCTTAAAATCCTTTGAGAATTTCTCAAATCTAATGATAGATTTGAGTTCCTTGACCCTAAATTAGCTTAGAACACCTTGGTTTGGGTTAAAGAATCAAAAACTTGGTGAAATTTGGTGATGGCTGAGTGTTCCCCTCTTCTCTTCCTCTTTCCTCCTTTCTTCTCCTCTCTTTTAATTAAAACCAAGTGTTCTTAATGTTTAATGGGGGGGTGCACAGTTATACCATGAAGAAGGGTCTAGAATTTGACTCTTCTTTATCCAAACATGGTGAATTTACCTTTTTGCCCTTAGTGTGTGCAAAATTACCATTATACCCTCCAAACTTTTCATAAATTTGCAATTAAGCACAAAATTTGAGAACGACCAAAAATTTTATTTTCATTTTGGTCCTCGAACTTTTGAAAATTATAATTAAGCCCCTCAACTTTATAAAATTACATATTGGTCCTTCAAGAATTGAAAAATTACATTTAAGCCCTTAGATACATCAACTTTTCCATTTAAGTTTTCTAATTGTCCAATATGTCTATAAATCATTTCTAATCACCTCTAAGGCATTAGAACACATTTAACTTGGCCACCATGGCCATATCCATCCAATGGACTCGATTTTACACACTTAGAAGCTTATTTGTCACAAATCTCTAAGATTTCGCATACCGATGTACTCTATGTTCATATAAGGGCATGTGACATTATATATCACTAGCATATATACCGAACGGAGTTAAATACATTTTTTTGAGCTCATATACAACCATGTATATAAAAATATTCAGTAGTATCTCCAAGTGCAAACTAATACAAAAGAGCTCAAAGAGTCTGGCGTTACAATATTAGGTACTTTCATGGGAATTGATGGCAAATCAAGATATAATTAACGCTAGATTAAACTTGGAAGACCTGACTATAAGAAAATATTTGCATTTGAAAAGAAGAATTGATAGGTCATACATCATTCTACCTGCATATTACAATATGTCAAAAAAGGAGAAGTAAACTTTTTGTCAATTTCTTAAATCAATCAAGTTTCCTTATAGGTATGCATCTAATATAGCCCCATTGTGTCAATGTAATTAAGGGAAACATTTCGAGGTTAACAAGCCATGATTGTCATATACTTTTGTAACAATTACTTCCTGTTGAAATACGTGAGTATTTTCCAAAGGACGTGTCTGTAACTTTGGAAAAATTAGGTGAGTTTTGTAAGCAATTATATTGCAAGATACTGAAAGTAGAAGAGCTTGAGAAAATGAAAAAATACATAGCTTTGATACTATATAAACTTGAACTAGTATTCCCACAATGTTCTTTTAATGTTATGATGCATTCGATAATTCACTTACCATACGAGGCAACACTTTATAGATAGGTTCAATTTCGATGGATGTTCCCTACTAAAACATTAACAATTGTACTAAAAATTGATAAACCCTACTCAAATTATGCGAATTGCAATCTCTCAATTAACAATCTATCCAAAATCTGGTTAGATCCGAAGTTGTCCAAAAACTATCGAAAACTTATGCAAGATCTCTCTTCACACAATTTACCTACTTGATTTAATTCTCGTTCTATTAAATTACCTAACTCTCGTTAGCCCAATTTAATAATTTTTCACTTGGTTCACCCTCTCAGTTTATCACTGAATTATGTAAGTGCAAAAATTAAATCATAAATAATCCAGCAAAACACAAACAATCAAATTTCATTAAATCAAAGATAAAACAACCCGAAGGTGAGTTTAGACATCCTCATCATTCACACAATCTTATCATCAACAGTTATCCCAATTCTATACATTAACAAAATTGAAAATAAAACTAGAAATAAGATTGAAACGGCTGACGGAGGCAGACACTTCAGGAAACCTCCTATTATGGGAAGTACTTCACGTAGGCTTCTTCTCCACATCTCTCTTCCTTCTTCTCTTTCTCAATCTCTCGATGAACTCTCTATAGGGTTTCTCAATGGAGGCTAATGCAAAAAGCTCCCTCATCTCCTTTTTCTTGTTCTTTATATACCTTTTGTCTTCTAGGCAACCCTAGGGTTTTTCCGGGGTCTAAAAGGTCCAAAAATCCTTTAAAACTTGACTTTTTTGAGTGTTTGCATGTCTGCCCGACTTAGGCCATGATCGTGGGCCACATCTGAGTCTTTTATCACAATCGTGGAAATTGGGCCACAATCGCAGACTGTGTCCTAGGCTTCTGTCATGATCATGGCAGGGTTGACTCTAATGGTTCTGTCACGATCGTGGCCTATTGTGCCATGATTGTGGGCCATTGATTTGGCCCGAGTGTCTCTGAAACTTCTCCATTCTTTGATGTTGACCCTGAAATATTAACACACACATCAAGGTACCTCAAAGACATAATAATTAAGCTCAAAGACTTGACTAACCCATAAAAACACTTAAACACAATTAATTAACAAGCTAACACAATTCTAACCTAAACATATACTAAACGATTAAGTTAACACTTAAATTCAGAACAAACTAAGTCCTAAAATATGATGCAATTCACACTTATCAGGATATATAACCATAAATTGTAAGAGGCAATAACATCATTATATGCTTTGGTATGTGGGCCTCATATATGTAGGAAAAATATACTGGTTACATTGTTAATGGGGTTATATTTCACATAAAAGATCGTGACAATCAACTTAGAAGCCAAAATTATGGAGTTGTTGTTGAGGGAAAACATAACAATGATTTTATTAACTTCTACATTGTCATCTATGAGATAATAGAGTTATATTACATTAAGGATAAAAAGGATGTTCTTTTTAAGTGCAAATGGTTTAATCTTGGTGACAAAGGGATAAACATAAAAGTGAATGGCAATATTACTAGCATCAATGTTAGTAACACATGGTATGATAATGACCCTTTTGTGTTTGTAAGTCAAGTGAAGTAAGTATTCTACCTTAATGACATCGTACTAAGTAGCAATTGGAAAGTTGTTCAAAAGTTTCAACATCAAAATCTTTTTCATTTATGTTGAAGGAAAATGATCTGATAAGTGAGGATGGTGATGAAGTATATCAAGAGATTGAATCAGAACTGAATAATGGATTCCTACAAATAGAAGATGCAGATATATCATCATTCCATATGAGAGATATTGATCCCAACTTAATATAAGCAAATGAAGTATAAGCCAATCTTGTCTTATTGAGAGATGAAGACTCTATTGAGGATTCATTATATGACAATGATGATAATTTGGCCTAATATAATAATGATGAAAAGTTGAGTCATAATGCAATTAATGGTGATGTTAGGATTTTGATCATGATGATTGAAGGTAATAAAAGTGTTCTTTATATTGTTTGAATTTTAATGTTATTAACATTTATGTCAATGGGAATTGTTGATGCTTGAGTTATGTTAATGAGGATTGTTGATGTTTTAGTTTTGTTAATACATATTGTTGTTTCTTGAGTTATATTAATGCAAATTGTTGATGATTGAGTTATATTAATGTGTATTGTTGATGATTATGTCAAAGCGAATTTTTTATGATTAAGTTATATTAATGCGGATTGATGATGATTGACTTATATTAATGTAGATTGTTGAAGGTTGACTTATGTTAATATGATTAATGTCAACTGATTGAATGTATGTTTGTAATAATGATTGGATGTATTATAATGTTAACAAAATTTATGTTTGTTTTTATAAATATCCAATATAATGGCACTTAGTAGAAACAAAGGAAGAAGATGACAGGTATTGACATTGTTGAACAAAAGGATTTACAAATTCAATCATATCAATCATTCCTAGACAACAACAACATTAAACCTCAACTACCAATAAAGCAAGTCAGCAATAACCTCATTCTTCCTCAAATAACAGTGAATCAACTAGTACATAGGGATCTGAAGGTTTATTAATCTTTAACACCTACAAATAGACTTATGCTCAAATATATATTTACATGTTTAATGTATATTTTCTTATCAATATTCATTTATTATCAGGTTCCAATGTGAACATTAAAAAAAAGATGTAAAGGTATAATTAGAGGTTGTGAGTTACAACGAATGAACATTGCAATGAATAGCAAATTTTCAGTATATATTGATACTTCGCAAGGTCGTCTCTAAATAAGATCCAATCTATAAAATTTTCAAGTGAGTTGGGGATTATTGCCAAAACAAAATTACCTTTCTTGAAGCAACCTAAGGACTTGAAGGAAGACAACTTGCTTGACAATGCTTTAGATAAAGTTGCAGTAATTTTTTAATTTATTTAACTGTGTGCTTGTTTCATTTATTTCAAGATTAACTACACTTTTATTTATTGTTCACAAATGAAATTGAATATCATCGATATCGACAACCCTAATGTTTCAAACAATAAGACTTCAATATTGAAACAAAGGACCAGGGATTGTCTTTATAGGTTGCATCAATTTTACAAATCTTTTCCTTCTGATGTAAAGGCAAGAGATATGTTCTAGAATGAATGTCTCCTAAAAATTGGAATAATTTGTATGATTATAGGGCCTCTCCTAAAGTTCAGGTTTGTTGTCTTTACATTCACATTTGCTTCCATTAATCATGTTAGATGATTTAAAGACTATCCTTTTTTCTTTATTTAGGAAAAATGTGAGAAGCCAATAGTCAATAGAGGAAATATGAAAAACCAAATCTCCAAATCATTTGTAGTCGTCTAAAATGAATATGTAAGATCTTTGTTTACAAGTTATAATTATATCAATAAGCACTATATTATTTATTGTGCTTAGTAAATTTTTCATAAAATAGACTAAGAAGTAACTACATGGACAAAAGTTTGATAGGATCACACTACACAAAATCACTTACTATAAGGAAGGTTAAGGGTGTATGTCAGAAGAAGACGAAAATAACTATATAAATATAAAATTTTGTTTAAATTTAAGTTAATTTATTTATATAGTACTAACTAATAATATTTGTATTGAATATTAATTTTGTTTTTTAATTTTAGAATAAGATGCAGAAGTTGTTATAGAAATCGAAGTATAAAGGCAATGGGGTCAATGTAGAAAACATTTGCAATACCGTTCTTAGTGCAAGTTCTTGTTCTATCAAAGGTCTTGGCTTTGATCCTATGCTAAACGTTTCAACCTCATCAAGATCCACATACGTTCACTATCTTGAAGAGGAAAACAAATTGCTTAAGGTTAAATTACAACGTACTCAAAAAACGGTTGGCCAAGTATGATAAGTACCTCAAAAAATACTTGGCCTAGATTATCAAAGCAGTGAAGATGAAAGTGAATGGCATCAATTACTTTTTTCTTTTAATTCCTCAGTGTATTATAATTTAAATTTAATTCTTTTTCTCAGATTACATATTTGAAGAAGATGGAATGAGGTTGAGTGATTTGTATTATATTTTGTAAATTAAAATTAAAATTATTATTTTGTATATAAGTATTGTTGAAGTTGTAATTGAAATCTTGTATATGAAGAAATTTAATGATATTTTATTTTTTATAAACAATGCTTTAAATTTTCAATTATTTTTGTATAATTTTTTATAATAGATTAACAAAAAAACTAAATATTATATACAATAATATGAATTAAAAATGTAGCAAATAATTATAATTCAACATGGTATAACATTTTGTTAAAATATAGATAAAAATTTTGACTATATTTGACAAAACGTAGCTAAAACCATTCGGCTATCTTTTTAGAAATGTAGCTAAAAACATTTAGCTATGTTTTCAGAAACATATCTAAAAGTTTTAACCTATGAAAAATAAGCATAGCCAAAAGGTATTGGCGACGATTTCTTAAAGCGTTACTAATAGTTTTTCGTTACGAAAATAAAGTATATGCAAAAACTATTAGCGACAATTGGCAAAAATTGTTGCCCATAGTTTTTAGCTATAGGGATTTGATCATGTTTTTCGCAATGAATATAAATTGTCACCAATTACTATTAGTGATGATTTTGGGACCTTTAACTACGATTTTTTGCGTAGCTAAAGGTCCTTTTTGTTGTAGTGATAATTCATATATTATTATAAATCTTGATCCTTTTCTTATTGTTTCTCTTGAAACATTTGTAAAATCGGCTGTTGTAAACTATCATAGTTACAAACGTGCCCAACCTCTAACAATATCCATATAACATGTTAAGAGAACTCTAAAACTAGGGAAGAGAGAGTTAGATAAGTAGTGCTAGATGTCAAGAAGCCTAAACTTATTTATAGGCTTTTCAATAATTTAATTGAAATAAAATTTAAATTTAAATTAAAATTTAATTATAATTAATTAAATATCAATCGATTTTAAATAAGATATAATAACTTATATTAATATGTATTTATTAAATATCTCATATTTAATGTTAAAGTTTCTTAAACTTTATAATCAAGTTTAACTTAGTTAAAACACATTTTCTCTCTTCAACTTGCTCTTTATGTGTAATCTATTTGGTTTCGAAATATATTGTTAATAGATATAAATTATAACCCTAAGATATATTTAGGATTAGATCAATTAAACTCTTTTAATTTATCTTTAATTATCTAATTAAATAACTTATATCCATATATCAAGATTGGTGTATAGCAACGCTTCGTAATCATCCAAATAGGTAGGAATGTCAAAGTGGTTTTGACTAACCTTTTCATAGATAATTTTTCTGTATAATTCAATCATTTCATCATACATTGGTCCAACTAAATATAGAGCACAACTTTTGCAACCAATTCCTAACTTATTCATGCCAAACCACAACAAATCACCATAGTCACTAGCTCGCCTCTCCACATCATTGGCCATCATCTTGTTGCATTTTGAATCTAGCTTTAATAGCCGTGAGAGCAATGTTTTTGTATTTAGCTTCAGTATTGGACCCGGCAAGAAAACAAGAGGAGCAAGAAAAATATAAGCAGAAGTTAAAAGATGATCATTTAGACAACCAACCCAATCAACATCATAATATACATGTAAGGTTATAGTAGGCTTAGTTAAATGAAGTGATAAGTGTGAATTGCATCATGTTTTAGGGCTTAGTTTGATATGTGTTTAAGCATTAACTTAATCGTTTAGTATGTGTTTACGTTAGAATTGTGTTAGTTTGTGAATTAATTGTGTTTAAGTGTTTTTATGGGTTAGTACAAGTCTTTGAGCTTAATTATTATGTCTTTGAGGCACCTTGATGTGTTTGTTAGTATTTTAGGATCAACATCAAAGAATTGAGAATTTTTGGAGATACTCAGGCTGAAACAATGACCCACAATCATGCCACAATAGGCCACGATCGTGACTGATGCATCGTGACAAAATCCTAGGACACAGCCTACCACGATCGTGACAGAAGGCTCAAATATGGCCCATGATCGAGGCCTATATCAGGCAAACGTGCAGAAACTTAGAAACGTCAAGTTTCGAGGGGTTTTGGACCTTCAAGACCCTAGAAAAACCTTAGAGCTACCCAAAACATAAAAGGCATATATAGAATAAGACAAAGAAGATGAGGGAGCTTTTACATCAGCCACTTGTAGAGAAACCCTAGAGAGAATTGTCAAGAGATAGAGAAAGAGAAGAAGGAAGAGAAAAGTGAAGAAGAAGTTGACTCGAAGTACTTCTCAGATCAGGAGTTTCCTGAAGTTGTTGCCTCCTGTCATCCATTCAAATCCTTATTTCCTGTTATTTTTAATTTTATTATTATATAGAATTGGAATAATAGTTGATGATAGGATTATTGGATGTTGATGTTATTTCTAAACTCACCTTCGGGTTTTTATCTTTGATTTAATGAAAATTGATTGTTTTTGTTTTTACTGGATTTATTGTGAGTTAATTTCTACAATTGCATAATCAGTGATAAACTGAGAGGGTGAATCAAGTGAAAAATAATTAAATTGGGCTAACGAGAGTTAGGTAATTTAATAGAACAAGAATTAAATTAAATTGGTAAATTGTGCAAAGAGAGATCTTGCATAGATTCCCGATAGTTTTGGACAACTTCAGATCTAAGTTTTGGATATATTGTTGATCGAGAGATTGCAATTCCCATAATCTGATTAGGCTTTATAAATTAAGGTTAATGGTTATAACTCGAGAGAGAGTAATCAACCTTAGGACCGTCTAAAACCAATAATCCAATAATTTATAATCAATTAGGTTAATATTAAAGATAGGTAAAATTTCTCTTTCTCTCAATTGGTAGTTAAGTTGGTTCTTGAGTGTGCAATGCATTTGCTAATTTGTTAATATTTTCATGATTGATTCTTGATTTGATTTTATTAATTGAATTACATTTTTATTTTTGTTTCGTTACATTTGAATTTTTGTGAATTGTTTGGCCTTAGAGTTTAGGATTAGATTATCTCCCCTCGTGGGATCAACGCCTTAGGTACTATACGAACGACCTGTATGCTTATAGATTAGTTCTATAGTTTAAGGCGCTTAGTTAGTTTTTAATTTTTGTTTTCATTCTTTCTTTTCTACTTCTGAAATCGTGCTCTTGCATGAACACAAGAGTCACGAGAGGTTCAAGTCGCGTAGCTGAAATTGTAGATTTAGACATCACTCGACTAGATTGAACCATTAGGAAAGCTCGATGTGAAGAAGAAGAAGAAATCGTAAAATCAACAATGACCGGGGAATTTTAACAAACCAAGGACGTCAACAATGGAGGACCGAGAGAGTCCTTGACCAGATGGATTGCGATCCAGAGGAGAGATTTGATTATGCAGTCTCTCTCGTACAGGGTTCTGCCTATCAGTGGTGGAAGACTGTCCCAGGCAGTACCACCAGACCGTGCTTATTGACATGGGAGGAT
>JAOQML010000002.1:29581463-29595476 GCA_027568935.1 Erythroxylum urbanii
AAACCAAACTCTTTTATTTTATTAATAATAAATATTTTTATTACAAAAAGTAACTGGAAGAAAATTAAGTTATAAGTGAATACACTTGCTTTCTAGGGCTCTATATTTACGTAACTCGAACAAATTAATTTTAATAATTGAATGTATGTTTATAATGATGATCAAATGTATTGAAATATAATAAACTTTATATTTGTTTTTATAAATATCCAAAATAATGGCACTTGGTATTAAAAAATGGAAGAAGGTGGTAGGTATCGAAATTGTAGAAAAGAGGTATGTATAACTTCAACCAAATCAATCAGTTTCTAACCAACAACGTTCGACCTCAGCCACCAATGAAATTAGTCTGGCAAAACCTCATTCTTCCTCAAACAACAATGAATCAACTAGTACAGAGATATCTGTAGATTTTTTAATCTTTAACACCTACAAATATACTTATGTTCAAATATATATTTACATGTTTAATGCATATTTTCTTATCATTATTGATTTGTTGTCATGTTCTAATGTCAATATTAAAAAAAGATATAGAGGTATAGCTAAAGGTTGTGAATTGCAACAAATGAATGTTACAATGAATAGCAAGTTGTCAATTCACATTTATACTTCATAAGTTTTTTCCATAGACAAGATCTAATCCACAAAATTGTCAAGTGGGTTGGGAATTATTGCGAGACCAGAATTATCTTTCCTGAAGCATACTAGGGACTTAAAGGAAGACAACTTGCTTGAAAATGCTATGGATAAAGTTGCATAAATTTTCGATTTATTTAACCATATGCAATATTGTTTCACTTATGTTAAGATCAATTACACTTTTACTTATTGTTCATAGATGAAATTGAATGTTGTTGATATCGAGAACCTTAATGTTTCAAACTATGTGACTTGAATGTTGAAACAACAGACCAAGGATCGTCGTTATAGGTTGCATCAATTTTATAAATCTTTTTCTTCTGATGCGGAGGTAAAAAGACATGTTCTGGAATGAATGTCTCAAGAAAATTAGAATAATTTGTGTGATTACTGAGTGTCTCTCCAAGTTCAGGTTTTCCTTTCACATTTGCTTCTATTAATCTTGTTAGATGATTTAATGACTACCTAATCTTTTTTTCTTTATTTAGGAAACATGTGAGAAGGCAAAGGTCAATAAAGGAAAAAATGAAAACACCTCAAAATCAAGGGTCCAAATCATTTGTAGTCGTCTGAAATGAATATGTAAGATCTTTGTTTATAAGTTATAATTATATCAATAAAAGCTACATTATTTATTATGCCTTGTATTTTTCTTTCATACATAGTGAGAATGAACTATATGTATAAGAGTGTGATAAGATCACAATGTACAAAGTCACTCACTATAGGGAAGGTCAAGGGTGGATGTTAGAAGAAGCAGAAAATGAATATGTAAGTACACAATTTTTTTTTTAAATTTAAGTTTAATGTACTACTAACTAATAATATTTATACTGAATATTGGTTTTGTTTTTTTTAATTTTAGAATAAGATGCATAAGTTATTTCAGAAATCAATGTCTAGGGGCAATGAAGTCAATGTAGAAGACATTTGCAATACCAATTTTAGTACACATTCTGGTTATTGAAAGGCTTTGGCTTTGGCTCTAAGCCAAATGTTTCAACCTCGTTAACATCCACACATCTTCACCATCTTGAAGAGGAAAACAAGTTGGTTAAGGCTGAATTACAATATATTTGAAAAAAGTTTGCTAAGCATGATAAGTACCTCAAAAAAAAATGCTTGGCCCGGATTATCAAAGCAGTGAAGATGAAAGTGAATGGTATTAATTACATCTCTTATGATTTTTTCTCTTAATTCCTGTTTATATTATAATTTAAATTTAACACTTTTTTTCTCAAATTATAGATTTGAAAAGGATGCAACGAGTGAGTGATTTGTAATATAATTTGTAAACTAATCTCTATGTTTATTATTTTGTATATAAGAATTGTTGAAGCTGTAATTAAAATCTTGTATATGTTGAAATTTAATGATATTTTATTTTTTATATACAATGCTTCAAATTATCAATCATTTTTGTATAATTTTTAAAAATAAATTAACAATAAAAATATATCGAAACATTATATACAATAATATGAATTAAAAAGTAACAAATAATTTATTCCAACATGATATAACATTTCGTTAAAACGTAGATAAAAAATTTGACTAATTAAAATATTTGGCTACGTTTTCATAATCGTAGTTAAAAACTTTTACCTACATACGTTTTCAGAAACATAGATAAAAATATTTGATTTTTGCTACGTTTAAGGAAATATAGCTTAAAATTTTTGACACAGAGAAAAAAAAATTTAGCTAGGAAAAACAAGCGTAGCCAAACTCTTTGGTGATGATTTCTCCAATTGTTGAAAGTTATTCCCTACAAAAGCAAAGCGTTACCAAAAAATTTTTAGACGATTAGCTCAAAATATCGCCTATAATTTTCAGCTACAGGTATTTTGCGACTTTTTAAGTGACGAGACTAAATCATCGCCAATCTCTATTAGCGACGATTTTAACACTTTTAGCTACCAATTTTTTTTTTGCCAAAGCCCTAATTTTATGTTACAGTGTGATTTACATGCATGTTCTTTTTTCTTCTTATTATTATTTTTTGTTGTGTTGTTCCAAATGAACATAAAATTTGGGCTCTACCGATTACGTGTCAGCATGCAAATTGCAAAAGAATCAGAACTTTGTTCAACATCATTAGTTCATCGGCAAGCTGCCACATCGCTTAATCTGACGTCCAATGTCTGCTGCGTTGAGAAAATATTTTTGCATGTATCATGTTAAAAACTATATATACGTTGCATGTGAAAATACTATTTGTAATAAAACTATCTGGTCAAATACTTGTAGATTAATAAATCGCATATATATATTTTAATCAAAGCCAAATCCTGCTCAGCTTGCTTGCAAACCTTTCTAACACTGGCATATTTAATGCATTTCGACAACTAACTAGCTAGCCTGAAATTGAATGTTGCTCTTCGAGTGATAAAATTCAAACATTTATAATACTAATGAAACCATAATCATAGGCAAATGTCTCCATGCTCGTGTCCTGGGGACACCCATATCCAATTTAGCTAATCAAGGAAGTCTAATAATCAGATTTACAGTCCAATAAAGCTGGTTTGTGCTAAAACTATACAATTGCTTACGTCGTTGTGCTTGATATGGCAACTTACCTGTCCAAATAATAACGTTTGCTTTATGCATAGGTTACCTCTTTAGGTAGCTACGTGTTAACGTTGACTAGCATATTTGTAGGGGAACTTGGTGACTAACTATAAAAAAATCTAAATATAGTTTTATTTTTAGATACGAGATCCAAACCATGCAATAGAGGGGCTACAACGGTACTTAGTCCAAATTTGGAATCTATTTACCTGAATATTAGGATCTAAGTACCAGGTAAGTGTCATAAGACATTGGGACCTGTTTTCTGTATCGCGATATGTGTCCAGTGTCCAATATAAGGACACGTAAGGCGCCCAGTATTAATTTTTTTCCAATGGATATGGATACACCAGCATTAGAACGTGCCTGAAGGCGATTGGCTGGAGGCACAAAGTTCCATTAACATGTCACATGCCCGACTCCACATTTATTGGAGCAATTAAGAATTATAGGACGCATTTATTAGACCAACATCATATGATCGAACTGACTTTAGAAACTCTGCCTTCAGTTCAGGGTGTCCATTTGGTCTTGGTGCCCTTTTTTCCTGTATTACTGAGTGTCAGTACAGCCATCTAGTTCTTTGATTTGTCTTTCGACAAACATGCTCTTATACATAATAGTTTTATTTTGTGTACCAAATATCTAGTAAGACCTCTTTATGTATTTGTGTGTACAAAACACAAGAGAACAAGCGTAACACTTCCATTTTTCATTGCACTTATCCTGGAAACTTCTGTTTTTAGAATGACAGAAACGGTGACGCAGGCAACGGCTAAGCTTCTAAATGTTTATGCCTGATCTGAACACTTTTCTACAAAAAAGCACGCAGTATACAGCACTTCGTATAAAAGTTTTTGAATATGTAGCATTAATTTTTCTAAAATCGATGACCTTGCAACCGAAAGTAAGTTTATAAGTCTTCCAGGTTCTGTTGTAATTTTGGGGGAAATCGTCAAAACAAATGGATGAGATCTTATTGGATGAGATTTGTTGGAACAGACGGCACAAAAAATACAGGGGTATAAAAGATCTGAACTCCTACCATGAACAGCAAGTAGAATTTGGACATCCATTTTTCTTCACATTGATAAAAGAATTGGATGACTAATTGGACCTACCAGATTTTGGCCAAGACTAGAAGATTGTAGTTAGGATTACAATTTCACAATTTCAAGGTGTAACTAAATGGTGTTGTACAAGTTGTTTTGGAAATCAATTTATCCTATTGACAAGGCTAAAGGCAATGTGCCCTAGATGAGGTTGTATAACAGTTGCCTTGTCAATGCCAAGCAAAACCCAAAATGCAGAACAAAAGATGTCATGCAATGACAATCAAATAGCTGACGAAATCATATCAAGGATCTGATCGTGTATCTTCCCGTTAGTCACAAGAACTCCATCTGCAGGAAATATGATCCTTCGTTCAACTTGATCGGCTGTAAGGTCAAGTTGACTCCCTTTCCAGTCAGTAACCTGATGAAACTTGAATCAATAAATAAAAATAAAGGATAAACCCGCATGATTACTACTCTCTGCCTTTTTCTGCTTCTTCATCTTCAGGTTCCAAGTTCCAAACATAATTTGAATCTCAATGCAAGTTAATACCCCATACAAATGCACAACTGTTTTCTACTTTTTGAACAACTTACATCAAAACATTCATTGATAACAGATCAACAATGCCAAGAAACCAACCTGAGGATAAAGGTGACATGCATACGCAAAAAAATCTCACTTGCTAAAGTGTAGGGCAAAAATCCCATACCTTTCCGCCTGCTTCTTGCACACATATCATCCCAACAGCGTGATCCCAAGCCTGTAAAAGAGATGACAAAGAATTATGGCAATGCAGAGAATTTCCATTCGATATGCAATGAATCAAGACTGTACCTTGATAACTTTCTGATCCAAGGCTTTTTGAATGAAAACTGATGCCTTACCTGAAGCCACCATCATATACTTGCATAAACTGTTAACAAACATAGCCGATGAATAACTGTTTTCTCACCCTCAAGATGGACAATGAACATTAGAAACATGGAAAGTCTTTTAAAGAGAGTACCACTGATGAAATTTATGGGTAATGGACAGCATTCTCAACATTCTAACCATTCATTTGTTGTTCAACTTAGGAACAGTTTCATTAAAGGATTGCCACTAGAGCTTTTCTGAACCTGTTTTCTGCTAGGTGGAGGCAGATGTTCAAGAAAATATACCAATTAATGTGCTTTTCAAAACCTAGATTTCGGGCTTTAGGGCATATCAATTCAAGTGTCTATAGAAATTTAAGAGAATTCTCTATAATTCCTCAAAAGACACTCGGAGCTAAAATCGGTTAGTCAATCCCTTACCATGATTCTTTGTTTTTAAAAAATGATTTCTGATGACCTCAGCTGTTATTTTTCACAAAAACAAAAGAGAGAATTAAGATAAAACAAGGGGAAGAGTATAGGAGTTAAAGAGGGGTAATTTCAAGTAGAAAGAAAGGAATTTCAAGCTGGATATTGATATATTGTAGGACAATTAGATAGAAGACAACAAAATTTTGCGATAGGAAAAATTCACGAGTACTTTTCGTACTAAATCTAGTAGCATACACCAATTAGGCCTTTTTAAATCCACAAGTCCACAAGCACAATTTCAGTAACCAGGTAGGTAACACGACCTTGTGTATTAATTTGTACCATTATGTGATACATTTAATATGATCAATTTGTAGACTTTTTTTAGGTACCTATATCATAACATTCTTGAAGGAATTAGTTATACCATATAAGCATAGTTGTGTATATTTTTGACAGATAAAATAAAATAGGTGTTATCACATATTTATTTTATGATGATATTTATCTAATTAGTATCTACTACTCCACATTTTGTATTTTTCAATAATTAAAATGCTCAACAAAAGTGTTGAGAATTAGGCGAATTCTGAGAATAATTTCACAAAGTTGAATCCCAAAAATTTCTAAAATTAATTAAATCTTGTATGGTTAAATCTTACCATTAAATGGTGATCTGCCAGAGATCCAATCAAGTTGACCAAGGGAAAAAATGTATAAGAATTATATATATATATATATATATATATATAATGAAATAGTTTACATATTATTTTAGAAGGTTGTGTTACCTTGTTATAGAATGATGTATTTTCTCTTCAAAGATAATAGGAACTTCGGTCCTGCCTCTTTATCTTCGCGTCCATAGCAAGCCAAGATTATACCATACACACACTCTGCTTCCATGCTTACTTGAGCCCATGCTATTGGAGTCCTACTGCTATGGTCTATTCATTTAAGCAATCATTGCTCTCCTAGTTTTCAGACTCCTTACAATGTTCTAGGAAAGAAAGGGTACCTTTGTTATTGGGAAAACATAGAAACCTAAAGTTCTTGAGTGTGGCATGTTCAGAAACATAACTACTTCATGCTGCTTCTAAAAACAACTTACAACTGATCTTTGCATTGGTGAGAACATTGATCGATTTTGAGACTATTTAATCAAAAACTTCAGTCCATAGATATTGAGGAATTCTCTTGAACTGTGGATGGTAGACCTTCTCTTACACCTCGTACGGAAGATTGCTTTTTAGCCGGTATAACCATAGTATATATTTATACATATGATAACCTCGACAATTATAAGAATGAAACTAATGTATACATATATATAATAGTCATTGTAATTAAGAAGAAACTAGTTGTGAAACCGTAACCTATGAATAATATTTAACATAATTGTTATAGTAACTGATTTTTTAATGTTTACAACAGAAATCATATTTATAAATATAAATAACATATTAATGGAATTTTAACGGTCCAATATAAGTATAAAGATGTCAAAATAATAAAGAACTTTAATAAGGATAAAGATGTCAAAATAATAAAGAACTTTAATAAGTTTCATTAATATAACTGTCAAAACAATAAAGAACCTTGACCATATGTTTCTCAGCGATCTTAAGTAGCATTTAGTAACGGTCTCCTCACTGTATCTGCTTTGATATATGTATACATACATATATATATATATACATATATCTTACGGTGAGGAGACCGTTACATATATGAATGCATAGATAAATTCATATGTAGATTAGCATCTCAAGAGCCAAAACTAGGACTATATGCTTTTATGTGTTAAGCCAAGTCTTCTACACATACTTATGTGAGGAAAAAGAGACCCTGAAGTTGCAAAATTTTCACCATGACTATTGGGACGCAAGAAATCAAACCCCATATACCAGTTCCAGAACCAACGCAGTGAAATTATGATTAGCATTCTAGATCAGTCTCGTTTGCACCTTTTGCTCAGAAAAACTGTACCGCAACTCATAAGGAAGAAGAATTACTGTCTTGTTTATATTTTATTGATGGAGAGATACTTTTCTTTTGCAGCTGTCTAATAGTGATTTCGTAATGTGACAAAGCTGCTAAGAAGCATTAGCCACTGGGAACCTAGAAGCCTCCTGTTGCATAAGACCTAGGAGGCTTCTCAAGGCTAGGAAAAGTTTCCAGTAGACTGAAACTAAGTTTAATACTTTAAATAATAAGTTGAAATCGGTAGAAGAGTTCGACTTGAAAAACACCTTAAGTATCGATGATAACTGACAGAAAATTGCAATTTATTAGAGAAGAGATGAGATAATCTGTTAGGAAAATAAGCTGATTAAAGAAGTGAAGATAGAATGCGAAAAGCACTGTCAAACAGAGGGGAGTGTGCTCGTAAAGTATACAAACCTCTCACGTAATCAGTAAAATCTGGGACATGGCAATGACAATTCAAGTGGAATATAGATAAAGAGCATAATATAATGAGAAATAATGGAGTGAGATCAAACCTTCCACAGCACCGTGGCAAAAGAAGAATTTCTTTATCACCAATACTATCAGCATCATCTGTTGCATTGAGTAGGCTTGAAAGTGGCTGTATCTCCCAAGTTTGACTATCTGGAATACAAAAGCGTGCTTCAAGTATTGAGCAGCAGGCATCAACAACGCATCTGCTCCAACCTCCAAGTACTTCTGCTGATCTACCCAGCATATACGGTAACTTCTTTGTCCATGTTCCACAGCCAAGATGAGCAACCATTATGATCCCAGCTGTAGGATGTCCACTTTCAAATTCAGGAACTTCATTGGATTTATAGGGAGCAATTTCTTTCCAGTTAGGGCATCCCATAACACCCAGTACAATCTGATCTTCAACTACAAGAGCCAAACCTACCTGAATAATCACAATAAGTGCATAGCATTAGATAAACAAAGGAAAAGATCAAGCATAAGATTGAATACATCACATATATAAACATAATTTTCCATCTATGACAAAATTTATATTTTTCTTTCTGAACCTATGTTTCTACAGAATATATACCCCAACATTGAAAATCTTACACTCTCTATTCCAGGAGATTTGACTTACCTTGATTGATTTCCTATACAACGAGACTCTTTTGAAGATTTTCAAATTAATAATCTTAAGTGAGATAGGATCCTGAATATCACTCATCTGACTTGAGAAAAATAGGACCTCTAAATAAGATGCTATCCCATCCCAACGAGTACGGCAACAATGATAGATACCTACACAAGAATATCAAATGCATTTGCACAGGCATATGTATGAGTTATGGACTTAAAGCATGCACATTTACAAACATAAGTGCTAATAAGGAATTTGGTGAACTAGATTAACCCTAATCACCAATAATTAATTTACAAAAATAACTCTACTAATATACTATACACTACCATAATACAACAATCTGGCATGCATATTTACAAGTATACCTTTGCATCATGATAAGAACAGTATTACCACTTTTGTGTTTGCAGAATCCACCAAAGGAGAATTATCCATGTCTTTTAGATACAACAAATGCCGTTATCAATTTCCTTCTCAAATCCATGCATGAAGATTTGAAATTTTTCTAGACCTAAACTAATATACCTTATAAATTCTATATTCATTATTAGATAGCAACTCAACTCTTAATATTGGAAATATAATGATGTTGCCATGCACACGGCATATACATATATGTCTTGATGCAGGGTATCTTTATCTGATATGTATAAAATTTATCAACTGCTCACTTCACAATTGTTTCAAGCCAACATTACAAATCCAAAGAAATGATAGTGAAGAA
Source organism: Erythroxylum urbanii (assembly GCA_027568935.1). Taxonomy (NCBI): domain Eukaryota; kingdom Viridiplantae; phylum Streptophyta; class Magnoliopsida; order Malpighiales; family Erythroxylaceae; genus Erythroxylum; species Erythroxylum urbanii. The sequence goes on from JAOQML010000002.1 coordinate 29,590,840, forward strand.
CAATTAATTATGGAGCATACCACATAAAGGGCCTCACATCCTTTAAGAAATCCTTTGGTGCCATCGATTGGATCCAGAATCTGTATTGTGCATACACCAAGATAGTGAAAAACAAAATGTAGAAAAGAGAAAATTTTCTCCTCTGCTACAGTTATGTACCCAAAAAAAATTGGAGAAAATTACTCAACGTTTGTGGAGATCAGGTTGCCAAACAAAAGAAACAAAATAAAATTTCTTTTTATTCAAGATCATATTAAGACTTACCCAATATGTTGCAGGCTTAGTTCCATGAATAATAGCTTTCTTCCCTCCTCTGTCAATTGCTTCCAGCACAACAGCATGTGTTAGTGTTTTATCACTGGAGCTTGCTTTATTGGTCACAACACTTACCACAGAATCAACAAGATTATTTGTCCGCAGAAAGCCAGAATCCTCTTCGGCCACCAGTGGAATAGTAGGGAACAGTTTACTTAGCTCTGTCAAGAAAAGCACAAACTACAGTCGGTTCCTAGAAACAGTCCACAATACACCATATAACAAGAATCATGTTTAGGTTGAATAAGATCAATTCCAATGCATTAAAGCTTGTTAAGTAAAGCAATATTCGAGTCTCGTAACTCGATTTTCCTTCCAAATATAAACTGAGATGTTTTTGCGCAAATAATCATCAACCATTTCGCAGTTTTAAAAGTTAACACTTGATAGTAACAACAAGATTTAGATAAGTTCAGGAGGTGAATCACCACTTTCCACAAAAGACAACATTAAAAATATATTTGTACGGGTTCCAGCCGGAAATTTAATCTCATTAAGGAAGAAAACCAACTTGAATCTTCACTATGCAACAAAACAAACCTTAAAAAACAGAAGTAAAGCACGTAGTGATTTAATAATTACCCAAGCTGACTAGAGCTTGCACGCCGAAATCAGCAACAGTGACAGACGTATTATCATTCTTTTCTAGAATCGTTGCTTCATTTGACAATAATGACTTTTTCACCTAGAATTCGCCGCAAAAATCACTTGGTAATTTTAATGAGGACCATAATCAAGTCGTTTCTATCTTGTTCCCCGAAAATAATTCTTCAAACAGTTTAAAAGAGAAAGTGTAGAACTTAATTACATCGACACAAAGAGAACAAGCCTTCTGGACCACATTGACTGCAGCTTCGAGCTCTCTGTGATACATCGTCTTCTCTATGGGAAAAGGAAGACTACTCGACCTGCAACTCATAATTATCAAAAAAGACAATCAAGAATTGAACAGAATTTTTTTATTTTTAATCACTAATAAATTTCGGAAAGTGGGAAGGTTTACATTCGAGTAGAGAGACCTTACAGGGAAGCGGCTAAGAGGCATAGGGGGAGGCGTGCGGCGACGAAGGAAGCGAACGGCGGAGAAGTGGAGCAGGTCCATGGTGGTTGGCAGTTGGGTTTGGTTTTGTGTTGGAAAGATCAAATGCCAACGGCCAACTTCTTTCTCTGGGTTCGGAATTGGACACTGAACTGAAATACGAGGAGATGCCACTAGTCCAGGGGACCTTGATAATGTCACTTTATGTTTATGGTATTGTGTCAAGTTTTTGTTTTCTTCAAGTATGATAAATTGCTTTACTTCTTGACTTATATGTCATATTTATGTGTTGTATTTAAAATATGGCTTAATAATGTTCACAAAATTAAAGAATTTTGTCTTAAATTGTTAAATTGTGAAGATGATGTTTAACATTTAATTAAACAATCTACTCAATGGATTGACAATAAAACTAAACTGTATATTCATTGGATTAAAGAAGCTTGCAAGTACTACTCTTGTCTTTAAGAACCTTGCGGGGTGTACTATTTCATTCGTCGACTATTCTTAGTAATAGGTTGTTACTTTGTTTAGTTGAAAAAATTATATGAAATAGATAATTATAAGATTTAGTTATTCTTAATTTTGTAGAATATCTAAAAATACTCCTTCCTTTATCTTTAGCTTTTCCGGTGGTTAATAATAATAATAATAATAATAATAATAATAATGATGATGATGATGATGATGATGATGCTTATAAGTAATAAAATTAATAATAATGGTGAAAGTATTAATACAATTAAAAATAATAATAAATTAATAGTTATTACTATTACGAAAACTAATAATAACTATAATAATAATAATAATAAGAAGAAGAAGAAGAAGAAGAAGGAGCAAAAGAAAAATTAATAATAATAAAAAGAAGAAGAAGAATGTAGTTAGTAGGGACCATAATAGATATTTTGGTCTTTTTCTTAATTATTCATTTGTCATTCTAAATTTATATTTTCATACCAAACATTAGCATACATCATCATTAGAAATTCTTAGGAGTAAACCAAATTAAGTACTATGCATTCTATTTCATTTCTCATATATTCTATTAATAAGAATAACTATTTCATTCCTTATCTATTCCAGCAGGTGAACCAAACACCCTGTTAGCATAAGATTTACAAGCACATATACTTAAGTTTATTGTTTATAGGCTCCTTAATCTTAATTAATTATTCAACTTTATCTAGATGTTAAGATAAATTTGTAACCTTAAAATCTGAAAATCTAAATTTTCTTATTTTTAAAAATGGGAGAATCATTATTTGTTTCTCTCACTCTATCTAAACCTGAAAATCTCTCGTTCTCTCTACTGAAACCATCCACACTATTGAATATCGTTAATTATTAGTGTTTAATATTATCCAAAAATTCGTCATCATTCATGATAAATCCCTAGATTCCAGTTGAACCTTACCAAGATCTAGAATCCTACTAAACTTAGAAATTTCCATAAATAAACTAAATAAATTTATTTTTGGAAATAAAAAAAAATATATTAAATGATCACTAAAAGAGTTGCAAAGCATAAGCTAATACAACAAGCCACGAGACAACTAGAATGAAAAATAAACATCAAGCGGAGCCTTAACAGAGACGGTGTCATTAAGCATCAGTATGGAATTAATCAAACTAATGTTGAACAATGAGCAACATATATAAGAAAACTCCTATAAGCAACCATTACATAGTAATTTAATGTTCATCAAGCTTGTTAATGATGAGTTCCCTCGAGTTTCTTCATTGCTAGTAGAAGGTTAGGAGATCTTTTTCCTCATTCTCTGCTGGTTTAGATTTATAAGCTACCTTTGTGGTTCAATAAGATTTAGCAAACCAATAACAACATATGTTAGTCTAATATTATCCATCTTTCTACCAGGTCCCTATAGATGTTATTGTTGATGTCCTTTATATTAATAAGAGCTTTAATGATGTGAATAATATTATAGTCCATATTATATTCTCCTTTTTCTAGTGTTGGAAAATCCTCAAGTTCCTTTCTCACTAAATAGAACAGACACAATAATTCAAGTTAATCTTATATAACCTGTAGTCACTCTCTTTGTGGAATTTAAGCTTGGTTGAATAGGAGATAATTATTTTTTAATTCTCCTTATGGCATCGAAGATTGCATAGGACAAGAATTTGATTCCAAATAGAAGGTGAGAAGGGGCACTTGAAGAGGAGGTTACTAATAGACTCAAATTCCTAGTTATAAAGGTAGCAACATCTACTATTTATTTGAGTTTTGATTATGGTTCAAGTTTTCAACCTTTTTTTAATAGCTAACCAAAAAATAAAAAATGTTTAGATGTGTTTGTTTTAAATCAAGTTAGCTTGTTCCAATCTGTATTAGGGGTTACCTCTCTAAACACGAGTATTGGTAAGCTCCTAGAGAGTTGTCCCATCTAGATAGTAGTGTCTTAAAGTTTTGAGTTAGGATTGTATAAGGGCATAATGGATCTTAGGTGTCAAGTCCTCTTGAGTTGTAAGTCCTTTGGTTCTCCATAATGATGTCACTTGCTTTAGCTTGATCTAGAATAAATTGTCTCAATCTCTACTTATCTAGTATTCGATGAAAACGTCTTCAGGAGCTCCAATTTTTGTACTATAACTAATTAAGTCTAGTTCTCATTCCCTCATAATATCCTTTATCAATAGATTGATCTTTCCCCTTAATACTTGGATTTGACTTAGTCTAAGATATGGTGTTATTCTACTTTAATTTTCTAGAAATCCATATTCCTTAAGCAGTGGGTATGTATCCTTTTAGCCAGGAGCATATTGTTCATAGCCTTGATTGAGGTGATACCAAGCCCTCCTTACGTAGGGGTGCATACTTATAACCATTTGACCTTGGCATCAGTTAAGTTATTTGTAGAACCTAACCAAAGGAAGTACCTGAGGATTTTCTCAATTAAGTTAATAAGATTTTTAAGAAGCATTAAATTAGAGCATAAAAAGGCATGGAGATTTTTAAAAATTAAAATAATAAGTTGGAGCTTGACTTTATAGGTTTGGTGTTTATTATATTAGCTATTAGTTCTCTTATGAATTGAGTTAAACAAGGGTTGGCAATCTCTAAAAGTGAGCTTTTCAATAGTTATATGAATCACTAAGTACGAGAAAGGAGGTTCCTTAATTTGTAAGCTTAAGATACTATTTATGCTTTCTTTGTTCAACAACTATGGTACTGCTGTGGCCTGCAACCAAATTTAAAAGAAATCACTTACGTTAATACAAATGAATGTAGTAGTGGTAAGTGGATATCGTTCCCACGAGG
>JAOQML010000002.1:29613278-29623367 GCA_027568935.1 Erythroxylum urbanii
ACATGTTAACTCTAAACATCTCATTCTTACAGTTTATGAGATCCACTGCTTGATCAAATCAAGGAGTATAACATGTGCTAATATGTCTGGATTAATAATATTCTATCTTGTTAATCCTATAACAAGGGATTATTTAGTACTAACATAATTGCACATAATAGAAATCTCATTATCATGAGTTCATCATGATTTCCTTCATGCTATGTTTTGTATCATGAACTTCTTTAATTCGATTGAAGATCAATATTAATTCATTTATAAACAAATATCAAATTAATGAAAATTGCCTTTCGCTTTATTATTCAAAATAAAGTTAGTAGAAAAGTGTTAAAGGTGATTGCCTTTAGAGCACTACTCTAACAATGCAAACCTAAAGACCAGAGGGTTGGAAACATATTAAGCAAGAATGCTTAAGAGAGTCACTATGGTAAAAAAATTGTGGTGGTTGTGCAGCAAAAAGGAGGATATATGGGTGAAATGGATACAAAATGTATTCATCAAAAGAAACAATATTTGGATACTAAATCGTAGGTAAGATATGTCAGGGATCTTAAGGGAGATTTTAAGGATAAGAAATTGGATGCAAAATATGGTTTTTCACAAGATTAGGAATGGAGAAAGCACACTTTTTTGGTATGATAATTGGCATTGCAAACGACCCATATATAACATTGAAGAGATACAACAACTGAAGTCGGTGATGAATCTTGAAACTAAAGTTAGCAAGCTAATTAGTAATATCCAGTGGATATGGCCCTACCACAACAGTGGAATTGCTAAGCTCATAATGGCTAATATTTGAAGCTGTCATGAAAGTGAACAAGACGAAATTTAGTGGATAATTAACAGAATAAGGAAATTTAATACAAAAACTTGCAAAATTATTCTACAGAAGGAACCAAACATAAGGGTGAGGTGGACAAACCTTGTTTGGGAGAAGCATATCAATTATGCACACTCTTTCATCCTTTAACTAGAAACGAATGGAGGACTACTCATAAAGGACATAATCAACTTCCCTATCAATTCTTTGAATAGTGAACTAGGCAATGCTAATTTGGAAACGCTGGATCATATCATAACCAGATGCAGGAATCCTATGAGAATTTGGAGAGAACTGCAGGCTATTCTGAACATCGGCATATCAGTAGATTCTTGGAATGGATTATCACTTAGTGAACTTTAAAATGGAGAACCAAGCTAACTATAAAGCACTAAAGATCAACTAGGCTTCAATGGTGTATCACATATGGAAAGAAAGAAATTGCAAAATTTTCAGACAAGAAAGTAGAAGCACAAAGTTGTTATATTAGGAAATTGTCCTCCAATCCAAACTATCCTTAATAACAAGATGAATTGTAGCTAATCTCTACATCAACATAAAAAAGAGATTGTTATTGGATTAAACTACCTTGACCAAGCTACTTGCCAGGAATCATAGCTTATAACCTAGATCTTTTGGACTTTTTATGTTCCATATAATCTTTATTTAATGAAGTCAATTATATTTCGAAAAAAAGTATTACATGCTTTAAAAATGTCAGTCAAATTTAATGATAAAATTTAACAGCAAAATTGATTTTAAACTTTTCATAAACAATAAGAATTTTAAAGTACATCAAATTTTGATTAATATATTTTATCCAAACTTTAAATACAAGTGTCATAATCTCTAGCTAAGAATATAATTTTTGAAAACGGTATTGATAAACTTGTACAATGACAAATACTTACACACAAGCATTTATTATTAAATACATTTCAGGCTCACTAATTTATTTAAATTATTGATTATTAATCTTTAACTACTTCTTCAATGATTTGTTTTTTATTAAATCTCAAAGAAAGTAGTTCTATTGTATATATATATAGTTCCAAAATAACATTCGCTCCATGAGGGTAATGTCCTAAAAACAAGTTTCAAAAGGCTGTACCAGTTAGGCTACCTCTTCAGCCCATTTTTTATTCCAACTCTTGTCAAAAACAATAATTTCATGCGCCAAATAACACCTTTATTTGATCTAATTTGATTGTTTGTGGTGCATATAGCTTTTATAATTTATTGAAATTCTCATCTTAATGAAAGAGTGAAAGGAGAGCAATTTTTCTTAATTCTCCAAAATGAACACAACTCTTACCTTCAGCCGATTTGCAGAGATGAATCAATCGACATGTAAGTTGCTCGAGATACTCTTTCACTGCTAAAAAGTTAACAATTTGCTTAATACATGACAAAGCATAATGAATTTCTGTAGACCAAGAGAGAAGAACATGAAAAATAAAGAAGACGGCACATTCATTATTCAATACCTGGATAAAATTATTCAATAAATTTCTTTTGTTATGCTTTTATTTTATTTTTATTTTACTGATATCCAATCTTATTGATTGTTGTATTGAATATCATAATAATAGTTGCCATTCTAAGAATGCTTGGATCTGATTGAAATTCCCTCGTGTAATGAAATTGGCCTTGACCTTAATTAATAACCGTTCAAAATAGGCAAATTCTCACCTATACATAGAATTGTGAGTGAAGGCATGTAAAAGGACTAATTAAGAGAACTTATATTATCTCGTAAATAGTTCTAACGAAATTTGAGGTCGGTTTATACAATCTTGGGAGCTTGACCACTACCCTTGCCCATCTCAAGGTTTCCATTGGCGTAGTCTTCAACTTCAACAAACCTCGACCAGTACCAATGTGATCTCCACACTCTTCCCATTTCTTCAATTGGGATACCCTTTGTCTCAGGCAAGAAGTAGTAGACAAAGATGGTCATGACCACAACAAAGAAGGCAAAGAAGAGGAAAAGTCCAAACTTCAAGTGGCAAAGCATATTAAGGAATACTTGAGCAACTGCAAAAGTGAAGATCATATTGACAGAGACGTTGATACTCTGTGCTGCTGACCGAATTTCTAGTGGGAAAATTTCACTGGGGACCAACCAGCCGAGAGGACCCCATGACCATGCGAATCCTGCGACATAAATGCAGATGAAAAGCACCACAACAATGGCATACCACTTGGGCAACTCCCCAGGATTCCCATCTATCCCAAATTTAGCACCAATGCAAGCTGCCACTACAACCTGCACTTATTGCATTTACAAACAATTCATCAGAATATTTTTGCTTCTCATTTCGGGCAATTAGCAATAATTTTCACACCCAAAACGAAAATTTGTATCACAAGTCTGTAAAATTACCTGACATATCAGCATTTGAGTGCCACCCTCAAGGAAAAGAGACCTTCTTCCCCACTTATCAACACCATAGATTGAGACCAAGGTGCAAACAACATTAACAATGCCAGTGATCACAGCAGACATGAGTGAGGCATCGCCCCCAAAACCGATTGTCTTGAATAAAACTGGGGCATAAAACATAATAACATTGATGCCTGTGAGTTGTTGAAAAAATGGAATCAGTATAGCCATGGTCAAGTGAGGCCTGTACTTCCTCTGCAATAGATTCCTCCACGGGTGTTCCACTTTCTTTGATTCTTCGCTAGCCTTTACAAGGTCATCGTACTCTTCATCAACATCATCCACACCTCGTACCTTCCTCAACTTCTCTCTTGCCTCTTCATGCTGCCCACGTTCGATCATAGAATTTGGCGTGTCTGGGAGGACCAATGATCCAACTGTTATGATAAGGGCAGGGACCATAGCACCACCCAAACTCAACCTCCAGCCCCATCCGCCTTTAATCTTGGCAAAGAAATAGTTCAGCACGTTGGCTACGAGGATTCCAACTGTTATTGATAATTGGAACCCAATATTAAGAGCACCCCTATATCTGTATGGAGCGATTTCGGAGAGATAAAGCGGCACAGACTGCAATTTCAAACAAATAAGATAATTTTAACAAAATCAATCACAAAACATGATGCAATTAAAAAGATGCTTAAAATATTTGGTTTGTACAAACACATAATTTAATAAGTTTTCCTATTAGCAACTTGTATTAAAAGCACCAGGCATCGATACAGAAAACTATTGTGGAGAAAGGTCTTACTTTTTAACTTTTCTGATAGCAAGTTGTATGAAAAGCACTAAACATCGAAACACTAAACTATTGTGGAAAATGGTTGCGATTAGACGTCATGAAAGCTAAGTTTGACTTAGTAACAATGGGTTACAGAAGAGAAGACGCTTGGTTAGTTATATTTAATAAAATATTGGCATACTTCTCTCTTCCCAGCTTTTCTTTGAAACCAAAAAGAGCTGGGAACTCTATTTCAGACACTCAAAACAGAATCAAGGATCAGCTTAAGACCATCTGGATCAGATACAACTTTGTAACCAGAACATATCTTTGTCGCCTTCTAAGCGGCAACTTGAAATAGCTGTTCTCTTCTTGAATCAAAAGAAATATCAGTACTCTTGATACCAGACCAGATCCGGATAAAGTGATTAATCGGAATAAGAAAGGCCACATTTTTTAAAATAGGATTAGCACATATACAGTACATCTTTTGTTCTTTGCGGACAAAAAGAATCACCAGACATTGTAGCAGACGGATGTCTAGATCCGAACAAAAACAGAAGGCAAGAAGGCAACAGAATCGAGAAAATAAGCAACAGAATATCTAACCTGATTAGCGAAACCAATACCAAAACCGAGCAAAATTCTGCCAAGGATTAGCATCCAGACAGCTTTGGCAAGGCCATTGATGATGGCACCAGAAAAGAAGAGAACTCCTCCAAAGAGCATGGACAGCTTCCTTCCAAACTTGCGCGTAACCGTAGAAGCTACAAGCGAAGACATCAGAGCCGCCAAATACAAAGAAGACGTGAAAAGAGTCAGCGTCTCACTATCATATTGACAGTATTGATTGGTCGATGAGTTCTCCTTTTGCTTCCTGTATACGGATGGGAAGAACTTCTTCAGAAATGAAGGCATGGTCGTAACCCCACCTACCAGCAGAACAACAGCATTAATACCATCAGCACCTATATTCCTTAAACATGTAATAATATTATCTCGGAAAGAGAAATGACGAAACAAACAAACACAAGCAGGCCGTTTCAAAAACATCCATTACATTCTTCTAACCAAATTATAACATCATAAATGATCTGAAAAAGCGTTACCGGAAATCCCAATATCATAGCCAAAGATCAGACCACCCATTGCAGCAACGATACATGTTACCAACACAAATGGGGTGAGGTTTCCAGGGTACTCCTTCCCAGTACCTCGGCCAATTCCTCCTACTGCAGGCATCTTCAAGCAACTCTGACTAGAACTAAGTAGAACTCAGACAAAAGAGAACTAAAGAGGCTGAGACACAAATCTAATATAAAATGCAATGTAAACTTAGACAAGGAGACCTCAAAGGTTGCTACTGTAAAAGACTGGAAAAGAAAGAGAGAGAGGCTGTGTATATATAGACACATACGCCCAATCTGAATGTGAAATATCGAGCTGTCAAATGAACAAATATGGAAATTCATATTATTTTCCTTTTCAATGAAATGTTTACTTATTTGAAGATAATACATAATCTATTTAAGTATCGTCCTTAGATGTTACTCCTTTACAGCTATCCACCGTTGGTCCATTGTTGTGTGGTTGTGATGGTGGGAACGATGTAAGCAAACTTGCCGTTATTAATTTAACTTATTTGGGAAATTTAGAAATTAATTATGGTCAGAAGTTGGTGAATTTACATGTCAGATTACAGTCAGTCAAACACTACTATTTTGCCTCATCCAATCTGGTTAACCTTATCGGGCTATGGAATATGGATAATGTCGTGTGGGTACTTGGAGCATACTCATCGGAAGTTGGCCAAACGTGACATGCAACCACTTTCCAGCGAAGTTTGTACCATGTGACACCAAGTTAATAATTCTTTTTCCTTTGATAACTAGTCATACTCATATTGAGCTCTTTTTAGTATCCTTATTACACGAGTAATATAAGTTGAATAAATGCATGATTATTCTTCTCTGTATCTCATTGATTTCCATCTTAACTCTAATTTTATGTTAAGAAAATATACAAATTTATATTTTAAGGCATTCTGAAAAATGTTACGAGCACTAATCGACACCACACGCATTTTGTATTTATTGCGAAATTAAACTAATCTTAAGCTATGTCAACACATCACTGATTTGTCTTTTGTTTTTTGTCATCAAATAAGCATTTTGGGATTTGCATCGTTTTCTCATTAATTTTTTTAAGAAGTAAGGGAAATCTATTCTTCCTCTGGGGAAAAGAAAAGTTCAAATGTTATTATATTATCTGAATGATTAAGGAATGGGAATTTAAGTGATTAACGAATACTATCCAAAACAAATTTCTGTCCTTAAAATTCATTGCTTTCCTCAACCCCTTTTTAAAAATGAAAAACGTTTCATTCCTATCCGCTCCAAGTCATGGAAGAACGCTCTCAATCATGGGAAACATGAAATTCTTCTAAAAAGGTCGCGTGATGTCGAAATTTTCCCTCTTAAGAACCCGAGATTTTGATTATCAAGTTTTCATGGCCACATGATTTTTTTTCCCTTCTTTTAAAGGAATTTCCTTTTAGTTAGAAATGAGTAAAGAAGGTCGGCCTCCTACCTCCATAAAATTATCAATTGCATCTCTCAATCACCCTCATTGGTTCGGTTTCCTTAATTTGATGTATAGGGTAAATAGGAGAATGAGATATGGGATAGTGAATTATAGTGGAAAATTAAAACATATAGGCCCTGGCTATAGGTTTCTAAAAATACCATCTAAATATGTATTCGTTGCCTTGATGCTTATTTAATGTCATCCATTCATTCGCAGGAAATACTACCACCACAAGAGAACAAACAAGGAAACACTTTATGAAATAACCTTATAACCACGCCCATAAGTTGCCTGTTTAAGGGAGCGTTGCCCTATGGTACGATAAGAAAGGAAAGATTTGCTAAAGAAAAAGCAGTTTTGTTTAGTTTAGAATTTTAATTTGTTTTATAAGTAAATGTTGGATTTTGAAATTTGAACCTCCTGTTTGAGACTAATCAAAAGTCAACCCTTTTTCAGTGGAATCGACACCCAGTATTTGTAGACAATCAAAACCGAAAACTAAAACTAATAGCAAAAATAAATGTCAAGCTTGTCGTTCTTGCCAAAGTCATTGAGATATCTCTTAATTTCTAAAGTAAAGACATTAACGAGTATTCGTTAACGAGAAATTTATAATTCTTGTCATTTACAATGACAACCGCAATTGGGAGTAGCAAACTATTCTTAAATGGTGAAGGAGGTTGAATTCAGTATTCAGTAACTTATACTGATGTATCATTCTCTTCTAGCCAACTCAGGTTGTAGTCGGCTTTGAGATAAGAGGCCAGAATCATTAATGTAAACAAAAAAAGAAAGAAATGTGAAAGTGAAATTGTGACCGTCCAAAACCATCCAAGTCATGGAGTCCAACCCCATTCTATCTTTGGCCAACCCGAACCCATGATAAAGAACCCCGGGGCCATACATCCCATTCCCACTTGCGTATTAGGCAGAGTAATTGCCAAGTTTCTATTCTGAAACTGGTTTATAATATTGCATATGAACACCAACGTGAAGTCATTGGTTTGGCATTCAACAGCGGTTGGCTTGACTAAGCGCCACATGATCGCCTTTCGTCCGTTATTACACACAAAAGCGTGAAAACAAAAGGCAAGAAATTAAAGTAACAAGAAAGGGATCTCATGGCTTGACCTGAGGTGCAGTCAATGCAAACAGACAGAAGCTTCCCAAGTGGGATCGGACGCTGCTGATCTCACCCATCATTTCTAGCCTCTGTGTGGCCTTAGAAATTAGAATAGCTGGAGTGGGTCCTCACATGATACTGCTGTGTTTAGACTTATGCAGTTGAAAAAAGGGGTTTTTGATCGAATTTAGTGTCTCACTCGGATAAATTTTACGTAACGCTGCCGTGGTCCCCATGTCAGACAATTGCATGCTTTTCGGTTTTTACTTGGTACCGTGACACCCACGTATCCATAAACATTCTCTGTATGTATGTCTCTGTTCTTTTACCTACACCCAACAACAGGTTAACTTGGGCACCTTTTAAATTTTCAATTGATACATCTCTCTAAACTGGCCTAGTGCTCATCGCTGAATAGTCAAGTTGGTATCGTGGTTGAATTGATATATGCTCAACTTTCTATCAAGGTTTGGAACTTGTTAAGCTCTTTAAGTTTCACGACATGCACTTTTCTATTGACACGCTGTTCCTTTATTTAAATTTTTTAAAGATCCTATTTTAATTGTAACGGGCATATAATTGTATTCATTTTGTAAATCTTGCTATAGTTCTTCTTTAGATGAAACTGCATGTGCAATGAATATATTTGACTTGAAACCAAGTTACAAGCATCGATCACAGGATTTGGAGGAGCAACCTGACACGATCTTAAGATGGGAGGCGGCGGTGATATACAGCGGCGCCGGTAAATGAAGGGGTGGGTATTTTTGTGATCGTAATTAAATGTATTCATGTGTAACATCTCAAATTTATGGATAAGATCAATTGCCCATGGAAGGGTCTTTAAATGGTGACTCTTGCTCTTACTTTATCCCAAAAGTCTCCAACACTTAATTTCATACCACTTTAATGTTCTATTGCTCGTCCGTGAAGCATGCCCATTTATCGGATAGAGAGTTGGAGATAGTCTCTTGACTCTATACCATACACTCCATACGAATAAAGCAAATTCAATCTCATTTCTACTTAATGTAGTATACCTAGATAATGGTGCAGCAACATATACTTATGTTTCTATGTCTCATTAAATACAAATTAGCTAAACATAAAATTACAACCCAACGGCTCGTTCGTCGATAAGAATTACAAATAGGATAAGATAAAAAGAGATGCATTGGTGTACGAGTTAAAACCAAACAATACCATAGATGTATAAAAGTCAACCAAACTTTATTGATTTAAATGAAAAATATGCGTGTACGTTAGATAAGAGTTGACTTGACTCTCAAATTGTTCCCATGTTTCCTTCAGCTTAAACCATGGCTAGAATCAGGAGGGCAGGCATGGACCTACAACTAAGCAATTACCTGGCAATTTGTATTTAGGGAGAATGCTTAATTAAATAATACCTTGTTAATTTAAAGAAGAAGTTGACTCTTATAATGGTTTCATCGTTTTGAGACAGACCACACTATCAGCAATTAGGCATTTGAAGAGGAGTTGAACACTAGGTGAATTTTCCTTTTTGTTTCTCATATCATAAAGTAGAATTTTTTTTCTTAGGAAAGTAATTGGTGATTTTTTTCAATGTTTTAAAAATTGAACTATATTCATTCGAATTTGTGGTAAAAACTTTAAACTAATTAATTTTTCAATTTAGTTTTTAATTTTCTGTTTGATTTAGTTTAATAAACATTGTTTTTAAATTGTGATTAATTTATTAATTAATTGGTTAGCTTTCATAAACTAAATATTTTTTTATAAACTAAAATAAATCTATTAATTTTTATTTCGTAATTTTATTTTTAATTAAACTTTAAAATTTTTTATAGTTGATAATATTCTTTTTCAATCATTTTTAAAATTTTTTATTTTATTTAATCTTTAACTGAATTTTTAGTGATTTAATTCTGGTTGAACCTTTAAATCTTAAAATTCTTATCTTATCAATTTAACTTTTGATTTAATTTTTAAAACATCGTTAGTAAAAAGATTTGTGAAGTCCTGAGTCGAGACATTCTTCTAGAAACAAAATCCATAGGCCGATGGTACGAAATTGTAAGGTCCAAAGTCAAGGCATTCTCATATAAACAAAATTTATAGCCCGATATTAACTTCAAAACTTTCACCTCATAAGACATTCTCAAGTTGCCATGGTTACGTTGAACGAACTTTTCGACGTATGCTTCTTCTCATATTAAGAAGGCGCGCTTCCTAAAGAAAAGACACTACAATCTTTTTCTGTTGAAAATTACAAAGTTCAAATTGTTGATGCTATTTTAATTTCCTTCGTCACAATTTCTTGATTTTACATCATTGATTCTTTTCAGTTTTATACAGTCGTTATCATGGCAAGCATTTTGCTGAACAGTTGTCATATTATAGGCCAA
>JAOQML010000002.1:29623467-29634420 GCA_027568935.1 Erythroxylum urbanii
ATGAAAATAGTTTTTTTCAATCATTTTTAAAAAAATTTATTTTATTTAATCTTTAACTGATTTTTTAACGGTTTAATTCTGATTGAACCTTTAAATCTTAAAACTCTTATCTTGCAGATTTAACCTTTGGTTTAATTTTTAAAACATTATTAGTAAAAAGATTTGTGAAGTCCTGAATCGAGGCATTCTTCTATGAACAAGATCCATAGGCCGATGGTACGAAATTGTGAGGTCCAAAGTGAAGGCTTTCTCATATAAACAAAATTAATAGCCCGATATGAGCTTCAAAACTTTCACCTCCTCAGACATTCTCAAGTTGCCATGGTTACGTTGAACGAACTTTTTGACTTATGCTTCTTCTCATATTAAGAAGGCCCGCTTCTTAATGAAAAGGCACTACAATTTTTTTCTGTCGAAAATTACAAAGTTCAAATTGTTGATACTATTTTAATTTCCTTCGTCACAATTTCTTGATTTTACTTCATTGATTCTTTTCAGTTTTATACAGTCGTTATCATGGCAAGCATTTTGCTGAACAGTTGTCATATTATAGGCCAATGAAAATATTAAAATAGAACACCACATCCACATCCACATCTCCTTTTGGTTTCATTGAAATACGCAAGAACAAAGGAAAGATTCTTACTTAAATCGATGAACACTTGGAAATTAAGCACATAGACACATAATTTATGCTAGCTTTTCTACTTAATTTATTTCCCAATTTGGATTCTTCTCTAAGGATTTAGAATGATTAGAGCCATCATTAAGTATACTAATTTATTAGTTATATCTAACTGGACAACAAAGTAACCATTTTTAATCCATTTTCAAATTTTTTTGTTGTGACAGCTTTCATTTATAATTCATTAATACTATCATACTAGAAAATAAATCGATCGTTAAAACAAAGTAATGAACTAGGTTGTCGTACCCTAGTTGGACATATTTGAAATTTAGTTCCCATGTGAAAGAACATGCAAATGAGTGGCACTAATGTAATGTTTCCACCTAATTTGTTTAATCTAAATGATAGATCAGAGCCCTTCTATTACATGTTAAGCCATAACAATAAACAACAATTGTATAACAAACATGGGAATTATCTGATTTGGAAACTTATAAGGGATAATTTTTAAAAAAAAGTAAATCGATTCTACCGTCTGCATTTTGGTGGCAACCATATTGTGAGTGAAGAGAAAGAATCAACTATAAAGGAAAATACCAGTATTTTGGACAATTTTATCGTTAAGTCTTAATTTTTGGAATGGGATCTTTCCACTGTTTGAAGAGCAAAAGTTTAGGGGCACCACAAGAGAAATGCTTGGCATATACAACTTCAACGGTTATTTGAATTCACCCTGTCAAATTTTTCATTCTGGTTATTCTATTTTAACTCTATTTTATTAAATTTTATTTATATATTTATATAAAATTTACGTAAATATATAAATAAGATTTAATAAAATATAATAGAACTACTATGATCAGAACAAAAAATCTCACAAAGATAGCGATTGGCGTGTTAAGATTCATAAAATCGTGTGCCGGTAATATTGATAAGTAAATCACACAGCTTAAATCAACGACTACAAGAACTCCATAAAGAGATTACAAAACGTGGGGTATTCGACATTGACCACTGTATACTACCAAACTATTCACCATCTCAATGAAGAGGAGGCCCATGTAGTCATTAATACCGTTGTATGGACCACAAAACTTTCATCGATCCTGCTTATTGGGGATATTTAATGCCTTCAATTTGACCAATTACTCCTTGTTCACTTGATCAAGGGAGTGATTACAGTTGTTAATCTGAGTTCATCCTTCCCAAGTCACCATTGTTTTTCTTTTTCTACTCCAAGTTGCTTTCGATATTACTGATGCCAAGGTAAAGGCAAGAGGCAAGTTGCTAGCCGGAGAAAATTGTCAAATCCTGCTCATGAGGAAACTGTTAAACAATGAGGGTAAATCTTAAAGTTCATGGATCCAGCAAAAATAAGCGAAGGGAGAAAAATAAATTAATATTATTTACCCCAAGTAAACAAGAAACAAAATATATAGATAAGTCCGAGGAAGAAAGTCGGACCACGACTTTTTCAAAATATAAACAAGCTGGCCCGATTAATTAAATAAGAAGAATAATAACAGGTCAGACACATAGGCTAGTGGTCCAACTAATTAATAAGATACATGTATAGCTGTACACTAGAAAACATGATTACATAGAAATCAACCCCAATCTAAACTTTTTACACCAATTTTTTTATGGTAATAGTTCCATATATATATATATATATATAAAAGAGCCATTAAAATTTGAAGTCAATTTCGATTCCTCAGCTTCACTCTTATCAGATTATCTGAGCTCAGTGTAGTGGACTCGAAAGAAAAAGAGCAACTTGACGTCACTGGAAATGGTACTGGAACAAAGATGTGTTAACCAAAGACTTGAATGATATTTGACAGACAAGTTCCGATCGTATTCACACAGCGAAAGTTTCACATGATTTGGCATTGATGGGTCCGGTTTAGTTAGAACCAGTGAGCACTAATTATATTAGGGCATATCAGGTCCCTCCAAAGAGAAATTAATATTACTGGACTTTCAAGTTGTATCATCAACGTCAACGATCCTTTGATAGGCACTTTCAAGATTTATATCACATTAAAGGCACCAAGGTCCGAACTTTTTTCTCCTTTCTTTCCTGAGAAATTATTACGACACACACAACCCGGCACTGTTATGGATATGTATGTGTAGTTGGCATAAAGTACCTGTATCGTATGTGAACCATATAGATTTTATTATATTGCTTATTGTCCAGGTGTACTCGTCCAACAGTACTAGGTATGTTTGTAAGGTGGTAAGGTTATCTGCACTGTGTGGTCCTTATCTTACAGCTTCACTTTCTGCAAAAAGCAGTTCACAATCTGAAATTTAAAGTATGGTTTCATACTTTTCTCCTTCGCAGTATTCAATCATATATTAATGTATTTTGGAATCTAAAGGGGCATCAGACCTTTAACTTATAGTTTCTAGTAAGCTTTAATATTTCAGGGTCCAGTTTTGACGGGTCAACTTTGCAATTACAGTGGAATCCGGTGAGTGGACCATTAATCTGCTTCCAATTATATGGTTGTTACAATGTCAGATATTACTATCAAGTATTTATTCGACATAAAAGAGTCAGTCAATGCTTCAAGTCTATGCAGAATGATTTTCTATTATAATTGTGGTTTACCAAAAGAGTACAGAAAATATCTCGAGTATCGTTAGCTGCTAAAAGGTTATTAACGAGTGTGTATACGAATCGGTCGGTAAATATAGTTGTATTCGGTAATGAAAGATTCTTTGTAAAAAATTTGGAAAGTATGTTGGTTTACAAGATACTTTTTTAAAGATTTTCCACGTTCTTTTTTCTCCCTAATGACAGTAATTAAAAACGTAATAATAACCAACCAACTGACACTTTTCAAAACCTTAAGAATTGGCAAGTTGTAAGAAATACGATCTTGATGATTATATTATGGTTCCAGCTCCATTTTAGACATGTTTGCTTGATCAATTCTATTAAATCAAGGCTCCAAAAGTATTAACTACCTTCATGAATAAAAAGAAACAAATTCAAGCGGATTTGAGGTAAAAATTAATGATTGAAAACTATTCTGGAGCTTATGTATATGGCAATGGTAGACACAACTGTGTGGATAAACGTGCAAGTTTCTGCAATTGTGTACGAGTTGAAAGACTACGCTTAAAGACAAACAAGTCCTTGTGGAGTCAAACACACCAATGTTATTGAAGGACACGATTGCATTTGCTGACCATGTAAGTTTTTTAGACTGTTTATATACATTGAGTTTTTGATGGACACAGTTACCACACATAGGCTTGTAGGCAATCATGAGTAGTTTAAAAATCTTATTTATTCAAATCTAAAAGGTTGGATAAAAATCGAAGTTGTATGGGATAAAAATACATGATGGAAGAAAAGTTTTAATATTTGTACTCAAATCTTAGAGTTTTTTTAGAGAGTTAGAAAGAGAGTTTAGTTGTGGTTGTTTTTTGAGGAGTTATTGAGCGAGGTAGCTCGAAACTTTTTACTACTTGTATCTTTCTATTTGATTTAGTGGATTTATTTTGGTTTGTCATGTAGTTTTTACCTCTATAATGGAGGATTCTTTTTACATTAAATCTTGTGCACAATTTATCTTTTAATCATCTTTACCGTTTGTGTAGTTTACTATTGATTAAGTGATCTTATCAATCTTGTGGGTGTTATTGCTTGGAGTCGCACAACTGTTATCAAAGACTTAGTATAGAGAGTGGTAATAGCTCTATGGTGTAGTTAATGTTGACCAACTTCTCAATATAGAGACTTATGATAGAAGATCTTTTGTGTTGTAGGGATCTCTATTATCTAATCAATATGGACAAAAGTATAAAAGATGATGTCTCGTCTAAGCTAGAGAAGAGACAGATAAATAGTGGGAAAAGATGAAGCAGAAAACCTTTGGAACTATTGGACAATAAATTGATATCAATATATTCAACTACATATCCTAAAAGATGGATCATTTCGAGCTGTGGAATAAATAGGAGGGTCTTTATGAGAGGACTTTATGAGAGGAATACTGCTCACAATAAGGCCTCATTAATTAAAAGGCTTATGAACCTAAAGTTGAAAGCTAAAAAACCAGTGTCGGAGCATCTCAACGATTTTGAAGATATCATCAGCAAGTTGACCACCATGAAGATCATCCTTAATGATGAGCTACAAGTACTTGTTAAGTTCCTTATCAGATAGTTAAGAAACTGTGGTTATTTCTATCAACAACTCCATTTTGGATGTTGTGCTTTTCTGTATGTGATCAATGAGAGCATGATCAACAAAGGGATTAGGAGGAAGAAGATTGGTGTTGATAACATACAAGCTCTTGTGGTATAAAACATAAGAAGAAGCAATAATAGAGGTTTAAGAGGGTAAGGCAAGTTTTAAAATAGGTACAAATTTAGAGATAGCAAGGAGATTAGGATGTGTCACTACTGCACTAAACCTGGTCATATAAAGAAGTTATATTACAAGTAGAAGAGTGATTGGAAAAAGCAAGACAACTAGAAAAGTGAAGACGATAATAACACTACAACAATCACCTCAAGCATAAATGATGAAGTGTCATTGATATATGTAACTAGTGAGTATCTTCACATTATTCACTCAAATTCTGAGTGGTTTATTGATACAAGTGCTTCTTATCAATATGTTTCAAAAAGGGAATACTTCACTAGTTATAGGAGTGGTGATTTTAGAAGTGTGAAGATGGGAAATCATACTCAGCATTGTTAGCATAGGTGACATTTGAGTTCAAACAAATGTTGGGTTTATGTTGACTTTAAGAAGAGTACAACACATTTCAGAATTGCACCTCAACTTATTATCTATAATTGTGCTTGACCAAGAAGGATGTCAATATACTTTGGGCTGGTAAATGGAAACTATCTAAAGGATTATGTTGTATCATGTATAAGACACACTTAAAGGTTTGTGCTGGAGAACTACATATCTTTAAGGAGAATACTTTTCTGAATTTTTGGCATTAGAGATTGGGACACGTTAATGAGAAGGAGATCAAATTATTAGCTGTTAAATTATTTATCACTATAAAAACCACTCTTTTTCTCAACCCTTGTGTTCATTGCATGATTGAAAATCAACATCGAGTTTCATTTAATAAAAGTTCTACTAGAATGAAGACTTAAGTTATAGCTGGTGAACTTCAACGTTTGTAGTTTTATTGAGGAGGAGTCTTTGGGAGGTAACAAGTATTTTGTTACTTTTATCGATGATGCTACTCACAAGACTTGGGTCTTTATGCTGAAAACAAAAAGCTAAGTTTGAGATCTTTAGGAAATTTCATGTCATAGTAGAAAAGGAGACAAAGAAAAATTTGAATTATCTTTGAACTGATAATAAAGCAAGTACACCTATAACTAGTTTAAGGAATATTGTTCGAGACATAGCATAAGGCAAGATAGGAAAAAACCTGGTACCCTACAATATAATGGTTTTGTCGAGAGGATGATAGAACCACTGTGGGGAAGGTTTAGTGCATGCTTCGAATGTCTAATCTACTGAAGTCCTTTTGGTGTGAGGTAGTCAAAACTATAGTATATGTGATCAGTATAACTCTTTTAGTCTCTTTAGATCTTGACATTCCCGAAAGAGTGTGAAAAAGGAATGATCTAACTTATACACATATGAGAATATTCAGATGCAAAGCTTTCAAGCATGTGCCAAATGAGTAGAGATTGAAGATAGATTCAAAGACTACTCCTTGTATATTTATTGGCTGTGGTGACAAGGAGTTTTAATTATAAGCTTTACAACTTCAAAAAGTAGAAGGTTGTCAAAAGCAGGGATATAGTATTCTATGAGTATGAGATTGGTGTATATATCATCAAAGAAGGCAAGACTACTTTTGGTAGTTTTTCTTTCAATACTACAAATTCTACCCCTACTTCAACTTTCGTTGATAAACCTATAAGTGAAGAAGGCAAAGGATATGAGCTGGCACAAGATTAAAATAGTCAAGTGTAATTTGATGGAGATGATTCAAATGAGCCACATCTTATAGATAATGTAGATGAGGCTCATGAGCATTATAAGCAAGGGGGCCAACCTACACAAGTGTTAGAAGATGCCCAAATTCGAAGGACAACTAGAGTGAAGAAGCTTTCAACTATATACCTTAGTTCAGACTGTATCCTAGTCACTACTGAGGGGGAGCCAAAAAACTACCATAATTGCAGCCATTCAAAGATAAAGACTTTTGGCTTAAGGCAATGCAAGAGAAGGAGGATTCATTGAAGATAAATGAGATTTATGAGTTAATGAAGCTTTCCAAAAATAAGATGGTGTTCAAGAATTGATGGGTGTTTAACATCTAGAAAAATGGTGACAAGTTAGTAAAGCATAATACGAGACTAGTGGTAAAGGGATACAATAAGAATAAGGGTATCAAGAATTTTTCACTAGGAGTCAAGATAATGTTTGTACACTTTATTTTGGGACTAGTTGTGAGTACGGATTTGTTTTTGGTTTGTTTTGTAGTTTTTACCTCTACATTAGAGGGTTTTCTACATTAAATCCTATGTGTAATTTATCTTTTAATCATCTTTATTATTGGAGTTGTTTGCTATTGTTGGAGTGATTTTATAGACCTTATGAGTGTTGTTGTTTGGACTTTAACAAATTAACGGTTAAAGTTTAATATAGAAAGGTTAATGAATAAAAAGTTCCTATGAAACTGAAAATCATAAGCTATCTTTTTGCCTTAGCGGTTGAAATTAATATTTTAGATTTTTTATAATTTTTGAAGCATACATGTTTTTAATGTGATTTAATTTGAATTTGGAATTAACTTAACATAAATTATTTGAACTTTTCCATTAAATTTTTAATAGATACTTACTGTCTAAGTTTTAGATTGATGCCGTATTCTCTTATTTACTTCCAACAATTTGAAGTCCTAAAAAGATTTTAAAAAATTGCAACTTATAAAACCAGGTAAGCACAAATGCATTTTTAGCCATGAAATTTGTACGCTTTACAGTTAAAAGAATCTTTGAATGTATATAATCTTTATATATTCTCTCTGTGTGTGTGTGTGTGTGTGTGAGAGAGAGAGAGAGAGAGAGAGAGAGAGAGAGAGAGAGTGAGAGAGAGAGAGAGAGAGAGAGAGAGAGAGAGAGTTTTTTGTAGGGTAATACCAAAATTAGACTATGATTCATATTCTAGGTGTAGTTTTTGTGCCTTTCATGTCAACTTGTTTCTATTGAATTAAGTTGTAGAACTAGTTTCTTCTTAATATAAGAGACAAGAGCGGGTTTAAGTCCTCAAAGGAGCTACAGGTCTAAGTTACTGACCCACTTGGATTCCTAACAGGATGGAGCACGATACGACCCAAATCTTAACAAAAGCCTTTTATTTGGATCTTGACCAATAACTAATCCTTTACACATCAAATCCAACAAATATTTTTAAGGCCCAATATTAACATCTAAACAGGACTTTATATTTAAACCAACATACTTCAAATAAGATAAAAGTACGAATTTACTCATTGAGAATTAAGATTATTTTTAAAACTATCTAAAAATTACCTTGTAACATTGGAAACTTTTAAAAGGGAAGTTTTACTAAGTTTTGATTGAGTTATTATAATTGTAATCACAATTAAAATTGATGCAACAAAGCCATATATACTTTATTATGACCACAACAATCAATCACACAATTATTTTTGTTAAAATAACTTTAAAATTCATAATATTTTTAAAAAATGTTTAATACCATAATTCATTTTTATTAATTTAAAATAATAAAAATTTTATTCAAAATGATTGAAATTAATGAAGATTTGTATCTTTTACTCATTAATTTGTAGGGTTATGTAATTATGATCATTTGATTTGATTTGATTTTTATTTTATATGAATATTTTTAGATTTAAATAGAAGTGTATTTAAGTAGGAGTTATATAGTTCTAATTCTATTTTAGTTTTTCTTTTATTTTAAATTTAGGGAATAAGTGTATTTGTTAAGATTATATTTTCGATCTTTATTTTTTAAAATTTCCTGATTTAGAAATGTTAGTCCCTATGATTTTAAAGTACTTTTTATTATCTAAAGTTACTTGAATGATTAAATACATATATAACAATCGCACAAGCATAATATGTAAATAGAGTAGTGGTTCGACAAATAAACCTTACCTATATCTGCTTCCCAATAGTCATTTAAAATTTTATTATACTCTTTTTTCAGCTAAGTCTATGAACTTTAATACAAGATTGTTTGCTTATCCTAGATAAAGAAGAACTCTTTACTATCTATTTTCAATAGTAAACAAGAACCAATAACCTTCTTGAATCTCATAATGCATTAAAATTAACCCCTAATTAAAGTTCATAACTTGAATAAACCTTATTTTTCTCACTTTAATGCTCCAAGGATCAAAACTTATTCGTAATGAATGTAAACGTGCAATGAATGCTTGAATGTTATCTCAAATATGTTCTTACAAAAACAAAATATCATAAAGTTGTCCAATAACTAAAATTATAGCCTACAAGATTTTAAATAGTCATTAGAAATGCAAACTAACCATTATAACAATTAGTTTCTAAGTAGAATAGGCTAGCTAAAACACATTCGATTTTGGGTATCAACTAGCAGATACCCATTGTTGAAGGTAAAACCTATCTACTTGTTTTACGCTCCAAAAATTGCAAGTACACGAGTCGTGACTTGTAGTTAAAAAGATCGGATATCAATCCCACATGGATTGATGCCCAGACACCACTTAATTTAGACAAAAACTTTGTTTAAGAAACGAAATTGTTTAATGAAAATAATTTGGAAATTTCAAATAAAAATTAAAAGACTAACTCAAAACAATAGACAACACCAATGTGCAAAAAAATTGGAATTTAAGAATCTAAAGACTAGAGATTACTTTTTTTCCTATTTTGTCTCCCTCCTATTTTATTGATTGAATTATGTCTCACCCTAGCTTTTCAAATGTATTAATTACCCTCTCTCAAGATGTAATTAATTATCCCTAATTAAATTAAAGGGAATCAATTAGACGATCTCTCAATCTATCCAATGAATTGGCCTATTCAACTAGTTATTAAACTATCTTATGGTGATCAATTAACTAGCCGAGATCTCTCTTTTAACTATTCAATTAATGTAATAATTTTAAGTCCATAGGTCACCAACTCTCGTTGTACAATCCTACACAAATTTATATTACTCACTCTCTCGATTTGTTGCAAGATAATAAATAAAAACAACAATCATTAAAGACAACTTCATTCGATTCAATAAAATAGGAGTTCTAACAAAATAGTTCAAAAGCAATTCTTAAAACTAAATCATCCTAACATGGTCTCCATAATATCATCAACATTCAAATAAATCATTTTACAAAGAATATAAGAAGTAAAATTGACAGAAAATTGAATAAAAAGACTCTTTCTCTTCTTTACCAAAATCTAGAAATTTTGGTATTGATGTGCTATTTTTCCCAATCTTGATGATGATCCTTGACTTTAATCCTTCCTCAAGGCTTCAAACATATGTTTTTCACTCAAGGATGGTCTTTCTATAGAAGGGTTTCATCTCCCCCTAAGATGGAGGCTTAATGATGCTTTTATAGTCCAAAAAACCTAAATTTGATGAAGCCCCGCATAATCCTTCGGATTGTAATTCTCACGATCGTAGGAATTGGCCACAGAAGATGATTCCCACGATCGTAAGAATTGGCCACAGAACACTTCCTCTTTTCTTTTCCTTTTGATTTCTATCTCAATCTCCAAGTTGCTTCATCTTCCTTCCTACACAAAAATAGTCAATTCTTACCCTAAATTAACATCAAACATAAAAGAATAACAATGAACATCAAACTAAACAAAAATATACAAAATGAATCCTAAACTATAACAATAATCAACAATTATACAAGAAAACACATGCTAATTACCTAGAAAAACATAACCTAATGCACACCTATCAACATTCCCACACTTGAATCTTTGCTTGTCCTCAAGCAAAATAAATACAACCACTTAATTCTATTATTTCATCTTCACAATGATTAAAGCATACAATCCCTCAAATTTAGACTAACTAAAATATTAAGTTAATACACATATCATGACTACTTTTTCATTGGTGTACATAAACAAACTCAACAATTGACACCATCACTCAAAGATAAGTAAAGATGCAAAATGAATTTTCCTCGCAGTTTTCACTCATTTCTCTCAAGTGTTTGATGGTTAGTGTTTTGCTCAAACTTCTTATAGGAAACTACATTACTATAGGCTTGCTAATACACCAATTCTCCTCTACAATGATTGCATGCATAAATAGATCA
>JAOQML010000002.1:29649750-29677784 GCA_027568935.1 Erythroxylum urbanii
CCTGAAAAATCAGTCCTGCAAAAGACAATATGAGAGAATGAGGTGATGAAGGCCAAGTAAAATGCGCATCAAAGAGTGACTGATTGCGCCAAGTCCAAAGGAACTAACAAGTAGTTCCAAAAAGGATCGGGCAGGCGTGCCCGAAGACCGGCCGGTGGTGGCGGAGGTTTTGAGTGAGCCACTCCCGAGGCTGCAGTGTGAAGAAGGCATGAGGGAGTAGGGAAGGAGGAAAGTGGCTCTACACACAGCAGGCTTTAAGTGTTCATAAAAGCTAAATGCCATTAACAAGGAACCCAAAATACTCAACGAACATAATTATTGCAATATATTCCAAGGTAAGGAGGTAACACATGTTAAACCAGTCAAAATTTAGGACCTAAAGGTCAAGCTAAAGGATGAAACTATAAAGATTCTTGAGGAATCATCTCTTTCTAAATTATATTAAGGCCCTTTCCATTTACAACTACAACTCAGATAAAATTCAAGAATATAATGACTTAAAAAGGGAGGCATGAACATAAAGTTTTAAAATGATGCAATTTTATTAGGGAGAAATATGAAAGGGTTTTTTTTAGGAATTGATAACCTATAATTTCTTTGCATAAATTAAAAGGATTTTATTCCCTATATCAATCAGGATTAAGCTGAATCTTTAAACAAACCTTTCTCAAGTTTAAATGTCAAGGAAATTTATTTAGCCTAAATTTGAATTAGACACCTAAACTTAGACTTGATGGTTTGAATACATGGTACTTTTAGAAAACTTAGAGCTCAATAGATTAAACATTCAAAAATGTTGTTCTTGATGGATAAAGATTAAGGGGCCTAAAAAACTTTCTAATTCTTATCACAAAGGTGCTAAATCTCTCAAGCTTACATGACTATATATCAATATCATGTTATAATATCATTTATAAAAATTATTTTACAAATGATGGCATTGACAGTTAATCTAATTTTCATAGAGTTGATTAGCCCCTATCTAGGGGCATTCATCTATTGAAAGAATATTAGAGATAATACTTTTATAACATAAAACTATTCAAGAGTTATCATACGAGGAGTGAGAATAAGAGTTATGCTCCAAAGTTGACTTTCTTAAAGCTTTCGACAAAATAAGAGTGTAGCATAAATTACTATACTACTAAGGGCTATATTACTAGATAAAATAAGAGCAACATTTATGCCTTTTCATGAGGTTATGGGATAAAGTTTAAGCCTTTGTGCAACCTTGTTTGTGATAAAAATGAATGGAACAACATTATAGAATGAGCTCACAATCTAAAGGGCCTTAAGAAAGTTGATTTACATGCCTTTAGAAATGTTTTCAGTTGTTTTTTTAATGTTGCATAGAGGGAAAGAAATCAATGAATGTTTGGTAACTTTTAACTAAAAGTAAACCAATTATACTAGATCAAATTCACTTAGATTAGAGAGATTTTAGTGAGAAGAGATTTGACCAATAAAATAAGTTAAATAATGAAGAATAATATGATATGAGTTTGTAGCCTTATAATTTAACTTAATGCTCTATGATTTGTTGGTTTATAGCGTTTGCTAGCTTGTAGTGTTCTATATTGGCTTTGAAGCCTTTTTCCCCCTTTCATTACTTATTTAGTCTATACCTGAATTATTTTTCTTCTAAGTTTAATTCATTTCAACTTTCCAAAAAAAAGTTGTCCTTAAACTTGTTACATCTTTCAAACCAATATCAATTATAACAAGTCTTTTAATTAAGTGCTTGAATTTTAGTAAATAAATAAGAACTAGTGGCTTCGTTGATAGAAACCAAATTCATATCTTGGAATTAAGGTTTAATTAAAAGAAAATCATGATAATAAAAATTTTCTTTTATATTGTTTTGTTTAATTTATTAGCCAAGTTAGTATTTTAACTTTATAAATTGTTAGAGAGGTATTGAATATAGTCTTATTATGTTTGATTTTCTTCAATTGTGTTATCTTACTCAAATTTATTTACTTTAATAATATTATTTCTATAAAAATTTTGATCTACAATCTATTTTTTTATGGTCATACACCAATTAAGTCTCCAAGTCAACTCCCCTAAATGTCAAGTTAATCCCTTTCAGGTTCTTTAATCATGTTGCTAACACTCTAGATTTTGAGGAAACTGTGCGACGAGGATTATAAGTAAAGATGGAGGGATCTCAAGCTTTCAAATGCATGATAAAAATATAAGACATTAGAAAGGAGCTTAAATCCTTCAATAATAGAAATTTCAATGATACAGACTAAGTAGTCAAAGTGATACGATCCTTACGAATAGCACTAATAAGATTTGATATTAGTATGATAGGACTTACGACTGTTTTATAAAAAAAAGGTTAATCCATGAAAATAAATGCTAAAACACATGAAAGAAGGAATGAATTGACACAATCTAAAAAAAGAAAGGACTGGGAGTGATAAGATCCTAGGGACTTGATTGCCACTAACAAGCAAAATAAGATTAAAGTTTTTAGAGAACCTTCATAAGAGAAATCCAAAACATGGAAGAAAAATGCTCCAATGGATTGAATAACCAATGATAATAAAAAACAATAAATTACAAGCATCCTTAAGCCTCTTATAAGCAAGATGCCTTTAAAACTAGAGTTTTAAAAGTAAATAAAAAATCAAAACAACAAAATTATATCTAAATAATAAAATCCAATTTGGAAATAGTATGAGAATGAAACCTATCCTAGACCCTAACTGGTGTCGATTTTGTTATGAGAAAAAATACATAAAACTAAAGACGAATTTGGTGCCAATTATATAATGAACTCTAGTGCTAGTTTGTTTTGGAACTTCAGTCAATAAAACTTCACATAAGATGGGCTTCAGTTATAAAAAAAACTTTAGCACTGTTTATGTATTGCTTCTTCAATTTTCCAATAATAATGCAAGATCGATGTTGGTTTCCTTGAAGTCTAATGCCAATTATGTTCTATAACTATGATTCTTTAATTTGCTCCTTCACTTGAATCATCATGATATGTCTAACTTCATTTCTAAATGTAGAAAAGCCACACTCTTTATTTAGATATCAACCATTAAGCCGTCAGGAAATTTTTTGTAGGATTCATCATTGGATTTATGATGTTTAATAAAATGCAACAACTTAGAAAACCTATCCACTACTACAAAAACTGAATCCTGACAATTCGTAGATGTAGGTAAACCTAAGATAAAATCTATTAAAAGATCTACCTATGAGAGGTAAAGGTGTATATAAGTCATAAGGTCACACTTCTAATTTGGCCAGCTTATAAGTAACACACCTCTCATAAACCCTCTCGACATCTTTTCTTATGTATTTCCAAAAGAAATGCTCACTCAACACCTCTGAAGTATTCCTAACTCCAAAGTGTCCCATTAAGCCTCCTCATACGACTCCCTTATAATCAACTCCCCAAAAAAACTATGAGATACAAATAGTTGATTTTCTCTAAACAATACTCTTCATACTTGTAGAACTTTTCAAAGGCTAAAGTCTCACATGTTTTAAAATAAGTAACGAATATACGTAAATTCTTCAACTTAGTATGAATAGTACTCAATAAAGCATATCTACTAGATAATTCATCATTAACCACATTTTCTTTCCTTTCTTATACTTTACCACATAAAGAAAAGTCTATATAAACTTCAACCACATGATATGTCTCTCACTCAGCTTACTTTAGCCCATATATACTTTAATGACTTGTGGTCTATATGTATTATAAACTCCTTAAGCCATAAGTAATGTTTCCAAGTCTCTAAAGCTCTCACCGATGCATACATCTCTGTATCATAAGTTGAGTAATTTAAGGTTGCTCCATTAAGCTTCTCATTAAAGTAAGTTGTTAGTCTTTAATCTGGCATCAACATTACCCTAATTCATACTTATGAAGCGTCATACTCAATCTTAAATGTGTTGGTAAGGCTAAGTAAACTTAATATTGGAGTTGAAATTAAAATTTTCTTTAATAGACAAAAGACTCTCTGCTTCACTCCAATTAAATCCTACACTCTTCTTCACTATCACAGTCAATGGTGTAGCATTTTTACTAAATTTCTTAACAATTCACGTAAAAGGGACTAAAAAATGAAAATAAGGTTATGTAATTATGTAATCACCTTGAGGCCACCAACTCTAATTAAAAATTTATAACATTTTATTTTTAAAATTTTAGAACACAATCTTTTAACTAAAGTTTTTTAAAGGTAAAAGTAATTTATAATTAATAAAAAATAATACAACCATATGGTCCAAATACAACAATGATCAAAGGTTTCCTAAGCAATTAGAAAACCAAAAGCTTTATTTCCTACTCTAAAGAGTATTAAGTCTTAGCCTTAAAGTCCTTTAGCTAATCCTTTGGTTGAAAGGAAACTTAATAAACTTACTGCAATTTTGTCTATGTTAATCTACCAACTAAGTGTTTCACATTGCATCATGGTCTTTCCTAACTTCGATTCTTTAGGAATTTGCAATGTCCTTTTGACTTCTTCTTGCTTCTTCAATCTGTAGTAGTTGTTCTCTAATCCCTTGGATGGTTTGATTCCTAACAATCTCTATTGGGCACTCTATATCTTTAAAACACCTTGAGTTCCTCTCCCTCTGTATCATGCTTATCCCAAGGCTTATTACATAAACTATAAAATTTCCTTTGGATATATTCTTATTGTCTTAGAGCCATTGAATAAACTCTGCATAATTAATAATTAAAGGCTAGAAATTAAAAAGATCATTGATGGTACTCCATATTCTAGCTAAAGGTTAATTTTCCTCCATGTGAAAACTACTTTTCTTCCTTCTCTATAAGAGTAAGTCTTGGCATTAGGCACAACTAAGCCCAATTGGTTTCTTTTTCTTGTATAATTTAAAATTTAAAGTGATTTTATTCTAAATGACATCGTTTTACTTAAAATAACATCATATTACTTGATAATTTTAGGCTTTAGGACGAATCGGGTTGGGCAGTCAAAACTCGACTTAAAGCTTAAAATTAAAAAAAGTCTAACCTTAGCATCAAGCTTGGTTAACTCGGATTGGACTTATTGACTTTGTTCTAGGCTAGGCAAAAATTGTCATCCCTGTGTAAGAGCAACCAAAGTTTATAAGAAAAATTCTATTTACCCTTCTTCTACCAAGCCACCTCTTTTTTCCTTTTTTAATTAATTTAAATGATTACCTATCTTTATTATTCCAAAAAGTTAAAAATATTTTTTTATCAATTATTGCTGAAAAATTGTCATTGTTAATATGAATTGTTTTTTAAATTTTATTAATTTTTCTTGTAGGCAAAGTGAATAAGAAAGGACAAATACTAAACATTAACTTCCATAACACCAACTCTAACTACAATGATCTTTTTAATGCCTAAACACCATTCATGGAGGTTGAAATGAGTTTTACAAGTCAAAATGTTTAATGAATTTATGCACTCTAACTTAAGGTCAAGGCTTTTACTTATTATGCAAAGCTGTTCAACCTTGCCTAATATTGCTTAGAGTTTGTTTCCTAGTTTATTGGTTTTCCCACATTCTATTCCATATATTCCTTATATTCCCTTGTCATGGCTTTCCCTTAAATTCAACTTTTATTTTATAAAAGACCCTCTAATGTTGAGATCAACATTTTATTCACTTCTCCATTTGGCTATCAAACTAGAGTTTTGGTCTAGTGTCTCTTATAGGTTTTCCATCCATTGATCTTTATTGTTCATTTATTAATTTTTATAAATTATTTTTAAGCTTGAGAGGGCTACAAAAAATTCCACATTCCATTTGCATCTCTAACATACGTTCATTTCTTCCTTACACAGTCACGCATCACCAATTCATCTTTAAAGACATACCATTGTTGTTTTCCTTGTAAGATAAATCATTATATAGATATTATTTTTTTATTCTCTACAGCTAAGTAATTGATTGTGTACTTATGGCATTATTAATTAAATACATTTTTGTTTTATGAATATTTGTTTATTTAACTAATTTGTAAGAAAAGTTACATAGGATAAATACACTTTGAAAATGAAATTATAATGAGATTAAAATTATGTGATTTATATTGCACTTAAGTATTATATCTAAATTGTACTTAGTTATTGCTATAATAAAAGTGGACACTAGAAGAGTGGAAAAACTAGCACATATTTATTTCTTATAAAGGAAATAATCAATCGTATAGACTTAAGCATGGAGATACTTAAATAAATACATGAGTGCTTATAAATAAAATAGTTCCTTGCATTGACCAAACATGAGAATTTAATATGGAACATTGCTTATATGGATATGGAAATCCCCATCCTTATGATTATACAAGTGATCATTTAACTTGATATCTCAAAAGTTTGTCATGTAAGGGGTGTTATATTTTAGTTCTTTTTGTACTTGATTAAAGGTGGCAGGATTAATAGTCATTATATATAATATAAATTATATAAAGGCAGTTAAGTAATTTATAAGATTCATTACCCTAAAGTAATTGAGAAGAATGTTCTATTATTCTTAATTGATATTTGATTTGGAAAACTGTTGACTATGGTGGAATGTCTCTTTAAGAATAATTTTCAAATGTCATTAGGATAATTAATTAGTAATGCTGGAGAACCAATATGATTTGACTAAAAAAAAGTGGACAATGATTATATAATCTATATCTGATCTGAATGTTGTATAATAAAATAAATGAATTATGTGAACAAACCATGCATAAAAAGATTAGTTAAAATCATCTTGACATTCCTAATATTTGAATGGTTATGATATATTGCTAGAAGTCAGTCTTAATCTATAAATATAAATTGTTTGAGTAAAAATTAAAGATTAATTAAAAGAGTTCGATTCATATAATCTTAAACAAAATTTAGTATTATAATTTATTTATTTGTTTATAGATTTAGGAGTCTAATCGGTTACATACAAAAAAGAATTAGAGAAAAAATTTAGACTTGATTGTAAACTTTGAGAAACTTTAGGATCAAATATAAGATATTTAATAAATAAGTATTGATATTAAATATTAGATCTCATTTAGATTTAATTGATATTTAATTATAATTAATTGTAATTCTAAGTAATGTTTAATTGAAATATAATCACTAAAAGGTCAAAACCTTATATAAATATGTATAGGCATTACAGGAGCTAGCACATTTAGTTTATTCTTCTTTACATAATTTGTAGAGTTCTCTAAACTTTTATGGATATTGTTAGATACTAGAGACTTATGTGGCGATGATAGTTTTCATAAATCCTATAGATTCGAGGGGAGTTATAGAAAAGGAGATCAAGCGATAATATGGTATGATTTACGATTTATGTTATATTGTGTTTATATTAATCACATTATTATAATTAAAGTGATATTAGCTTTCATAAAATCAAGAAAAAGATTTTTTTTAACGTGCATGAATGAGATCCCATCTTGATTTGCTAAAAAAAAAGTGTGCTTCATAGCTTATGCAAATAATTCTTTTCTTATTTAGTGTTTCTAATGTTTTGAGTTTTTTTTTTCCTTCTTAACTTTCTTATTGAGAGAAGCTTTAACTTCTCTCTGTCTTCTGCATGGTAAGTTGCCTTTTTGTGAACCTTTTTTCTAGTTTTTTAGGATTTCCTTGGTCACTTAAAATCTTTGCTCATTCCTAAATAATAGCTTCCTATTTTAACTCTTGTTAGTGGTTCAAGCCTCTTTTTTTCCCACTTATTTTAGCTTCACTTTCTTCCCCTAATTAGTTCTCTCTTTCCTTTGAATTTAGTCTCTAGCTTTACTCTATGTGCATATCTTATACAAATGATCTTCATTATGGTTTTCTAGTTCTCCAATTTGCCTTCAACCTTCTTGCATTGTCATATTTTAAACTCTTATTATACCTTCCCACCCTTTTTTCTTTACTATTTTTAGTAATAACCTTTTAAAATTTTTACCACTCTAGTTCTTGTTTTCCTCTTTTACCTAATTATGTCTAACCATATGTCTCATTCTAAATATACCCCTATCCTGGACCTAGCTAATTTCCCTTCTTTTATTTCTTCCCCTAAAAGTAGCTCTTTTGCTTCTCCTATCCTTTTTTATTTCGATAAAATAGATGGCGCTCCATAATTTTCTTTGGATGAAGGCAATGATTTTGGCTGTACTTATACTCGTGCTTATGTACCTAACTCTTCCCTCTACCTTAGGTAAGGAATTCAAAAACCTGGAAATAGGTGATAGGAGAATCCAATAAGGTTAGCCTATACTTTTGCCCACCTATAGAATTTGAAGGGTCCTTAATTGTGTTGCCTCCCTTTGACATGCATAAGGAAGGTGAAAACATGTGGAATTCTACCTTAGTAGGGTTCTTCTCGGAAAAAAAGTCAGCCTTAGTCGATAAGATGTTGTTTTTATATTAGTTGAATTTATTCTAATTTATATGGCACTTGTAATTACTTTGGCTACTCAACTCCTTTTCTTTAATTTATTAAAAAATATTTATATAATATTTATCTGAAAGCATAATATTTTAAAAAATTATGAAATCTAAAGTTAGATTTTAAAGTTAAGTTCATAGGAGCTCCTATGGTTTAATATATTATCTATATACTTTGTGAATTTTAAAAACCATCAGTAACCCTATATAGTTTTAGTTTTACAACACATATCCCCTCTATCATCAACTTTTGTTAAAAATTCTAACAGCAAACTCTAAAAAGATGTCATTTTCTTTAAGTGGCATTACATAATGCCATTTTTGGAGTTCATATTTAGGGATTTTAAAGTAAGTTGGTGGTATGGAAGACGAGTGTTATAAAACCAAAACTGTTACTGAGTTATTGAGGGTTTTTAATAATTAGAGAGTATATTGATAATATGTCAAACTACAAGGGGTCTATAAAATTTAATCCTAAGATTTTGAATCTCCATTTATCACGAATTTGAAATTTGTCCTACCTATTCTTATTATGTTTCCTTCCTAATATAAAATATAAACAACTGTCATCCATGACATTTTTTTAATATTGAATCAAAATACAATTTTTCATTTTGGTTTAGAAAATGGGGATGCTATCATTGTATTCTACTGCTTTCAAAATCAAATAAAACTCACTGAATTTGAAGACATATTCTTATCGTTTCTTCTTTTGTTATAAATAATGACGTAGAAATCTGTTTACATGAAATACCAATACCTAAACATTTTGATTCTCGTTAGACAATATAAAGCTAAAAGGTGAGAAAATTTTATACGAAAGCATCCCCATCAGTAGTTGAAGGATGGTTGACAAAAGAAACAATAACAATTGAACCAATATTGTGCCTATAACAAAAATCATAAAGGAATACTGTAATATTATGAAGTAACTCCATAAAGATTGTTTCACTTCCACTTTAGAAAATAATGATGAGAAAGTTTCACTGCGCACGTCATAACGAAGATGACTACTTCAAAATATTATCTAACAAATTAAGTAAAGACTTAAGAAAATGAGATAATCCACATAAATATAAAATAACACCAAGAAAAGAAACTTGTAATTACGTATGGGATTCATTGCAACACTCTAAAAGCGATATTATAAATGGTGCATTTATGTATTATTACCAAACATTCTATAAAGTATTAAATTTTTGTTTGAATGCTTGATCCATTGGAACCAACAAACGGTCAAGTAAAGAAACCAGGTTATAGCGGTCCCGAGCCTTGACAAATGGCATGCAACCAACTTTCCAGGCATTACTATTTTGCGTAACCCACAATACCTAGGACCTTATGTAAGGGAACGACGCACAAATCATCTTGTCTAGCTGATTTTAGCACCGCAAACTGATATCGATTACAACTCTGTCTATCAAATCCTAAACGCCTGAAAATTTTCACTGTAGGAAGCTGAATTTGCGATGATCTTGCCGTAAAGAGAGAAGAGTAGGATTGAGACGCTTAACCATTCATTGATAATCCTTGCCCAAAATAATATAGTAGTTGTCTCGTTTTTAATGAAACTGGCATGACAATGGGACAACAGAAGGAGAAAGGACAAGCAAATACAGAAAGAAGTTCCATCCAGCACAGTCTCCATTGTCCAGTTAGTAGATGGACAAAAACTTGATAGATATATTCACGTGTCCTTGGGGTGTTTTACGCCCTTCCCATGTGCACCATCAGGAGTGCTTACACAAATGCTTCTATGATCTGTGTAGGCATTTCAGTCTTTTTTGATAATCACTCTAATAACTTCAATTACATTCTCCACTATTATTTTATATTTCCAAGTGAAAAGACAATTAACAATGCTTGGATAGCTCCAGTGGAATATATTACAGCTTTTTGCTCTAGTAGTTACAAATTAAACAGAAAGATGCTTTTGCATGCTCCAAAAAACAAAGAGAGATGTACTCAATTTTTCCTGATTATGGAACAAAGTGGAGAAAGCTTTGAAACATTTTGTGTAAAATTTACAGTAAAAAGAGAAACTAGAAGGGGAAAAGGCTACATTTAAGAATGCCAGATTCCACTCAGCAAGCTCCGGAATCTGTTTGTTGATAGCTTTCTGACAAGCCTTTTAGCTTCTGAAACTTCAGCTTCTGCAAGTTTTTCTATGTTTTTGAGATACCCAGAACTGACAATCTTCCTTCTTCCACTATTAGAACTTGTTAATGACATCAGTATAGATATTAAGAACCTTTTGTTACCTGAATTCGCTCCTTCCTGGTCAAACAATTGAAGAAGAGATCCAATGTGTTGATCATCTTGCACGAATTTTTTCCTGTTTTTACGCATCAAAACCATACTAGAGAGTGCCTCAGCAGCCATTTCTCTAACTTCATTTGATTTTGCATCAAGAAATCTAACAAACTCAGCCATGAAACCAACTTCTCCCATTGCTTTCTTTGCCTCCTCTGATGTGCCAGATAGCCTAGAAGCCACCTTTAATGCCATTTCTTGAAGAGAAACATCTCCATTTCGAAGATAGAAAAGCAGTTGATCCATGAAGCCGTAGCTCATCAATATACCAACACAACTTGTAGAAGGGAAACATATGTTCTCGATTGCCCTTAATGCTATCTCTCTAGATTTAGAAGTGGATGGATTTCTAGGATTCAACAGTTGTACTAATGCACTGATTCCACCTTCTCTAATGACTAATCGCCTCACGGATTCATCTCCACACGCAATAATTTGAAGTAATTCAATTGAACTTAGCTGAACAGACTCATCTTTCGATTTTGCAAGCTTGACAAGTGTGGACACTGTACCTTCCTCTATCATAAATCTCTTGATTTCTTCAACAACAACAAGATTCCTCAGTACCCCACAAGCAGGACCAACAAGTTCTCCTCGAGAATCACTAGAATTACATATTCTTAGGAGAGTTGTGACACCACCATGAGCTGAAACTGACCAAGCATTATCAGAATTCTCAGTCAACTTCTTCAAACCCTTAACAGCACCTTCCTTACCCAGTTCAGTGCCACTCTCCAAAATACGAATCAAAGGGCCTACAACCCCAGCTCCAATCAAAACAGACTTACAAGAATCAAACCCAGAAATTACTGCCACTACCTTGGCAGCCTGTTCCTGGATTTCCTTTTCCTCATAATCAAGAAGAGTAACCAACAAACTTACAATTTCACCAACTTCAACAACTACTTTGACATAATTCTCGTCAGAAGTAACAATCTCAACCAAATTAACCAAAGCTTGTCGCTTCATTTCATAGTCGCCAATCTTCATTCTTGTTAATATATCCCTAATGTAAAATCTCATATCATCTTTGCAAGCATTGGCTCCAGGCTTAGACACAACAATAGCAAATCCATGAGTCAAAATACCTGCAGTACATATCCCAGATAAATTCTTCACAAGTCGGTCAATTTTTGCGGCCATAACATCCAAGTCACTCTGCATCAGCAGCTTGCCATTGTACGAAAGATCCACGCATCTTCGAGCGAGATCAGAGCAGTCGTTGGAAGAGACTATTATGGCAGATGTCAAGCCAGAGAGTATTGGATTTTGGCAGGAATTGCAGTTTTCTATGGCAATTAGGCCAGAGTTTAACTCCTCCAACTTGCTTCTGATCAGTTTCCATTTTGCTGGAAAAACTTTAATTGCATAAGAGTATGATATCAAAGAAGAAATGGCCTCAATAGCTTGCGTCAGATTGGATTTTGATGAAGTCTCTGTCAAGTTCTGGCCTTGCTCTGGAATTGCTTGTCCCATTCTTTTTGCCGTTTACCACTGATATTGAAACAAACCATGCAGTATCTAGCAACAAGAAACGAATCTAAAGCTCTGATATTTTCTATAGAGAGAAAGAAAGAAGGTGACTAGCCATATAATACTTCTAACATCTTCGCTGCTTATCTTTCTGACTTCTGGTATGAAGCTTAAATTGAATTAAATGTTTCTACGAGATTACACAAATGGCCTCAAGACGTCGTGCTCTTCTTCGTCATTCTAAAGGGCAGAGATAGTTATTATAGCCTTTTAGAAGTTGGAACTTGGAAGCATGCCGAGAAATGGGGACAGTTGAGGGGCAAGTGGGCTTCGTTAAGACAAGAGAAGGCTGTCTGTTGTGATAACTCATACTGTTTAATGAAATATCTTTTGACCTGTTCTTAAAATATGTCGTTTCAACCTTAAAAACAGGTTAGGCATTAAAATATAACCTTCTTTTTTTATCTTAAGGTGTTTATATCTCATTTTAAGTATTTTGTTTGTGTATTTATATTTATAATTATTGATTTGGACGCCGGTTTCCATTCGCTGGAAAGAAAAAAGAGAGTAGTTTCAGTCACCTGAGAAAGGAGATGGGTATACATTAGTTAAGACCAAAGTACCACCCCACCATGTGAAGCCCTCTTTTCTTAAAGGTAAAATGAACTAAGTGAATAAGACTGCAACAAGTTCTTTACAAGCCATGCTCACTCATGAGCTTAGAAGTTAGATACAACAGCTAGGTAAGCTGAACGCAAAGCTACATTTAGAAGGCCAATACAGACAATTGTTAAACAAGGCTTGCATTATAAGCTCATTTCAAAATTCCTATTCACATTCAAGCTTCTAGATGTGGCAAATCTATTTAGAATAATTTGTCACTACTAAATTCTATTTTATAGGTTCATTATTTCCCATGATTCAATTATATCCCTAATTCAAGTGATTGGATATCATTGACTATGAGTCTGTTCCATTATTCAATTGAAATATTCTTTGGTTCCTTTCCTTCTAAATGAAATAAATGATGCTTTCAAATGCTAATTTGTATACTAAGATATCCTTTGTTCATGCTTAGCTATTTTATAATATTAATCCATTCATCAACCACCAATTTGTAAAGCTTCTAAACCATGTTCCATATGCTAGAAGTGAAAGTGCATTAGAAGAACAAGTGGTTTAGTGTCTCATGTTGTTGTTTAAACAACTTGTGGTATTGTAGGATATTGTTTCCTACTATTTATCTAAGGTTGACAGTCTTTACCTCACTAGCATCTATAAGATGAAAGACACCTGAGATAGAGCTTACTTGAACCAATTCATTCTTTCTACTTGGTTCCTCAAAAGCTCCTTGCAAAATTTAGTAGTAAAAAAACTAAAGCAGTGTTTATTCAGATTAATATGCCTTCTTTTCTTTCATTTGGGCTATAGTCAAAAACAATAGTCGTGAAGATAGATAGAGTATTGAATTTGATTATTATTTTTTACTTATTTAACCTTAGTACTCTCTAGTAAGTAGTTCCTTAAGTTTGAAATCTCGTTCATTTGGTGTAATCTAATAATCATACCAAAATCAAGAGTTGCTACCATTGCCTATTTTGCACCTTAATTTATTATATAGATGCTCCCTTAGGTTTAGTGATTGACTATTTTTTAGTATGACCGCAAGTATATGGTGTAGCTGTAGCTAGTACGAGTAAGTACAAGTTAATCCTACAAGAACTATTAGTACTAATAATTACTGTTATCCTATTATCTAGTCTACGGAATTGGTTATGATTTTTAATTTAAAAGAAAATAAAACTAAACAAGTGATATAAATGGGCAACAAGATTGAATCAAAGAATTAAGGATGCACTTAGTTAACTATCAATATTAGAAAAATAGTATCTAGGTTTCGAATGCTCCTAAAATCCTTAATAGATTGATATTTTATCATGGAATTGTTTTATTGATTTATTGGACCGTGAAGATTCATATGGTATGTTAATAGTTGACCTTGAGTCTAATAACAACTACTCCTAAGGTTTTCAACTGAATTATTCAGGTTAAAGTTTATAGGATTGCTTACTGATTTATGAATCCCTCTATTAGCTTTCATCCTGATCCGGAAGATTTATGTCATCCTATCTCTAGGGTTACAATCAACTCTTTCTAATTATGGTAGATCTATTCAAACAAGGATTTCTCAATCTATGTTATGAAATCAAGTTATAATCTAATATTATGAATCTATTAGAACATAAATAAAACACATAATTAGATCACAATATATCAATCGAACTAATTGCATTAATAAAAAAATCAAAACATATTAAACATAGGGTTCATCTAACTTGGACACTAAAGGAATTTAGTTACACATGATTGAAGACTAAATCAAACAATAATAAAAAGAAAAATGAATAGAAAATAAAGGGTTCATAATTCTAAATCTCCATGTTTATCTCCTATCAAATATTATTACACGTAGAGGTTTGATCTTGTATTCTCTGGGATCTTTCGATGGTTTCTTCGTGTTTTCCACATCTCTAGATCAAAATCGCCCCTTGAGTAGACTCTGAAAGTCTCTATATCTCTGCTTGCCCCAATTGCCTCTAAATACGTCCTTTTATAGTAAATTTTAAGATTTGGGGGATATGTACGAGTTGCTGTATAGCAATGCATCAAACCTCGCATAACTCAAAATACCCAAAATTTACGAATTTGCACAGTCTAAAAGAAGTGCAAAAGTTGTTGCACGCCTATGCTTCAAATATTTGTTTTATGTCACGTTTTCATCCAAATTCTTCTCTTTTAAGTTCATGAAGGCAATTATAACTTGTAAACACCCTCAGAACAAATTAAGTACCAAATAGAAATAAAATTATAAAATATCAAGCAAATATACATCAAATTTGAGGTATAAATATGGTTAATTATGCATCTATCAAATATCCCTACACTTAAGCTTTTGCTTATTATCAAGTAAACCATAATCAAAATTATAAATCTTACAACATCAATCCTTCTTTAATTTTCATCAGTCCAATCATACCTTAAATCAACATATCCTACTGAATCAAATTAACATACAATTGGAGTCAAGTTACCTTAAAATTAACTTTCCAGGTATTAATAATAATCACATCATAATCGCATTGAAAATTTGAAATCAAACACATAAATCTTTACACCTTTACTAAAATTTCACTTAATGCACTCAAGTATTTGGTATGAAAAGCATCAAAACTCTCAATCAATGCATAGTAGAACTCCTACCATAAGCTTGAAATAGTATCACATCTCCACCACTTATATATAAACTAGAAACAAGAATCAAAAGGCTATTATAAGGTTCTAACGATGCTTAGGTATGGTATGGTTGGGATACCAAAAAGGGTTAATTTAAAGGAAATTTACTAAAAGAAAATTACAAGAATTGTTTACAAAACAAGTTTTTAGTATAACTTTTTTTAACAATAATTGAGTATTCAATACCACAATTAAAGAAATAATGGACCTTTTAAGAAATTCAAGTCTCTACAAGTACATAATGTAAATAACCTTTAAGGTTCAAAATGATAAAAAGGCTCCAAAGAAAAATAGGACAGGGGTTAAAATATGGGTATAACCAATGAAAAAGGTTAAAGCTTAACTTGGTTATTCCTAAAAGATAATTTTATAGGTGTGGTAATTATAAAAGAAATACGCTAAAGTAAGTTGTTAAATCTAAGTTCATCATGTCAATGCTTCTAATTTAACAAATATGGTCTTAATATTCATAATAAAAATAGATTCTAGAATTATCCTACTATACATGATAACAGACATGAAAGAAAAAGAGCTTAAAATTTTAAAAAATTTGTTATTAAGCTTAAGAAAAAGATGGGTATTATGTGTGTAAAAAATATGCAATATCATTCAACTTAATAATTCAATGATTATAAAAATTATGACTTATAATAGCAATTTTATTGTAACTCTCATTCTTTGGCATACTAATTAAAATCAATATTCAATAATGAAATATAGTATTGATTGATAGATTTTAACTAATCCAGAATATCAATTAATAGAAATTTATAATCAAGATTATAATAAGCTTAAAAAATCATTAAATTTCATTTAACTCATCCCCAAACTTAAAGTTGTATATTATCCCCAATGTACACAATACGAAAGTGAGAGGATTTTTTGGTACTTTCCTGATTGTGATGATTTTCTGATTTCAAATCCATCCAATGTTAAACTTCTTCCTTATAAAATATAAGAAAAAGGATAAAATAAAAGAAAATAAAAATAATTAAAACTAAAACTAAAATAACTAAGAAACTTGAAAATAAATAACATAAAATAAAATATATCCTAATTTATGGGTTACTTCTTATGCAGTGCTTCTTTAACGTCATTAGCTCGATGTAACTTGCACGTTACCCTCACCCTGGGTCTATGATCAATGGCTTGTTTCCATCTGTTTCTCCATATAGGGGCTTTGTAGCCTGTAGTTAAGCCACCTGTTGTAAGATAATAAAAAGGACATAATTTATTAAATTAATAAATCCAATTGTGTACATTAATGCCCTTTTCAACGACAAACTATTAATAAAAGAGGGAATAACAAAACCCTGAATCATTGGTTGACTGGAACAGTTTGTCTTCAAGGAAGTGAGAACTATCCGTACTTAAGGTTACTACTAATGCTTCACTAATAGTTTCGTTATTTGGTTCCTCCACTAATTTTTCCTCAACTACTTTGTCCACTCTTCTTCTTCTTCTTTATGGACAAAGGTTTCTAGCTCATCATCTTCAATTACCTCCTGCCACTTCTCTACTTCCTCTTTTTGGACAGATATTTCTTCTTCTTCCGAAAGCTCTTCTTAGAATGTCACTCCATTCATGAAGCCAACTCTTGTCTTGTCTTCACTCTCAAATTTGTTTCGATTAGCTTTCATTTTGGTAAGGAGTTCTATTAATTTATCCGTAATTTTTGCTTCCTCTTCCTCTTCCTCTTTTTCTTCTTCTTCGTCTTCTTCTAGAAACTCATTTCCACTCCTAAGGGGGATTGCCATTCTATAATCCTCAGGATTTGTTTCAGTAGGACTGGGCAAACTCCCTTGCATTTCATCAGATATTATCTCTGCCAGCTAGTTGATCTGATTCACCAACTTTTGCATACGAGCCTTTATTTCCTAATACCTCTTAATTGATTCTTGAATGAAATCGGTCATCATATCTTCCAAAATTGGCTCGTTAACTAGTGGTGCTTAGTGTTGTAAATATTTAGCTAGAGCGTAATCGTTCTATTTAAATACACAAGAGTGGCTCCATTTTGAATTGTAATTATTCTCATATATTGCACCTTGG
Source organism: Erythroxylum urbanii (assembly GCA_027568935.1). Lineage (NCBI taxonomy): Eukaryota > Viridiplantae > Streptophyta > Magnoliopsida > Malpighiales > Erythroxylaceae > Erythroxylum > Erythroxylum urbanii. The sequence continues at coordinate 29,667,293 of JAOQML010000002.1, forward strand.
GATTGATTGTACGTGTTTTGTTTCTCCCACATATAAATCAGTGTTTGATATTCATGATTGTAGTAAATACTCCTATAAATATCGCAACACCATATAGACTTCGGTTAAGCCTCTGAAACCATGTGAGAACACCTCTTTCTCCCATATGGTGATGTTACAAATTATGAAGACATATTCTAGTTTCCATAAAAGAAATGTTTGCTCCATCCATCCATTGTGAGTTGTAGCTATGACTTTAAATCTTAATATCCAAAAAACAAGTAACAACTCAAAGTAAAAGTAGAAAAGTTCAAATGAAAATTAAATGAATAAGCCAAGAATACAATAAGATTCCATAAAAATAAAATAAAATAAATACAACAAATAATGACTAAAGTAATAACATTCAGGTTTTCCTAATATCAAAGTCGTCGATAATGGCGTCCAAAACTTGATTGACAATTTTTTAATGTGTCAATATTAAAATAACCACAAGTACATAGTGTAGCTATAACTAATACCGACAAGTACGGGTTGATCCTATGAGGACTATGAGTACTAGTAATTACCATGATCCTATTTTCTAATCTATAGAATTGGATTTGAATTTTAATTTAAAAGAAAATAAAAGTAAGAAAGTAAAATAAATAGGAAGCAAGATTGAATCAGAGAATTAAAGAAGCACTTAGTAAACTATCAATATTAGAAAATTAGTATCTAGGTTTCGAATCCCCTTAAAACACAGTTGACCTTGAGTCTAATAACAACTAATCTTAAGGTTTTCGACGAAATTACTTAGGTTAAAGTTTATAAGATTGCTTTACTAATTTGTAAATCTCTATGTTAGGTTTGACCCTAATCTAGAAGATTTATGTCATCATATCTCTAGGATTGCAATCAAATCCTTCCAATTACGGTAGATATATTTAAACAAGAATTTCTTAATCTTTATCTTATGAAATTAGTTTATGATATAATATTTTGGATCTATCAGAACATAAATAAAAACCATAATCAAATCACAATATCAATCAATCTAATTGTATTAATAAAAAAACCAAAAGATATTAAAATATCAACATAGGGTTCATCTAACTTGGGCACTAAAGGAATTTAATTACACATGATTAAAGATTAACTCAAACAATAACAAAAAGAAAAAGTAATAAAAAATAAAGGGCCCATAATTCTAAATCTTCCTATTTATCTCCTGTCAAATATTCTTGCAAGTAGAGGTTTGATCTTATATTCTCTTAGATCTTTAGATGGTTTCTTCATGTTTTCCATTTCTTTGGATCAAAATTGCCCCTAAAGTTCCCTCTCAAAGTTTTTGGATATTCCTGTATGTCTGCTCCCCTAATTACCTTCGAATACATCATTTTATAGTAAATTTTACGATTCTAAGGAGATATACAGGTTAATGTATAGCTGTGCATCAAACCATGCATAACTAAAAATACCCAAAATTCATGAATCTACACTACCTGAGAGAAGTTCACGGGCTATTGCACACCCACGTATCACTTTTATGCTTCAAATCTTCATTTTATGTTGCGTTTTTGTCCAAATTCTTCTCTTTTAATTCCATGAAGGTAATTATACTCTATAAACACACTTGGAACAACTTAAGTACCAATTATACAATAAAAGTATAAAATATCGAGCAAATATACATCAAATATGGGGTATAAATATGGTTAATTATGTATCTATCATTTAGTAATTGTATCATTGTCCATGAATTTATTATTTTTGATTAATTTTTCAAAATTTTTACCTTTTAAATTTTGAGTGTATATTCACTTCACCTATAATGCCTCTTTTTCATCTAGGATTCTTCAAAGCTTTTAAGACATTACAACCTATTGATAATTCTAATGGATTCTATACCAATTCCTCCTTCCTCCTTTAGAATACAAAGGGTCAGGCCATTTGACCTTAGTTATTGCTTTTTGTTTGAAGTCCTTAAACTATAAGAAGCATTTCAATATTTTTCGGTAGCTTTGATAAAATTAAAAAAAATGATATGAGACGATCAATAGATATGCATGGAGTTAAAATCATAATTGATGAGCTGTAGTCTACCAAAAATTGACAAAAATTTATCACATAATTTTTTTCATTTTTTCTATGAATCCTCTCAGTTAGTGGTAAGAAATCCCTAAAGCTTAATCTTTTGGCTGTTGCAGGAAGACGAAGGTATATAATGGAGTGGTTTTTAACTTTAGGCCTAACGAGTTAGCTAGCCATATCGTAAGATGGTTAGCACCAACTGATACCATTAGATAGCTCTTATCTTTATTAAAAGAGAGATCATATAAAACCTTGAATGTACAAAGAGCAATTATCAAAATGCTTAGTGATTTGTCATCAAATCCATAAAGAAAATGTAAATCACCTGCAAAATCTAAGCTAAAGATTCTTAACTTATTATGCTTATGAAGAAACTTAAATTTTGCTTCTTGTCTTATAAAATGATCAATTAGTTTGGTTTGTTTCTCATTTTAAAAGTGAATAAGTAGAGTGAGATTAGCTTACCTTAACTCATTCATGTACCACCTCTAGTGATGTTAGTAAAATCAGGATACAAAAGGAGGTCATAAAAATTCATCCAACTTTTGAATTTTAGAGGAAAATGAAATACTTTATAGATGTGTAAGATAAAGTTCCAATTGCAGGAATTAAAGGCCTTGGGAAAATTAATTTTAATAGAGCAAGTTATAAAGGAATGCTTCCTATTTTAGTTCTTAAAAAGTCCTAATCTAGAAGTATATTGTTCCTTATTTGCCTCCTTTGAATAAATGCACCCTAAAAATGATTAATATAAAGCTTAAATCTCCCCTTATGATTTCTTAGAGATAAATAATTTGAAGACATATACAAATGAATAAACATGTACAAATGAATAAACATTAGGTTGAGAACCAATTGTGTCCCTAAAGTAGTCACATGCCCTTTATGTTATCTCTTTTTGAGTCTACATTGATTCTTCATTGTCCTTCAACAAATAAGAGATTTTTTGGAGTTCCTCCTAAGATAAAATGGACTTATGGAAGAAGCTCGAGTTCATATCTCCATCTTTTAGTCATTGTATTCTTGATTTTTACTTTAATAATAAGTTATGCTCCTTTAGGATATAAATGTATCATAAGAGAGTTGTTTTTTTCCTTAGTGTGCTTATGAAGGCCATATGGGAACTAGTAGAGCTAATCTTGGATCTGGCTAAGATTTTTTCTCTAGTTTTCATCAAAACTTTTTAAGTATTGCCTATTCTTTTGTTGTTCAAGTCTTATTTACTAGTTGGAGTTTACATATACAAATATAAGGACTACAGCTTTGAATTTTGTAGTCATCCCCTTGGCCACTGCTTGATTAAAGCCATCAACTCATACTAGGTAGTCATTAAAGTAGAAAATGGTCTTCTTTAGTAATCTGAGAAAAATTTTTCGATGTCAATAAAAGTATAATAAGAGAAAAGTGGATTACTAAATATTGCTTTACTTTCTAAAATTTGATTTAGCCAAATTTTATCAATCATAGTTCTATCTAACTTTTTTCTCATGAACTAAGGGCACACTTTGCTTGTTATTCCAAGTAAAGAAACTCCCTTTTGACTTTAGTTCAGGAAATTCAATGTGATTTGTGTCATTTTTGAAGTCCTCGTTAAAGTTTCTCAAGCAAATATTGCCTTTAGTTTTTGAAAATGAGAGGGTATTATTAAAATCCCTTAGAATTATCTATGGGGTATCCATAGAAAAGTGAATCATCATTAACTTATCCTAAAGAAGGCATCTCTAAAAGGAATGATTAGATGCATACACAAAAGTTACTTGGATCCTAGTCTTCACCTGAACCAAAATCATAAAGAGATGAATGAGCTTATCTTTAATCAGAGAGTTAGAAACCTCAACTTTATCTAGACGAAAGCAATAACTATTATCCCTATAATGGTGTGCCTAGTGATTAGTAATATTTGGCCAATGATTCCTCAGAAACTTAAGTTGTTTGTACCTATCAATTGAGTTTGTTTAGGTTTTATTTTCTTAAGGTAATCACATAACACCTGGTTCTTTTTGGGGATTTTAAGCCCTATGATATTACAAGACAAAATTGTCAAAAGGAAAGTTTATAAGGTTTAAAGCTTTTAGCTATATTCCTCCTACTTGATCTCCTTACACTTGCCACTTTGAACTCATTACCAAGGCTTTATTTAATCTTGTTAAGACAAACCTTGGAGGAATATTTTATAATAAATGAAAAGGAGATAACTAAAAAGTTTCTTTTGAATAGATCAAAGGACCCTACTGCTTTAATTTCCTGTGATATTAAAGTATTATCCATTTTATTAGAGCATTAAGGGTCATCCTTACCGCTAGTATGTTTCTGTAAATCCTGATCCTTCACATATTCCCTTTGCTCCTTTTCATCTAACAAGATTATTACTTAATTATTTCTCTTTAGTGCAAATTATCATCTGTTGGCTTTCTTTCTATAACCTCGCCATTATTTGGTCTTTCCAATCTTATTAGCTCATAGAAATCTCCTTTTAAAAATATCTTACCTAATAGCATCCATTATTTACCTAAGTGATCTAAAACTAGTCTTCATTAATATGAGACAATAACCATATGTTCAAACTTTAATTCATTATCTCTAAGCCTCACTAGTAGGATTCTCTCAATTAGCTCCTAATGTTAGTTAACTAGCACAGAAAGTGGAGTGTATTATATTTTCTTTATTAAATTTGTTGTCTTATCCATACAAATTAATTTACTAATATAGCTTCTTACTAAATGACTTAAACCTTTAGTTAACCAATATGTTAAAAGGACATTGTGTATATTAAGCCAATAAAGAACATGCTTATGTTTTAATTTCTCCAAATTGAAGCCAAGTTTCCAATGTTTAATATAGATAGTCACATTAAAGATGTGTAAAAGACTATCATCAATCACTCTCTGAGCATTTGATTTGGAATCAAACTTAAAATGGAAAAAGGTTCTTTTAATTCATCAACACTTTTACCAAACCCATTTTTTTAGTTGTGCATAGTCCATAAATACATATTAGGAAAGGTAAGACATTTTTCTCAAAAAAAATCTTACTAGGGAGGATTCCAATTCGTTTGCACCCTCTTTTAGCACCTCCAAATATGGAATAAATACATATTAGGAAAGGTATAATAAACTGAAACTTATGAGTAGGACTGTAGTCTCCAATTTAATACTAGCCTAGTTTAGAGGGAGGAGGGTGCAAGTCAAGGGGACAAAGTATGAAGTAGAGTTATGGGAGTTTTAAAAACTTAGGAGGAATGCTGATAGGTTCAGAAGTTATGGAAAGGACATTCTCCACTTGAATATTAGGAGAAAAATATTTGGGGGCTTAATGTTAGCAAAAGGAGTGGACAGAGGTGGAACAAGGTAGTTTATAGATGTAAGGTTAAAGGAAGGGGATTTGGATTAGCTAATGAGATCAGCTTGGTTAAGATCTAAAGATGTTTTGAACATGAACTAAAAGAGGCTAAAAAAGAAACCAAATAGCTAAGAACTTAAGATATAGTTCCTTAAATGATAAGGAGAAAAAAGGCAGGAACTTCTCTACTCAGGGGAACAAAGAAGAGAGTTCCTCTAAAGCTCTATAGGAGGAGCTTAAAATAATAGCTAAATGCATTATGCAAGCTAAGCTAGCTACTTGAAAAGAACTTGTAATATTGGAAAGGCAAGCAAAAGGAGAATAAAAGAAGCGAAGAAGAGAAACCTAAAGATGGCTAAACTTAGCAAGAAAATCAAAAAGACGTGCCACTAATAAGAAGTTCAGCACATAATACTCAGATTTTGGCATGGTTACTGACAGCGCGTGTCGAGTGCACTGCAAAATTTATCTAACTCTACGCACTAAAAACTTGTAGATGTGGTGAATCGGGATCTTATCCATAGGAAATGTTTGGTTAATTCTTATAATGAAAATAATTGATGCAAATGAAATAAAAGTGGGGGTTTTTGGGTTTTATACAATTGAGAAAATAAAATAAACTTAAAATAGCTAGAACAAATTATATAAAACAATAGAAAATGATAAAAGTGTCGAATATGTGTAAAGTCTAGTTTTAGGGTCAATCTTGGCCTAGACACATTAAACATATCTCATCATTCTAATGTTTTCACACCTCTCCTTAAACTATTGATCATGAACTAATAATACGTTCTGCTAATCCTAATTTTTCCTTACGTTGTGTTTAATTAAGGCATGCTCATTAATTAAACCTAGCCACCGAATAACCTAGAATACGATCTCTATATTCAATTTGGCAGCCACATTACGAAGTGGAAAATGGATTAATATAGGCAGTAACCTCAAACATTCGGGTATCTAACCTAAGTTACATTGTTCCTAACAATTCAATATCACTAGTGGCTACTAATGAACATCAAATGTAACAATTACGAATTATATTCAACATTCTAGCAATGGGTTCATAATATAACAATCCAGTGAAAGCATTAAGATCATCTTTACAAAACCCAATTCAATCAACATCAAACAATAATAACAATCCGAAAAGAGAGATTCAACATTAAATAAGAAGAGATAAGCTTAACCATGACTTGGGTGTAGATTTCACCTTCGAACCGGTGATGGGATGCTATCCTTTTATCTTCTCTATCGATGTCCAAAAATCATCTTCCGTACCTCCATTCTTGTTGAAAATCGAAGAGAAAATGGTGAAGAATCGTATTTGTCCTCTTCTCTGCACGATCCCCCACATCTGTCATAACATATTCCTTTTTATAGTAAAACCTAGGTTAAAATGGATATATGGCTTGAACTTCACGGGCGTACATGGCCTCTCACAGGTGTGAGTGGTGTCTCACACCCATCAGACACCCTTGCATGGGAGTGAGAGTGGTCTCATGCCCATGCAGTTGGTGTCACAGCTGTGACATTTTTTTGGTGTGGCCATAAGCTCTTCTATATCTCATTCTTCATTGTTATGCTTTATATTGTCTCTTCTTCCTGTAATCTTCTTCTTCTTCTTGCTCCATAAAGATAATAGAGTACAAACATTGAGAAGATGGCTCAATAAGTATGATTTTCAAGTCACTTTATCTCCTTCACTTCCGAAATGTACTTTATATAAGCTAAAGTAAGTGTCTTAAGCATTTTACGGATTTAATCACTAGGTGTAATGGATTAAATGTATCAAAATTTAAGCACATATCAAGTTTACCCACACTTAGCTTTTGATTATCCTCGGCCAAATCATTAAAATCAAAGTCATAAATCAAAACACTTATTCATTTTCCAAATTTCCTAAGAATAGATAATCAGAAGTAAAGATAAATGACTTTCAAAAACTATAATGAGAACTTAACTTTCCAAGCTTCTACCTATGATTGATCAACATTCATCACCCTTAGAAACTAAGCAATCTAGAGGTAGACTTGGATAAAATATGTTTAAATAAGATAGAGCCATAGGTACTCTCAAACACCATTCATGATCATAACAATCCGTAACTTTACATATCATTTCATTTCTCCACCATTAAAATTCACATGCATAATCATGAATCAAAGGACTTTTCTAGGGTTGTAATGTGGGCAAAGGTAAGGTGAGATGTATTTTGGGTAGTGTAGCATAAAATTCATCAAGCTAGTAAAGCAAAAGTAACACTCAATGAAACATCAAGCGCACACGCTAACATTCATTCAAAACTGGGTACTATCAGCTATGATGAATGTAACAATTATATCTCATAGCTCAATTTTCAACTCTATCACACAAACCATATGAAGCTTAACTAATCAAAAGGGATCACTCATAGAGAAAGATGATAATAATATATTGAGCTATTAAAAGTGAAACTTCCAAGATAACATCCACATCATATTCATCATACTCAAATTACCCATTCAATGCAACTTTAGGAGGAAAAATAATCATGAATAACTTTTCAAAACAAATGTATTTCATCCTTTATATTTTTATTCAAACATTTTTTCTTTTCTTTCTTTTATTTTATTTTCATTTGAAAATTGAAAGAAGTTATACCGACATGGGAATTTCATTGATATTACCTAAAACAACATCCTAATAATTATAACCATCCCATACATATGTACACCCCCACACTTATACTCTTGTACATCCACAATCATTAACAATCAACAAATGCTCCACTAGCTTTAAGGCTTGGGTGGGACATTTGGTTCAGTTCAAGGCATGTAATGTTGTTATCATAAAAACGAAATGTTAATAAAGCTCTTAACAAAAGGAAAATTCATATAAATGTGTAGGCTATTTGGCTAATGTAGCTCATAAACAACAAAGATTGCCTAATCTTTTTCATGATAATGCATGTGATAAAAATGTGATCTAGAATAGAAAATTAAAGCAAAGTCAAGATGTACATGTCATGAAGGTCACACATAATAAAAGATAATGAGGCTCAAAATTTCACTGATTTTTATGTACCACTAGTCACTACTCTTCCACAAATAACGCATATTAACTAATCATAAGAGCAAAAGTACATGTTAAAGTTGCCATGGATTTATCTAGCCAATTTACACTCTAATTATGACTATATAGTCTTAAAAGCAATAGAAAACAAGAAAATTTTTGATTTTGTTTGTTTGATTTTGAAAATAGCCTAAGAAGCCATAAAAATTAAGCTAAAAATGTGTATAAAAACCAAGATCTCCACTGCACACTTAAAACTTACATTGTCCCCAATGTACCATCAAATGCAAGAAATAGATCATTTATAAAAATAGTAATGCGAAAATGTAAATAGATAGAAATTAACTTCCCTTAAGTTGCCTCCCAAGCAACGCCTTTGTTTATTATCATTGGCTCGACTCTATATTGCTCGCATTAAGTGACAAAATTTTGATCTCTAGGAATCACAAATTCGATGTTTTCCACTTGATCTTCATCAAAGTAAGGCTTGAGTCAATGAACACTTACATGCAATGTCTTCCCCGTTTTTAAACTTTTGATCTCAACTACACCATAAGGAAGAACATTAGTTATCACAAAAGGATGAAACCAATGAGCACAGCATTTATGTAGAAATAATTTATATTTAGCACAATAAAGAAGCATTTTTTGACCAATGGTAAAGATTTTTGGTAATCATTAAAAGCTTTAGTCTTCTCTTTTGTTGAAACTGCTTTTTATTCAATTATATGCTTATGCTTACATTTCTCCTATACTGAAAGGTCAATCACATTAATTGCAAAGACAGAGTGTTCATTATGGAAGGGATTGTTGACATCAAAAATTTGAAATGAATAACTTCCCTGTCAAACTCCATCGTGAGGGTACCCTCAAGCACAGCTATCTTGTTTGGGACGTGTTAAGAAACGGCCACGCTAGTAAGATAGGTACAAATTTATAGGAAGTTTCATTATTCATGTCAATCACATAAAAGTCAGCAAGAAATATTAAATCATTTACTTACACAAGCACATCCGCAATCACCCCATCTAGGTAAGCATTAGAATGATCAACCAATTGTATGGTAACACAATTTTCTTGTAGTGGCTTTATATTCAAAGAAGCATACATGGAATGAGTCATGACATTAATCGATGCTCCTAAATCTAGCATGGTTTGTTTAATCTCAGTATTACCAATTTCGCAAGGAACAGTAAACGTGCTTGGGTCTTTACACTTAAGAGGTATTTTCTGTTTAACAATCGCAGAAACAGTTTCACTCATCCTAATCATTTTGTTACCTCTTAACTTTAGCTTATTTGTACATAATTCCTTAATGAATTTTGCATATCTCAACCCTTGCTTGATCACTTCTAACAATGGGATATTCACCTCAACCTTTCAAAAGGTCTCCCATATCTCTTTATCCTTGTCCTCCTTATTCAACTTAGCTAACCAGCTATGACATTTTTCTGGGGTGGCCGTGCGCTCTTCCATCTCTCATTCTTCATTGTTATGCTTTATTTTGTCTCTGCTTCTTGTAATCTTCTTCTTCTTCTTGCTCCATGAAGATAATAGAGTACGAACATTGAGAAAATGACTCAATGAGTATACGTTTCAGGTCACTTTAGCTCCTTCTCTTCCAAAATGTACCTAAAATTACGAGCTAAAGTGAGTATCCTAAGTATTTTAAGGCTTTAATCACTAAGTATAATGAATTCAATGTATCAACATTTAAGCACATATCAGTTACTCCAAAGGTGGACATACTTAAGAGAGAAGGAGGGACATGCAGAGAGGGTTGACATATCTCATTGACTTGCTTGATAGAGAGTATTTTATTGGATAAGGTAAAGGATGATAGATGATGCAATGAAAATTCATCCTCTTATATATGAAGCCCTTTAGTTGAATAGTTGGAGCTAGCATTAACCTTTTCTAATAGGAATTGAGAGAAATGTTTGTCACATTTTAATCAGTCTTTAGCTTCATTATAGTTTTTATTATATATTTATAAACAAAAAAACTCATTATTAAACTTAAATAAAAGTTCTTTATGAGAGAATAGTGG
>JAOQML010000002.1:29711086-29723003 GCA_027568935.1 Erythroxylum urbanii
GATAAATAATTAATATAAATTTAAAAATTACAATTTATTAATTGAATTGTGTGAAAGAGTTTTAAAAAATTCATTGAAAATTCTCATCTTTCCTACATTATAATGAAATGTCAAAACTCAAAGCTAAAGATTGACACATACAACGATAAACACGGGTTAGTGTGCATGAAGAGAGGAAGGAGAAACTTGTTGTGTGTGGTGGGTCCCACTTTCAAAAATGATGGGTCCCACATGCTTTACAAGGTGGCTAAGTTAGTTATTACTTAATCGATTATTAAAGAAAACTGGGCATTTTTAAGAAACTGACCAGTTTATTACTTAATTGATTGATTTTTTCTCATAAAGGTTATAAATATAAACCAGACTAAAAATCAGGTCAGTTTATATTTATTCTAGTTAAATCGGTTGATTCGGTTCAATTTTTAAATCATTGGTCATAACAACAATATAGATTGACTTAATCATTTTTAAAAAATTATAAGATAATTAAACAACTACTTAAAAAATTAATTTAACAATTATGTTCTATATTAAATAAAAATTTTCATTTTTCAATATCACATTTAGGGTTTGACATATCATTTCTTTTATATAGTCTAGATATTATTACTTTTGTCAAATTGTTAAATCTTGATTTTTTATCTCTTTTTTGGTTGGGATTTATGCTTAATTACCTCAATTGGCTCAATTTTTCTAAAAGTTTATGTCTTTCTCTTTGGATCGCTTCTTGTAAATGTTGACACTCTTCCGTAGAATTTTAAATAAATTAATTTTTATAAATTTTGCTTTTGAAATTTTGAGTCTTTATAGTTGCATAGAAAGCTTAATTTGTATCCTTTGTTATGTGGTAGGTAGGCTTTTCTTGGTTAGAGCGATTGTCGATACAGCTTTTGTTTCATCTTGATTAGTTTCTCCGTGCTAGTGTTTGTGTTTATTAGTTCTTTGTGTTGCTAGACTTTGCATTCAAGGATATCATAAAATCCTTTGGCTTATCATGTGGCTTAGTTTTAACTAAGCTTAGAGTTATTGAGTGGATTAGGTATGGTTTTTCCCCCTTACATTTGCTTCCTTTATAAATTTTGCCATAAGCTCTTGGTTTAATATCCTTATTGGTCCAACTCCTTTTTTTATAATTTTCTATATTTTGTTTGATTTGTTTTAACTATTCAATATTGGATTTTAGCTTTCTATAGAAGCCTAAATGCTAGTGGTGGTTTAGATTTTGGACCTTTGAATTTTTTATTTGACCGCATTTATGGGTACTTGTGAGTTTCGAACCCTATTATTGCGGTGCCATTTTGAAATTTATAAATAATCTGTGTTTTTTCTCTTGAGTTATATTAGGGTCATTTAACAACTTATGGGACTCATCTTTTTTAGCTTGCATTGAGTATTGGGATAGGAGTGATGGCTTTGACTAATAGAGCAAATGCTAGTCTTTCGATGAGTTTTGGGTATAAGAGAAAAGATGTTGACATACTACAGATAGGTTCTTAGAATATCAAGACCCTTACAGGGAAGTCTTTGGAATTAGTGGATATTTTAGAAAAACATAAGATTCATATAATGTGTATCTAGAAGACAAAATGGTAGGAGCTAAATCGAAAGAGAGTAATGGGTTCAAATTTTGGTACTCAGGGCGTTTAAGATGATAGAATAAGATAGGTATCTTAATTGTTAAGGAAATTATAAATAATATTGTAGGGGTCAAGAAGACTTATGATAGCATTATGTTCATAAAGATTATGGCGAGAGGTGTTATTCTCAATGTGGTGTGTATTTATGTTGTAACATCCCGTTCCCATACAAGAGTTCAAACCCTAGATTTTTGTAATTGAGAAATAGCTATAAGAGAGTAGACAAATGCATTTCATGTTCATGCATAATATTAGTATACACATACGTGGATTTGATTGCTTTGCACACATTTCAATTACTATAAATGCACTCATTTGACATTTTCTAGGTATAATTGATATTTGATGTAATTATAATGTGAATTGTAGATTATGTGTCTTAAAAATTGAATTGGTGAATTTTATTAGTGATTTAGAATTTTTTTGATGAATTTTGAGAATTTTGTAGAATTTTAGGTATTTTTGGACTAGGAAAAATGCCAAGTGGCAGTACAATTGATGAATAGTAGCGGAAATAAGTATCAGATGGCAATAGAAATTTTGATGAATGACATTAGGATTTAATGACATATGTCATTGAAAATTGAGAGTCAATTGGAATATAAATTGGAATTAAATAGACTAGTTATTAAAGGAGGGACAAATGGAACCATAAGAAAATGGCATGTGGCAAGTAACACCACTTATATCCCACGATTTTTTTCAAATGAAAGACCAACTCTCATTTGGTCTTTCACTTATTAATTGCTTCTCTCTTCGTAATTGCTTCTCTTCTTCATTTTCTTCATCTTTCTCTCCTTCTCACGACACTCTCTTCTCCAAGAATCAAAGTTAAACCTTGCTTTCTTCCATCACTAGCTACTTCAGAGTTCTTGCTATCTTTTCTTTTTGATAAGAAACACACCTATTCTACCTTAGCAAGATGATGATCGTGGGATGCATGGGAGAAGCTAGGGTTAAGTGAGATTTTGAAGATCTTGAAGTAAACAAGTGAGTATAAAGCATTACTCTTCTTTATTTGTTGAATAAAGCATGTATGATGATAGTTTAGTGGTAAATGACCATGATAGAGGAGTTGAAAAATGTGTCACATTGATGTTGAAATAAATAGGCATTTATTCTGTTTTAATTTATAAATGACATTCGTGAGTTGTTTTAAAGGAGGATTGACAGTTTAGAAATGGAATGAAGGTGACAATGGAGTAAAACATATGTGCAGAAAATTGATGATGAAAGTATACATATAAATGTTATGTTTTAGTGTTAATGATCAATCATAGAATATGTTTTGGTTGTGATTGATATTGAGCTGAAATGGAAGTAGGAATGAAGAGGAAATAATGAGGACATGAGCTAGAAATGATAAACTAAGCAAAAGAGATTAAAAATGATGAAAAAGAAGTTAAATGTGTGCTGGAATATGTTCGATTGAGTGTTTTCATTGAACATGCATCTATATTTTGTCTATATCTTAATCTATAGATAGAGAAATGGGATTATTTTCAATTAAGATTAAACTAGAGACGTATGGCTATATTTTTCATGAAGGAATCGAATTTGAATTCAGTCTCTGGTTTTTTAATTTGGCTTGAAGTTAAGAACTTTGTGCTGATGTGGTATAAGAATAATTTGTAGTATTTTAGTTAAAACTTGCGAAATACTGTACCAAATTGCATGAATTTGATGTCATTAGAAACTTGAGACATAGAGGAACAATTGTTTAAAAGAAGGTGTTGTCTAAATACCTCATTTTTTAGGTCATAATGGTCATACAAAACTTACCTAAAAATTTATCCTGAGAAAAACTGAAAAACTGCAGAATAAAGGGGAGATTAGTTTCTGCCACGATCATGGGCAGTGATTTTTCATAGTAATGTTTTGATTGTGCAATGGTTGAACCAATTAAGGATGAGATACATATCTATGATACTTTTGGAGTTAATTGGGGCTTCTAATAAACATAATTTGATGCTAAAACAGTTGGTTAAATGTGTGATAAGTTTTGATTTATCTCGATGTTATAATTTAAGGAAAATGTTGTTGATGGCAATACATATAAATGTGAAATGTTTAGAGTCTTAAATGAAGACATAACATAGTGACTGAATTGTTGATGCATTATGAATAAGACATAGTATGGAAGGAGATTTGATTTCAAGAATGATGAGATTAAGTTTGAAATGGTAAATTAAATGAGTAGAAGTTGAGAGTTTAATGCAATCAAATTGGTATTTGAATTAGTGTGGAATGATGTTATATTAGAGATAGTGAATTTGGAGAAATTTGGTGTGAATTTGGTGTTAAGATATGTGTTGAATTCGGATGAATGGAGGAGGAAAATTACAGGGCACGATCATGGCCCTCACCCCACGATCGTTACCTACCAGAAAATGTTTCTGTCACGATTATGATAGGACCCCCACGACCGTGGCCTGGCTAGAAAATGTTTCTGTCACGATCGTGGTAGGCACATCACGATCGTGGCTAGACCTATAGAGCAAAAGAATTGTCTTTTGAGTGAAGTTTGAACCAACCAATACTAGGGTGTTTCCATATGAGTTAATTAGGCTTGAAAGAGATCTTAAGTGAACCTAGTTGATGATATGAGTTAATTAGGCTTGAAAGAGATCTTAAGTAAACCTAGTTGATGATGAATGAGGTGAATAAAGTGAGTTAAGTGCATTGGTATTAAAGAATGATTAAAAGATGTTATTAAATGATTATGAAATGTGAATAAAGGAAATATACCCGAGATTGTCAATATGAGCATGCATTATACGTTACACATAATACATATATATATAATTGAATGTCTATGTGACGTTCAATTAGTAATGTGTATACAATGTGCGTGTTACATGAAATTGTTATACGGGATTCATCTGCATCCGGACGTTTCCGGATCATAGAAGCAAATGCTAATCTGGAGCATACTGTGAGTCGACCTAGATGATCTCACTTTCATTGTTTGTTTTGTTTTAAAATTATGTATTAAATTATGTGATGTGAATGTATTGATTCCGGACAATAAATGTCTGAGGTGTTTGATGCATGTAAAAATCATTGGAAATGTTCCTTGAATGTAAATTTGATTGAATAATTGATACTCAATATTACTGTTGAATGCCAGACATCGATCCTATGAAAAATGTGAATATGAATATGAGATTCTCAACAATATTGTTGAATGTTGAACTCAAGTCCGATGATAAATGTGAATGTGAATGTGAAATTGGAATCAAACGATTGATTGAATATATGTGAATGTGATGCATTTCATTACATGAATACATGAAAAGATAAAGGCTGTTGTGACCTGAGTAGCCACTGAAAAAGAGCTTAAAGCTTAGAAAGTGAAAAAGAGCTTAAAGCTCAAAATGTGGTAAAAGCCTCTGACTCACTATGTAAAATGAGCCATGTATCTCCAACAGATAAGTTTCAGTTATTAATGAGTTCGGTTTCTACAATGAATACGTGATAGTCACAAGCACTCGGTCACAACAATAACAATTGGAAGTGAGTCTCATAAGCATTGCATATATATAATTGATATTTATGATTTAAATGATTGAAATAAATAGTTTGCATGATTTCTAAATGTGAAAGATGAATTAAGTGAATATGAAGTGTATGTGATTCAACATGTTGATTAGTGAAATGATGTGAATTACGTGATTACGTGAATTGATGTGTTATGTGATTGAGTGAGCCATCGAGGATGGTCCACTCATTGAGTTCGCAAAACTCACCCTAAAATTTGCAACATATTTTTCAGGCTCAGAGGAGACACCCAGTTAGACCAACTGGAGTCTAACCACTGCATTTGAGTAAGTGATACAGGTTGGGATCAATTGTACCTGCATATATCTACAGTCTTTCTTTTGTATTTAAAATTGTATTCCGCAAATATTGTACAGCATTTCTGTGAATTTAAATGTGTAATGACTATATGACTGGGAATGTTTTGTATTGGGCCTAAATAATTACTAGAATATATATGATGATGTGATAATTATTTGTAAGAAGAGAAGACTTAGGAGGTGTACTAGAGTCAAGTGCTAAAATCTGAAAGGGGACACGTTGAAACACCTTAGGGATAGAGTAATATATGGAGATGAATGGAAATTGGAAAGAGATGCTAACCTGATGCTGAAAAGAGTAGCAACTCTTTTAAGAAATACAGCTAAAAAGATCTTGGGGGTTTCTTAAGGGCTTAGGAGTAGTAAGATGGAGTCTTAGTGGTGGAATGAAAATGTACAAGAAAAGGTTATGATCAGGAAAGGTGCTTATAAAGATTTATTGGATAGTACCACAGAAGTAGAGAGAGTAGCTTATAGAAAAAGATACAAACTAGTAAATAAAGAGGCAAAGAAGACAATCTCAATGGCTAAAATTAGAACTTATGAGAATTTGTACCAAAGATTGGATGCTAAACAAGGACAAAAGGACAATTTTTTAAGTTGGCGAGAGCTAAGGATCAGAAAACGAGAGATTTAGATCAAGTTTGTTATATAAAAGATGAAGCAGAATAGGTACTCGTGGCTAAAAATGACGTCAAGAGAAGATGACAGAGGTACTTTTATAGCCTTTTTAATGAAGGCATCAATGACAAAATCTCTTGAAGTGATCTTAGCAATTTTGTCACTTGTCTCGTTGCAAGCAGATTATGAGGGAAAGGGTCGCATGGGACCTATAAAGGCATGGAAGAGCCTAGATATAGACGGTTTTACTTGGCTAGCCAAAATTTTTAATATAATTCCTAAGTCTGCCAAAATGTCGAGAGAGTGGAGAGTTAGTATGTTAATTCCTCTATACAAGTACAAATGGTACATGCATCAAACTATTTAGTCACACCATGAAGTTCTGGAAAAAGGTAAATGAGAAGAGAGAGGTTGTTCATATCTCAAAGAAACAGTTTGGCTTTATGCCATAAAGATCCACGAAAGATGCTTTACACCTTTTCAGAAGATTAAGAGAATATTATAAGGAAAGACAAATTAATCTACAAATGGTTTTTATTGACTTATAATGATAGGGAACCTAGGGAATTCATGTCGAGGCATTTAAAGATTAAGGGATTTCCTGTAACCTTTATACAGGTGATTACAGATATGTATGAAAGAGTAAAGGCTAGAGTAAGGATAACATAAGGAAATATAGAAAAATTTCCTATTACTATTAGGTTACACCAAGGCTCCTCATTGATTTCCCTTTTATTTGCAATAGTGACGGATGATCTCACAGAGAATAATTAATGGGACATGCCTTGGTGTATGTTGTTTATTGACGATATTGTCTTAGTGGATGAGACAAAAGAGGATGCCAATATCAAACTAGAAAGGGATGAGTCAAAGTTGAAGGGCTTTAAATTAAGTAAGGCTAATCCTAAGTACTTAAAATGTAACTTTTGGACCATAGAGCCGCTTCTGATGTCGAGGAAAAAATTAAATCAAAAGTTATACCACAGAAATAGTGTTTTAAGTACTTAGGATCTGTCATCCAAAGCAATAGAGACATCGATAAAGATATAGTCCATTGTATCAGATCAAGGTGACTTAAATGAAGAAGTGCATTAGGAGTTTTAAGTAATAAGAAAATACCACTCAAGTTCAAAACTAAATTCTATTGCTCTAAGTTGACTATGATATATGGAGCAGAGTGTTGGTCCATCAAACAAGTGTATAATCATAAGCTATGTAAACTTACCAAAAGGGATAAGGCCAAGAATGTAATAGTAAGAGACAAATTAAAGGTGACTAGTATTAATGAAAAATTAAAAGAGAAGAGACTTAGGTAATTTTTACATGTTAAAATGAGACACTCTAACGCTCATGTGAAAAATGCGAGAAAATAGTACCTAAAAACTATAAAAGGAAAAAAATGAAAGCCTAAGAAGAACTAAGAAGAAATGATCAAGAATGATACTGCTAGAATAGAATTAACAGACAATATAACTTGCAATAAAAAGTTTTGATGTACTAAAATACAGATAAAGAATCTCTCATAAAGAGATCATTCTTGTTTTCTTAAATATTTCAAAATTTTCCTTCAAGTTTTTTGTTTTTTTAATAAAATAGTAGTATTTACTTTATAGTTATTTATCTTAAACAGTTTCTTATTTAGTTTAATTACTTTCTTGACATGTTGATTTGATTTACTCTTATATTTGTTTTCCCTAATTTATGTATTTATTTAATTATTTTATCCCTTGTTGTTAATCTTTACCATATTTTATATTATATTATATTTTTATATTTTTATACCTATTTATATTTTTATATTATTATTATTTTATATCATAACCAGGTCTTATCATAACCAGTCTCTTTATCACGTAGGAATAAGAACTCGTTTATCACGTAGGAATAAGAACTGCGTTTCCTAAACCCTAGGGGTGAAATAGGTAACGTGGAACAGACTTCCCCATTTGAGAATATAATTTTGTGAGAGTAGAAGAAATAGAGAAATACGTTAAGTTTGTCAATTTTAAGTACAAATAAAGCTAACTCTGACAGATTTGAGTATAGACTAACAAGTTCTTTTAAACTGAAATTTGCATTCATTACGTAAAGCATGCTTTCGTGCCATGCAGTTTATACAAAGCTTCCTCAATCTCTTGATCATCGACTGCTCTAGTTAACAAGTCCCTCTCTTCCTGCCTATTGGGATATCCCCTTTGGTCCAGATAAACCTATAAGCATTATGGAGCATAGTATAGTTTCAGTATCAATATTCCCAAGAGACATCATCGTTCCATATCAGGAACGGAAGACGTGGAAAAAAAAACACGCATGTAGTAATCGAAAGCATTTATATTGTATATATACATACACAAATTTGAAAACCCTATATCAAACCAAAAGGTCCAAACATGCATGGACTCTAAAGCATGTATGATATCTATACAAACACACAAATTGAAAAGCCTATATCAAACCAAAAGGTTCGAACAAGATGTACACGTACGCAAGTCAAAACGAAATCTTCAATGAAAGCGTTGAAGAAGACAATTGGCCGTGTAAGATTCTTTTGCCTGGGTAAGAATTCTGTGACCCAAGACAAGATCTCAGATTCTCAGAGAAAGGAACAAAATCACCCCAAATCCCTGCCCCTTAATGTCTATTCACAACAACAAACTCCTAGTATGTACTAATTAAATAAGCCTCGTACTTCACGAGAATGATTCCATTGGTGGAAACGTAGGCAGATCCCTCCACTTTACTCTGGACCCGTAAGCTCTTGATACCTTTGGTGCATTTGGTGCTTCCCGATCCACCGAATTTCCAAATGCTGGAACTTTCCTAGGCGTCAGGTACTCGAAGTGCGTTTCTCTTGCAATTAAAGTCTGATAAAACATAGAAGAACCTTTAATCCATTGTCAAATTAAACTAACAAATCCCAACCACAAAAAGAAAAAGCGTTTGAGTGATACTTACAGCTTCTCTAATTGTTCTGGACACATGGATAAGCTGCCTCAAATCATGGTGATTAACCCCACATATTATCCTAATCTGCAATCAAGATATAGAAGCAACCATTAAAAAGCAATGTTGGAATTGAAGCTTTGAAAATAACTAGTACTAATATAATATACTAACCAGGACATCTTGAGGTAAGCTTTCAAGATGGGACTTTCGAATCTGATTCTCCCAACAGCAATTCTTCTTCAATGGGGCTCTAGAGCTAGAATCAGCAGCGCCCATCTCCAAATCACCCATGGGTATCAAAACCCTTTTCCTTCCAAAAGACTGCGTGTACCTCAAGGCCCGACACCTCTGTGAATTGCTTCTCTTTCCCAGTGCCATTGCATTAGACAGCTTCTAACTGAAAAATACCCAATTGCGACAAAGAAATTCCGGAAAAAAGGGACTCTGGAAGTAACAATTATTTAGCGCAAGAAGAAGAAGTATTTTGGATGAAGTGAAAGCGTTTATGAGTAGTAGTTACGAGAATGGAAAGAGCAGCTCATAGGCCGTACGATTTTGAAACCGTGACGTGTGAATTTATAAAGATGAAGAATGCTTAGTGCTTTTAAATAATTGTTTAATTCAACAAATAAATGAATAAATAATGAGTTAGGGGAAGAGGTTTACCGTCTATGGTTATCACCAGAAAATGCTGGAGGTTTCCTCAACCAGAAAATGCTGGAGGCTTCCTAGAAAAATATCTGCCACTCTCTCCCTCCTCTGTTACTTTTTAGCGGCTAAAGCCGTTTGAGTTGAGAAACACGTGGCATACTAGCTGATTGTAATAAGTAACATGGTGGTAAGTATTTTCGCCTGTCACGCGGACGACCCGGGTTCGATCCCCGCCAGCGGCGTTTTAACCATGGTAATTCTCTTTTATGCATCTACCATCTCCTCTTTTTTTCAGTTTTTGCTGTTTTAAGTTTCTCTCTAGTTTCACCATTTCCACGGTGGTCAAATTGTCAGCTTCTTGCTGCCGTCTGCACGGCTTGTTTTCTTTGTATCTGTGAAATTCATACTCCTTATATTTTTCTTGTATATTAAATAAATCTTAAAATATATGTAATATTTTATAAATCGTGTATGTTAAATAAATCAACTAATAAGTTAAGGATTTAGGATTAAATGATATGTTCAATTTTAAACGATGTCAATAGATTTAATCTATTATTTTGTATATAATATAATAAATCATTTAATAAGTTGCTGCCTCAAAACTAAGTAATTAGTTTAATGATTAATTGTAAAAAATCTCAATTTTTAATTAATTTTGTAATATTAATTTAAACTTTAAAACGTGACAATAAAATGATTTAACTTTTAATTTGATGCAAAATATTCCGATGTTAAGTTCTCTGCTAACTTTGATAATGTAACGAGCCATGTAGAATTAGTTTTGTTTCCATGTGGCTAACATATATTTTGAGTTTTTCATGTATGAAATTAATTATTTAATAATTTAAAATATCAAAAATGTGAGTTAAGGTTATATTTGTAAATATGTTTTACAATTGAATATTAACTATGAACATTAATCATTTTTTTTGCCATAGTTAATTCAAATTTTAATTTAATTAGATACTAATATGAAATGGCCTCTTTGTCTTATTACCACTAAACTGTAGACATTTGAAGAAAGAAAAAGAGTGGTATAATAGGCTATGAATGTAATAACTCTTCTGAAATCAGCTCATTTCAATTACCTTAGCTGTATAAGTGTCTGACATCTAATGATATCCATAGAATATGTTAAGAAAACTCTATAATTATTACAAAGAGAATAGTGTAAGGAGTGTTAACTCCCTTAGAACTTAAGTCTATTTATAATGGACTTTGAACATTATAGTAATTTAATTGAAATTAAATTCTAATTTAAATTAAACTTTAATTAGAATTACAATAATTCTAATTAAATACCAATTATGCTTAAATAAGATCTAATATCTCATATTAATCTTTATTTATTAAATAATTCATATTTACAGATCAATATTGATGTCTAGCAAACACATGATGTCTACCCAATATTTAAGAATGTCAAAGTAGTTTTGACTAATATTTTCATGTATGATTTTCTTGTATAATTCAATACTTTCAACATATGAAATATAGGTTTAAGATGGTTAGAATTTAAAACCCTTATTCTAGTAGGAAAGGGCTCGTAAACGCTAAAAAATCGGGGCAAGATTTGATCTCGTATGCAACTGAATAATTATGAAACATTTTTTGTATTTGACTCATGAAAGCCAAGATCATTTAAAATTCTATAAAATGATTAACACATAAATAATAATAAAACTTGAATCGTAATTCATATCTTATTTTGAAGCTTGATCCTTTTCTTGTGTTTTTCCCTCGAACTGTTTATAAAATCAGCTTATCTCAACCACCATAATCGTACAAGTTCTTAGCATCTAACGGTATCTACAGAACGTATTGAGAGAACATTATAACTATTACAAAGAAGGTTAGACAAGGAGTACTAACTCTTAGGGATGTCAATGGGCTGGGCTGGGCCTCCGCCAAAGATGGCCTAGCTCAGCCCATTGAAAAAAGTATTCGAGCTGGCCTAGCCCACAGCCCAGGTGGGCTGGGAATGGTCCAACCCTTGGCCAGGCCCATGCGGGCCAAATATGGCCCATAGGCCGTGGTGGGCCGAGATTAGTCGACCCATGGCTAGGCCCATGGCCTGACCCTCCCAGCCCGCTCGAGCCACGAGCCGCCCGTCGGGCCTGAGTCTGTAACATCCCGTTTCCAGAGAACGGGTCGGACCAGAGAAACGGGTCCAGGTGTGGTAAATTACCACATCTCATG
>JAOQML010000002.1:29723103-29740611 GCA_027568935.1 Erythroxylum urbanii
TCCCATTATTTTCCAAAGCTTCAATTTCTTTATTCATGGCAGAATGCCATTTGTCTACCTTCACTGCATCGGAAAAGTGTACTGGTTCCTGTTCCGCAATAATTGCTGTAAGAAAATTTTTGTGGCCCACAGAGAATTTATCACAACTCACAAAGTGTGCAAGGGGATAAGGAGTACCTGAGGAATGCTGGGAGACAGATGAATTTCGTGATGGACTCGTTTTCCGAATGGTGTGAGTGACAAAGTCCTTCAATAAGATTAAGGGATGCTTCTTACGCTTACCCTTGCCTAGTTCTTCTTCTCCACCTTCTCTCTCTTCACGTGCTTCGACTCGCTGGGGTTGCAATTCTAATAAGGGAGTCTCATCAGATGAGAGTTATGGCGACAACCCGCCTGTCGCTTGGTCAGACTCTTCATCAACATGCTCATTGTCATAACCCCCCCCCCCTCCATGCTTCAATATTCTCAAAATCATCAACATGATCAATGCTCATACTAGTGGGATTTTCTCTAGATGGTTGCACGGAATGCTCCACAGAGGCAAAGGGAAATTCTTTTTCATAAAAAATGACATCTCGTGACACAAAAAATTGCTTGCTCTCCAAGTCGTACAATTTCCACCCTTTCTTGCCATATAGATATCCTATAAATATGCATTTCCTACTACGACTAGCAAATTTGTCACCTTTGGTTTTCTGGTTATGAGCATAACAAAGGCACCCAAATATACGCAAATGATCATAGGAGGGTGTTTCACTAAGTAAGACTTCAAAAGGACTCTTTCCACGCAAAACAGAAGACGAAGTTTTATTTATCAGATAACCAGCTCCCAAAACACATTCCCCCCAAAAACTGACAGGGAGATTACCTTGGAAACGCAGTGCCCTAGCCACATTCAAAATATGCCCATGCTTTCTTTCTACACGCCCATTTTGTTGGGGTGTCCTAGTACACGAGGTTTGAAAAACAATACCATTTTTCAGAAAATATTCATTCATACAAGTAAACTATGTTCCATTGTCACTTCTAACAAATTTTACTTTCTTATTGAATTGCCTCTCAACCGTAGCAAAAAATTGTTTAAAAGATTGTGTCACTGCAATTTTGTCAACCAACAGATAAATCCAAACCGCACGGGAAAAATCATCGACAATAGTTAGAAAATATGACACTCCACAAAAGGATTTAACTCTATAAGGTCCCCACAAATCGCAATGTATCAATTCAAAAGTGTTAGCAGCTTTATAATCACTACTCGAAAATTGTTCACGTTTCTGCTTAGCTCTATGAAAAATTTCACATCCTTTATTCATAAAATCACTACTAATTTTGGAATTCATTACAGGAACTAACTTGGTTGACTTCATGGATGGATGACCCATTCTTACATGCCAAGTCTCAAACGATCCATTTCCATCAACTTGTAGGGCCTTTTTCTTAGGTATCCTTCAGAGAAAATAGAGTCCATCACTGCGCTCACCCGCTCCAGCGTCCTCGAGGCTAAGTCCTGTATCATACACAAATTATTTGTGAATTGGACAAGACAATTTTCATGATCAATAAGTTGGGACACAGATTTTAAATTGCAAGTTAGACCCTGGACATAAAGCACATCTTTCAAAATAAAATTGTCATAAAAACTAACTGATCCAATCTTGGTTGCAAATGCTTTATTCCCGTTTGGTAAACCAATAGGACAACTTGGCATCTTGCGCATGTCTAGAAGCCCTTCTAGTGTTCCCATCATATGATTCGATGCCCCTATATCGATAATCCAGGACAAGTTTTTATGTTTACCTATCATCTTTTCATTTGTGCCACTAGCACCTGGTTTTTTAGTGCTTATAAAATTCATCAAGGTCTCCCATTGTTCAGTTGTAATATCAACAGAATTGAATGACAAATATGGTTTTTCTCCGTTATGCTCGAGTTACCTCCTGTCGATTTCTGCACAGCATTAGCTCTCAAGCCACCTCCTCGGCCTCGACCACCAGCACGCCAGTTCTGCTGGGTTCCTCTGCCATGGCCCCCACCTCATCCATCACCACGCGAGCGCTCCCACCATTCTGGGTATCCTATTATTTGGAAGCAATTAGCTTCGTGCCCATACTTATTGCATTGTGAACAAATCACATCCTTTGCCTTCACCTCTCCTCAACCTGATGCTTTATATTGAGTTTGAACAGCGAGCCCCATAACCTCAATTGGTGCCTCTTTGGTGAGAGCAAAGCTTTTCAATCTTTCTTCCTGTACCATGACCTGATACACACGGTTCAATGAGGGCAACAGGTCAGCGGCTAATACATTCGAATGAGCCATCCCATACACAGTCGGGTCTAAGCCCATCAAGAATTGATGAACCATCTCCTGTTCACGCCTCTTCTGGAGTTCTTTTGCTATGTCACACTTGCATCCTGCACATTTACATGTGAGAATTGGCTCATAAACAAACAGTTCATCCCATAAAGCTTTCATCTTTCTATAGTAAGTCACCATTGGAAGACCTCGCTGCTTACATTCAGCAAGATCATTCTTCAATTGCTGGATTCTTGGTCCATTCACCACCAAAAACCTTTCCTACAAATCGTTCCACAGATCCTTTACATTCTCTGCATAGGATATTGTCGAGCGTAGAGATGGCTCGATTGTATTCATCACCCATGAGACGAGCATGAACTACACTGTCCACCAATCTTCGATTTCAGGGGCCGTGTCTGCAGGCTTGGTGATCGTCCCTTCAACAAAACCCCACTTTTGACGAGCTCTTAGAGACACGCGCATAGCACGAGCCCATTCTTCATAATTTTCTCCCCTCATTTGCACCGGCGTGATGCAAATTTCAGGGTTGTCATTCGAATTTAAGTCATATAAAGAAGATGATTTTTTGTTTGGTTCTACTTTGTCTCCTATGGTGGCTCTGATACCATGTCAAGAAAAGAGCATGGGAGAATCTGTCTTTCGTTTTCCAATTATCAGCGAAATATATACACAAATCTTCCCTAAACTTGCTCCTAAGATCAAGCTACACAATGTTCACTTGCCTATATAAAGATATACCTGCCAACTAAGGAATATACACAAAAGATATGTTTACACCTAACAAACTCTAACATTATCCTTGACTAAAATGGGAAATAAGTAGTATCAAATCATAACAATCCTTATAGAAGATAACTTTAAAGATCTCAAGTCAAATGGTCACTTATACAATCATTACAATGAAAATTTCCATCAACTTACAAGTAATGTTTGAAATAAAATTTTCATATAGGATCAGTTTAGTGAACTTGTTCTCTAACAAGCACTTATACGCTTGTTTAAGTATCTTCGTACTTTAGCCTATGAGATCGACCACT
Organism: Erythroxylum urbanii; assembly: GCA_027568935.1. Taxonomy (NCBI): domain Eukaryota; kingdom Viridiplantae; phylum Streptophyta; class Magnoliopsida; order Malpighiales; family Erythroxylaceae; genus Erythroxylum; species Erythroxylum urbanii. The sequence continues at coordinate 29,726,460 of JAOQML010000002.1, forward strand.
TGCTTTATAAGGGAAAACATAATGTGTGTTAATCTTTTTACGTCCTATTAATATTCAGTCTTAACAGAACAATAATTTGGAACAATTTAGGAATAATAAATAAATGCATTATGAATCTTATAATTATAATCTCGTTATAATTTCATTTGCAATATATAATTATCTCGTAGACTTTACTGTATACATTTAAATATATATACATAAGATAAAAATATCTTTAAATATTTGTCACTAAATTACAACCAATTGATTGACTGTAGTACATAAACCAACACTAATAAATTTAAATCTTATTTTAATAAAATTCTACATACAACTAAGATAACATATTTAACTTACTATTACTTTCAAAAAAAAGGAAATTGTAGCAAAATCTAAATTTCGACTCTTATCTTTATTGTCAACTCAATTTTCAATCCTCATCCCATCTAACTTAAAGCTTGTGATTGACTAAATTTCCTCTTTCATTTTTTTCTATAGACATTAAACTCTTTGACATCATATATTCTTTATTAAATCAAAGTCTAAATTTATTAAATGAACTTTATGAGGTTAAGATATTTTGTTGTATCATTTATAAGAAAACTACAAATCTAAACCATACGGTTGATTTTCACGAATCAACACTAGAAAACCATTTGATTCGGTAATTAGTCAAATAAACTCTTTTCATTATTTTATTATCATTTTATTATTCGTAAATATTGTTTACAATTGAATATTAACTATGAACATTAATCAATTTTTATTTTGCCATAGTTAATTCAAAATTTAACTTAATTACATACTAATATGAAATAGCCTCTTTGTCTAATTACCTCTGAACTATAGACACTTGAAGAAAGAAAAAGTTGTACGATAGGCTATGAACGTAACAACTCTCAAAAAGTAAAGCAAACCGATAAGGCCAGTGAGCCTTAATAAATAAGGGTATCTCCCTATGAAACTTTTATGACAACATATATGCTGCCTTGCGCAACTTATTGCCTACACTGGACAAGCAAAAGGATCATTTGCTGGCAATGGTATGTACGGTATTTAGCTCCCAACCACACCCACGAAAAGTAAACAAGAAAGGACCCAAAAGACGAAGATGAAAGGATTGAAACAAGGTTCACTAACACAACTATTAGAGTAAATCTTACTGAACAAGTCAGTGACCAAGAATATGTTGTTAAAACAGCATTGTCATAAACATGGAAGCAGCCATATGTCAAGCTTTAACATTTTCTTTATGCAACTAGCTCAAAATCCACATGATGCTTGTAAGAATGTATCCGCAATTGAGTTTCTTAAAGTCCTTGTCTCCACCAGCTGCCCAGTTTGATCCCACACTAACAAATACCGAGAATGCAACTATCGCTTCTTGGGCTTTCCCTTCTTTCTGTTTCTTTTCTTGTGTGTCTTTGACTGCGATTTTTTTTTGGAGACTTTCTTGAATGATAGCTTTTTACTTACATCTAAACAATGCTTGTTATTAGCTCCAAGTGATTTTGATGACACGGCTGCCTGCATCTTTTCTCTGGGGACACCATCGGCTTCCCCAGTGATCTCACTTGTTGTCACCATGACTTGCATGTTCCCAGTGTCATAAATCGCCGTTCCTTTTTACCATAATAAAAAACAAACAAAAAATAAAATCCTATGTGATTTCAAGATGATATCAATCTAATCAGCTTGTAGTTTGTGAACAATACCATTTATAGATGCAGCCAGTTCACACTCTTTGTCATCCTCCTGGTGGTCATTACTTTCATCAGGTGTTGCAACATCAGATGGTAGAACTCCACCATTTAAAGCAACGTCTCGCTCTAGTTTCCTCTACAGACAAGGCAGCAAAGTCAAGAGACTGAAATCGTCAGAACTCCTTACACAATTGAAAATAGAAGTGCAGTGAAACATTAACTAAACCAACTAAATATATACAAGAGTTCAACAATAAGTGAGAAAAACATCCCTGCCTTTTTCCCTTCTTCCCCTCCAATTCAACATCCCAACTAACACACAGCATTTTCTCAAGGAAACAAGAATATAAAAAGGTGCATATTCACTAAATTTCTCTCCAATTCCTAGTCTATACATGCTGACTGAGTTATTTCTGCACAAGGTTAAGGGGTTGTTAACTAATTGGGTTCCTGTGAGGTGCTTTCAGCTATAAGCAAGATGCATTTTGTTCAGTGAGAAAAGGGAATGACAAGTCATCCAGCCATACTACCTTCACCATCAAAGTTATGACTAACAGGAGTTACTCTTTCTAAAAGAAACCAGAAGAATAAGCTTTTGGCTTGTTCTTACTAATTAAATGAGGGCTAAAGAGTTTGTCAACTTCCTCCTAATTTAATTGGAGTAATTCGCTAGGATAAGGGAGAGAATATTTTAGCATAAGAAAGATAAATATCTCATAAATCCCCAGAAAACACCATCAATTAAGATCTGTTTGTAAACAAGTTTTTATTTCATAGAAAATATTGAAACATCCAAACTTACAATTATGCCAGCTACTTAATACCTAAGCACAAAAACTAGGAACAGTCTCCATATAAGAATATTGTACAACCATGAGCTCTACACAGATAAAACTGGATCAAGAGTTTCCAGGCAAAGCTAAAAATTGATGAAATCAATATAGGACAGTAAAAGGCACAGCCATTCACGCCAATAGGTTGCTCCATAGTGCAGGAGGTAAGGTTACAAGATATAGTCCCCACAAAACCCGAAACATGAAAAGAAAAACACCGTTTAACACAAAAGTCTTCCCAATTTGAATTACAATTAAGGACATAGTTAAAAGCATAAAACAAAAATACCCCATAAGAATGCTCTCAAAAAACTGATGTTAAACGCCATAAAAATCAATGCTTGAGATTTTCTCCTCTTAAACCCAAAAAGAAACAGAACGGAGATCGGAGGCGAACCTGTTTGCGCAGCTCGACACGCTTGCGGCGAAAAGCCTCCTCTTGTTGCTTTTGGGCCTCCTTTCTCCTCTTCTTCTTTCTCTTATGGAAACCCGTGACATAGTTCCTTCACAAGCACAAAAAAGAACCCATTGACCCACTTCACCAATCACACCAACAAACCAAAATCAGCTACAACTTCCTTCCGTTATAAAGGTTACTAAAGTAATACAGTCAATACCTTAGATCCTTCTCGTCGAAAGAGACGTGGAGAGCTTTGTTCTTAAGAGCTCGTTTCTTTATGTGCCTAACTCGGGTCGGTGGCAGCTGTGACACTCCTTCTTCAGTGTCACCGTCCATTGAACAGCTTCAGCTTCAGTCAGGCGTGCTCACGGTCGTGCCCAAGGTTTTAGGAATTTGGACAGATTAATAAAGTTGTTATAACTGGGCCTAGAACATTAACCTTTTCATATTTTAGACCCAAAACCCAATTGGTCGAGTTTTGTTTGATAAGACGATATTCATATCTGTACTTCAAACTTGGGCCAGCAAAGTCTCTGATAAGTGCAGTTAAGGGAACAGTCATGGACCGACTCCACACCACAGTCCTGACCCACTTGCAAAGTGTGAAGCCGTACAAACAACCAGTTAACTTTGCTGGTTTATGGCGTGGACCCTACAAGCTCATAGAATCTGTCGTACACATTATGGCTGCTAAGTTTACCAACGTCCAATTTGCCAAGATCGATGTTGATGAGCTTCTGGTAAGTTAATTTTCTTAACTTGGTTATTTCGCATGGTAATTTCAACTGAGTTTTGATTGTTTTGAGTCAAAATATTTATTTTCTATTGGGTGACTTATGATCTATTGAATGATCATCTTTAGTTTATACGAAAAAAGAGTTAAACGTACTTTCTTTATAATTTTGTTAATTATATGATTCAAGTGTTAAATTAGACCTTCATATTTTTAGTAAACTTCAATTTAAATCTAATTATTTTGATACATTCAAACATTTCACAAATATTTAATTTAAACCGTAACTTAACTTTTCTATCAATCTTCTATTATAAGAACATATATAATATTTTTGAGTTCCTTACTAATTATGTATCATATGTGGTAATTGAAGAAAAAAATTCACTTTTGTATCTCTCTTTCTCCTTTTTAACTTGTGTACTAATCATTTCTTCGCCTTTTAATTCCAACATTGCTCATTTATTGTTGAGATATATGAAAAAGAGGAGCTCTCTTTCTCAACTTCTTATTCTTTTCCTTATATTATTTTTTTTCTATATATAGTTTCAAATTCTTTATTTAAGTCTCTATTTTCATTGCTCTCGTCTTCTTCTTCTTTGCTTTTTCCACCCTTCTCACTTGTAACTTCACATACAAACATGAGTTTCTTTTTCAGATATATATGCACACACTTGCAGTATAGGCATAGGCAATATATAAGCTAGGAAGAACCTCGCCTAGTAAGGCGGTAACATTGTCGAATCTTATGTCTTTTTAACAACTATAACAATGTGTAAGGTGTTGCAAGAGTTCGAATTTGAAGAGTTATTGCACTGGTTTTTTCTTGAACTCTAACAAAGCTTTAGTTTCTGCATTTGATGAGGATTATAAATATGGGATTCTAGTCTCTGGTAAAAAAAAAAAAGAGAGGGAGAGAGAGAAAGATAGTGAAAGATGGGTTTTATGAAGATTATAATGCAATAAACTTATGTGGAATGAAGAGAGAAGAATGGAGAGTATAAAGATGGGGAAATGTGTTATTAGTTTATGAATCTGAATATGAAAGCAAAGGAGAGGCTTTTCATGGTAATGATGGCGAAAGGAGACATGATTATAAAAGGCTAGCAATAGATGATCATGATTAATGCTAGAAGTAAAAGATGAAGAAATGGATATAAGTGCAAAAAAGAAAACGATATAAAGGAGAAATGTTGTTTTTTTTTATAATTTTGGATGATTGGATCTCACTTGCCACTTTGTATGTATATTTCATAAAGGTTTCATAAAAAATTTTATATATTTTTTTGCAATGGAGGATTGATGAAAAAAATTAAGTTGGGGTTTGAATTGAACTTTTATGAAATATCAAGGTTCTTTTTGAACGTGATGAAATATTTGGATTTAAATTGAATTCTAGTAAAAATGTTATAATTAAATTTTATCTTTTTGACCTTAATTATACAAAAAGTTTTGAATTTTTTTAAGAAATTTTATGTTTATCTAAAATTTCTTTAAACTCTTATCAAACTAATAAATATAATTAACTATAATTAATTATAAGTAAACATTATTATATATATTTTAATATGAGTAATGATATTTAAATATAATAAATAAGTTAATCAATATGTTTGGCACTTATCTAATATTCGGTTTATTAATTTTCAATCACTTTCTATAAGGCAGATGGTCATTTGACAAAGTTCATCATGAATGTGCTCCATCAAAATTTTTAAAAGTTAGCAAATGGGATCCAAAAAAAATTTGGGTAAGCATGATAATTTTCTATAAGATTTTTAAAGCATCGGAAATCCTAGTATAATTGGCATAACCATATAGGTGGTTGATTTGTTTTACTAAAGAAAAGTCATCTCCATTATACTAAAGCTCTCCATAAGTTGTATTGTATTTTATATAAACAAGTTGTAACATCTTCACAAATCAGTAATGATCATTTATATAACTTATTTCAAAGATAAAAAACTAGATCACAGAGACCTACATTGCGAAAGAAATAGTTTCCTCTCAATCATCTATCTAAGCCAATGGGAAATTATGAATTCTTCTCATTGTTCTTAGCATAATCATATTCTCTAATGCTTAAACCTACTCCATGTAAAGAATAATGATTCAATGAAAACTAAGGCTATCTAATTACTTCAATTACCAAATTTTTTGCTTTCAAACCTATTTATAGAGGAGTTTCTTTTTTGTATTAATTCTTCTTAGGCTAGACTAGACTTGGGCTTGGAAAAATTTATGTTCAGGCCTCTAACTAACCTAAAGTTCGATCAAATTTGAGGCTTGCAATCGAATTTGAAGACTAATCGAGCTTAGTCGTTATGAAACCTAATAAGGCCCAAGTCAAGTCCAAATAATTTTTAATTTAAAATTTGAAAATAATATTATTTTACTAAAAATAAAGACGTTTTACTTAATATTTTTATGCTTCTAGCTGAAGCTCAAAAATTAAAAGAAAAGCCTGAATTCGGCTTAAATTTTGGTCAACTCAGATCAAATTCATTCATTTTAAACCTAGTCAGACAAAAAAATTGTCATCCCTAGTTCCTCTAATACTTTGGTTTTAGTTCTCATAGCCAACTACCTCATTATGTTATAGAGAGAGAGAGAGAGAGAGAGATTTTTCTAGGGTAAGATAAAGTAGTCCTACTGAGAAAATTTGAGGATCATAATGATTAGAACCATTCATCCATTTTAATTAAATTGAGAAAATTCAATTACATTTAATACTTATGAGTAATTAAGGGAATGGATGAAGGCATAAGGAGTCAAGAACTCAAAAGGATGGAGCATAACTTCCATAAGTAGATTCATGATTTGCACAAAGTAATGTAGAAGAACTAGTTGAAGCAAACTTCATCGTATAAATTGCATAATCATGAAAACAAAAAGTCCAATACATTTGACACCTGATATTAATGGAGGAGAGGTTATTTTGCTATCCAAGCATGAATCACATGAGCATTTAATGCTTGTCAAGGATGAGAACAATTCTAAAAATGTTGAGTTGAGACAATTAAGGGATATAATCCAAGCTAACGTTTCTTGCAAAATTGGCAATAGAAGATAGATTTCTCTATGGTTTGATAATTAGTTTGGATAAGGCTAGCTTTTATTGAGAATAGCTTTTATCTTTAGCTTTCATGATAAGAAATTACTCTTATTGAAATTGTCAATATTAAATTTAGCAACCAGTAATTCTACCCCAAACTACTTTGAAATAAGAGGAATGACTCCCACCATTTCACTTAAACAATAATTATACATATGAATAATACTTAATACCTTCAAAAAGTAAATAATATCTAACTTATTTTATAATGTGATAGGGTACGTAGATATACACATCCTAATTAGACTCTAACATCACTTATTAGAATGGTTAGGAGTATAAAGTAGGATAACAACTTAATTAAGATTGAAATAAATAGAACACAGAGAATATTATTATGCCTTGAAATATAAGTTATAATACGATCACTTATTAACTATAAGTTACAAATATCTTAGAACTTATAAGCTTGGAATCATCACATGCTCTACTATTGGATGTTTGAATTTATTCTTTTGATACATGAATCAAGAAGATGGATAGGTATTTATAGGTAGATAAAACTAATTTTATCTATACATTTCAATTTATGCTAATTACTATTCATCATAATTTTTACTTTTGCACCATATATTATTTATATATATATATTGAGAATAATATCTAGATATATTCTAAATATATATAAATTCTTCTAACAAACTTCAAGTCCTTAAATTTGTCAAGTGTATATATCACCTTTTAATGTAATTGTTTAAATATAAAAAAATAATTTAATGCCAAATATAAAATAAGTGAAAATATAACTATGACAATCATTATGACTCTTACTAAAAGATGATGAGTAATGAACGATAGTTGTAATGTCTCTTGACAAATATTTATCAATATACTTAGTTTAAATTTATCTAGTCAAATTAATTTCTTTTATATTTCTAGTATGATCTTATACTTTTGCATTACATTTTATAACTTTGTTCTTAAGTCCTCAATTTTTATACAAACTTATTAAAACTTGTTAAACCATTATGTACATTCATTTAAACATGAATACATTTTTCAAACACACACACACACAAGAGAAGTAAGGATGAAGGCTGGTTGAATAGAATATAAAAAAATTAAAAGTACTTATAAGGATATTGAATTGTTATGATTACTAATTTGTTAGAAACCTAATATAATATTATGAAATAAATTGAGAAGAATAATAAATATTGGCGGATTTTGATTTAATAGTTAGGAATTATTTATAGAATAAGTGATTTCTATATTTATTTATGTTAAAGCATATAAATTCATAATAGTCAACTACATAATATTAATTTGTTCATCATTATTTTAAAATGATATCAACTATTAATTTAGTTTCTTTACCATCATAAATTAAATAGGTCATAATTTAAGTATTCATATTAGTTATAAAAAAATTTAACAATAAAAAATTAAAATTAAAATTAAAATCATGATCAAAAGCTAAAGTTAAGAATTTAAATAATAAAAAACATAAAAGTTTATCGAGCATTTTTTTTTTGTTAAGTTAAACTAAACATCTAAAAACTTTAAGCTAAACTTTCCGTAAAGAGAACGAAATAAAATGAAATTGGGTTAGAATATAATAAAGGCGTCATGCATTAAAAGTTATGAAGAAGTTAGATGACAATGGTTACCCTTATTAAAAACATAGTAAAAAAGATGTTTTATCTACATTACAAAATTTTTTGGGAAAATGGTAATAAATAAAACCATTGAAGGCAATCAAAAAGTACAAACTGAGCTACAAAGAGATATTAATATGTTTTCCAGGATGAAAACAACTTTAGTACATAACCAAGTTCAACCCTCCTAGAAGTTGGGGTGAATTACAAACTACACATTCCATAATTTACCACAATAATCAACATTGTGAAATTTGGATTTGTATAAGCTGATATAATATTTTCTATAAAAGGATCTTATTGTTGAATTGCTCCTTATTTAGGCTTCTATCATAAAAAATGTGAGCATTCCTCTCATCCCATGTAGCTTTGACAAGGAATGATAAAACCAAACAATAGAACCACTTGACTTTGAAATCAAGATGTTTAGTAGTGATGCATTAGGCTCTAATTCATATAGAGCATTGTAAATGTAACATTTATGTAATAGTAATCTCCAAATGGTTGTGAAAAAAATCACATTTAAAAAATAGATGGTTATTGTTTTCCTGAGCTCTTTTATAGAGAATACACCAGTTAGGAATGTTGAGATACTTTTCCAGCATATCAATGATCGGTAGTTTATCCTTCATAGCAAACCAAAATGTAAAGGAAGCTTGGGGATGTAGGTGCTTTATCCAAACAATTTTGGTCCATGGTATCTTGCTAAGATGATTTTGAAGAGCCATTACAACTTTTACAGACAAAGAAACAAAGAAATATTAAGGATTATTATGTTTTTTTTTAACGGAGGAACCCGCAGTTGTTATCCTTTGGATGCACATTGGGTAAACTTCCAAATTGACGTAATAGCCTGCAAATTACGTCAAATTATTATGTTATACCTTTGTTATGTTTACCAACTTTATAATTTAAACATTTTGAAGTTATTACCTTTACATTTGTCATATAATTAGCTGTTTTATGTATTACAATTACTATTTTTTCCTTTTGTCAAACTATTTACTCAACTCATAATTACATTTATGGTTGACAAGTAATATATTGATAGATAGGATATTGATCCCATGAAATAGTTTAGAATACTCTCTTACCACTAACTAATTAATAATCAAAGTAAAAAGATTAATTAATTGATTGATGAAATAAAATAACACAAACCTAAAGAAAATATTAGCCAAAAAGATTAAGAAAACAACTAATCAAATAAAAAATTTGAAAATGAATAATGCATAGATAACTATTTTCTCTAGTATTGTCTTTGTAGTCATGATTCAATCATTTATTACCTAAAGTAGTAGAATTTCCTAGAGTATAAAATTTATCTCCCTTAAGATATAACCACGTATTCTTAGTTTGATTAATCAATTACCTCTACTTAATTAAAAAACCCAAGAATTTACTATTTTATTTATGTGATTTTCCATGAAAGCTTGACCATAACACTATATGATGTACATATAACACTATATGATGTACATATATATAGTATCTCATTTCATTCCTAATATCTAAATCACAGTCAACTCATATGCAAGTTCTCTCGAATCATCCACAAATATCATATCTATTCACTTGCATATTAAATTTGGATTTAAAATATTCATAAATATTTCATAGAAATAAATCTCACCTTATAAATAATATTAAATCAATCCTAAACAAAGATCATAATTTAGATTTTCTTATCTAAATATGTGAAATATTAGTCACATATCATATTCTCAGTAATGAAGAAAAGAAATAAAATATAAGATATGAGATATCAAGGAAGAAATAATTCTAAATAAAATCTTTTTGTTCCAACAATTTTTTATTTGTTTAGAAGATCTCCAATTCTCTTCTCTGTCAAAATTAGCATTGAAATTGACCACCCCAAGGTTCTTGTACCTCTTGGGAGCTAAACCTAAGTTTAAAACAAAAAATATTGACCAAAGAATGCCCAACCACTTTAAAATTTGGGTTTCTCTTTTTTAAATAATTTTTTCACTTAAGACACATTTGTTTATGATAACAAATTCTCTATTTTCGTTAATCAATTATTACTCTATTCTATCTTATTTCATCCACACATTTAAATGAAACAGAAATGTCTCATCCCTTTGTTTTTTTAAGTCGTGTATCCTTTTGTTTCTTATAGAAGAGGAATACGAACTCTGACACGCTTGTGCCGTAAGTTATAAATCTAAAATCTCTCTGCATTTTTTTTTAGGTATAAAGATGGGGTCGTGTCTTATTCGTGTTGTTCTTTAAAAGCTCTCTCCTCCTAAAAATCTCTCTCCAAGTTTTGTTTGGAATTGTATTTTCAAAGGCATAAAGTTTATAAAGGACAAGGACTAGTACATGATTATGTGTCAATCTGTATTCAATCAAGAATATTGTTTTCTTCATTTTTTTTTCTTAAAATCTTACTTCAAATTTTGATAAAAGCCCATCACAAAATAACATCTTTATAATTATTTATAGTTACAAATACACCCATAAATGAATTACTATTTATTTCGTTAATTGTCTTCCAGCTACTAAAGAACAATTATAGGTTTGAATTTCAATATAGAAGATAAGCTTTGAAATTCAACAGGTAATAATGATCAGATTTAAATTGGAAACGGAGAAAAACATATTATTGTAAAATAAGGTAATATTAATCAATGATGTATATACGATTTGATATTATAATGGAGAAATCCTATAATTTTATTAAAATATATTATAAAGTGAGTACATTATAATAATTTAAATAGAAAGAAAAGTAAAATTCTAAGAAAAAAAATATTATGTACGTCATACGACAAGGTGAAAGGTGTTGAACACAGGAAATGAGCCTACGACTCCTTGTAACCGGCTGGCGTGTTATACCTCACAAACGACAGACCAACTAAACCAAAGCTGGCGTACAACTCCAGGAAACGATCCCCTTCGTAAACCCGGCTCAAATGCTCTATGTATAACCGAACCAAACCGGTGCTTTCCATTCAACTGCTAACCAACAGAAAGCGGAGAAGACAATGGACAGAGTGGATGTGGACTTCTTTTCAACAAATATGAATCAACCCGAGAACCCAACGGAACCTGTATTCTCGGACCAGGTCCTTGTAAACGACATAGTTACGCGTTTGTCTTTGACGCTGGACGGTGAGCTCCGTTGGACGGACAATGGCCAGCGCCGTTTGAGCTTGGAAGAGCAAGTGCTTGGCTTCGTAATTGAGGGGAATAAGATAAGAGTTAAGGCTATGGTAGATAATGGGCTCGGAATCTGCGGGTTTTACGACGCCGGAGCTCGGGTAAGGGAGGATTTCATATTCCAGCCTCTTCACGACGATTATAAGAAGCTTTGGTGTCAACATCTCCGGAATTATCTCGATTCTCTCGGTAACCACTTGTCTTGTTTTTGTTCTTATCTCTTCTTTGGTTAATGGGAAAACTGAAAGAAAAGAAAAGAGAATTTGCAAGGGAAAGACCGTCAGGTGAGTTTAATGTAATCCATAAGTTTATTAAAGATTTGCACTTTCACTTGCCGACAGGTCGGCCAAAGAGGCTGTTTGTTTTGGTCAATCCATACGGAGGAAAGAAGTCTGCTTCAAAGATTTTTCTTGATGTTGTTAAACCGCTATTTGATGCTGCTGAGGTTCAAATTACAGTGCAAGGTTTGGGTTTTTGGCATTCAGTTATTTATTACCGAGTCTATTCAAATTACAGTGCAAGGTTTGGGATTTTTGTATTTGGTTATTTATTGGTGAGTATATGTTCCTGAATTATTGGATTTAATGAATTATTCATTTCTAGAAACTAAATACCAGCTTCATGCCAAGGAGGTCGCTAATTCTTTGGATTTGACGAAATATGATGGTATTGTTTGTGTTAGTGGAGATGGAATCCTAGTTGAGGTCAGTTGGTTATGGTTAATATGTGCACCTATCTGGTTTAAATGTGTTATACCGAGAGCTTCTTGATAAATTTTAGTGACTACGGTAAGATTTATGTCAATTAGTTGCGGAGATATTTTACAAACAATTTAAAGATATAAGCAAATCTAGTCAAGCTGATTATGTTTGAAATTTTACATTAGCCTTCTAAACCGCTTTATTATTGTTGTGCATCTTCAAATCATATCTATTTCAGTATTTCTGTTTTTGTTTCGTTAAGTTTTAAAACAAACACAATTTACAATCTGGCATTTCATACTGTCATTGTAAAGTCAAGTTATGATGTACAACACTTTTTACGTTGGTCTATGTGATTGTTGTTCTTTCCTTCTTACACTTATTGTGCTTCAATAGGTGGTAAATGGGCTTTTAGGGAGAGAGGACTGGAGTACTGCAATAAAAATTCCTATTGGAATGATTCCTGGAGGTTTGTTTATCTTCGCTATATTCTATCTCCTTTCTTTTTACCAGTCATGAACTGCTATCTATGTAGAGTAGTGAGTATAAGTGATCAGGAGCATTGGTATAAGATATTTTATTGGGCAAGTTAATTGTTCTGTTTTTTATGATGACATGCTTATTCGTACCAGTTAATCTTGGATTACCTGTTTACTCGTCATGATTTTGTACTACCATTTGTTTTTAATTTCATACTTATAACATGATCTGATGGTTTTTGGGTTGCATAAGTACAGTAAATTGCTTAGCAAGAGTGAGAAATAGCAAGAGCATTTCAAGACATTTGACATATTGTATCTTGATGCAGGTACAGAAAATGGCATGGCGAAATCTACTTTGGCTTCAGTTGGAGAACCATGTACAGCAGCAAATGCTGTTTTTGCAATCATACGAGGTTAAGTGCTAGTATGCCTTTAGTATGCAGACTGTCTTATTTATTGTTTTAGTTTTCTAATCTAAGTGTTACGCTTCATACTGCCAGGGCATAAGTGTTCTTTGGATGTAGCTACTATTGCTCAAGGAGAGACAAAATTTTTCAGTGTCTTGATGCTTGCATGGGGTACACATTTACATACCGATGCTTTAATTTTATTTCAGTTGGATCTGCATTTGACAATGGTTTCATTGCACTAGTTATTGACTTTTATGATAGCACCTCTGGAGTTTATCTGAAAGAGTATTGCTAATAACTTGTATCATGTGAGACTGTCTTATTTTGTTTCAGGTCTGATAGCAGATATTGACATAGAATCTGAAAAATACAGATGGATGGGGAGTGCACGGATTGATTTTTATGTATATTGCCTAAACTGCACTGTTATTATTTTGCTTTTTGTAGTCTGATTGCTTATCTCTTTATCCCCACTACTCCCTCTCTTTTTGGCCCCATACAAACCAAAATCTGTAGTTGAAAATTATTCAATGTTTGGTCTTGTCATCGCTCAACCATAGTTTTTAAAATGGATCCATATTCCAACGACAGACTAATGTAAATTTCGTTTATCATACTGCAAATTAGGAAACTATTTAACTCTCTTGTTCTTGACTTTGTTGTCTCATATGTATATCCTGTTCTACTTGTATAGAGATAGTGGAATTCTTTTATGAATTGGATTCTTTCCAGAAGTTTAAATTATGGAATTACTACAGAATTGTTGTCAAATCTTTTTCTGACTCCCATTAACTAGATGGCATGAAAATCCATTGAACTACTTCTGTTTGGTTCTACTTTAAATTGTGGAATTACTGCAGAATTGTTGTTAAATTTTTTTGTTCTACTTATGTTTTTCTGTTTTTGGTTTTTGTTTCCTAATTTTGGTTTCAATTTTCTCGGATTAAAAAAAAAAACTTGTTATATTGTTAATATTCCAAAACTTGTTATATTGTTAATATCAATGTAGTCA
>JAOQML010000002.1:29772536-29788529 GCA_027568935.1 Erythroxylum urbanii
CTTACGCCAACCTTTTAACTAAGGAAATTTCCAGAGTTAAACGTCCTAATTTGGTTAAATGGAAAGTCATTTAGAGCAAGAACTTGCTCCTTACTACTTTCAACTTATGGCTTTTAAGCAAAAATATGTTACCTTCTTTAGACAGATTAAAGTTTTTTAACACTAATGGTATGTGTGCATTGTGCAAAAGTGCCCCAGAGATAGATAATCATATATTCTTTAGCTGTGGAATCTTAGAAGAGATCTGGAGCGTAATTAGGACAAAAACCCTAATTGATGATTACAATTTAAATTTTAGAAACATTATAGCCAAAATGGGGAGAGAAAAGAGACTCACCAAAGCGGATCATGCTGTTATGGAGATAGCCTTTAGATTCACCATCAACAACTTGGGGAAAGATCATAATAGTTGATGCCTTCTTAATCTGGAGAAGAGAATGTTCTAAACGAAAAGAGCGTATTTTAAGTATATAAGAATTCATATACTTTGAACAAGAATGCGCTGCTATGAGTACACAAAACAAGAATGAGGAATTTAATTACAGATTATGCAAAAGCCTCTCAAAAAGAGACAAAGAAAAGAGAAGAAAACATTTGAAAGCGCACGTGTTCTTTAAGAAATGTTTGGAATCATAATAAGCTGACTCCATTGGATTAATCAAGTTAGTCTAGATGATTTCAAACACTTTGTATTGGGCCATTTTGGCCTCACTTTTATAATTCCTTTGGGAGACATTTTCTTCCCATATATAATCATTTACCTTTTTAAAACATAAAATTATAAATTAAATCTCATAACTATAATTTCAACATAATTTTAATTACATAATAATTATTTATAAATTTTACCTTTGATATTAAAATTTTGATTATTTTCTATTCTTGACTAGGAATTATTTAAAAGAATTTATTTTTATACTTTATTTATATTTAGACATCACCTAGATGAGATCTAACGGACGATATCTTTTAACACAGAATTGACACAAAATAGAAGATCTCACCCGGTTTTCATGTTCCAAGAATGGCAAAGTATGAACCCGAAGAAGGGAATAATAAAATATAATTAACAAAAAAAAAAAACTTTTAATTGTGTTACAAAATATTTTCCTTTCCTGATAGCAGCAGAAGCAGCAGTCTCCAGATTTACTTGTTGGGAGCTTCCACTAGGCTACCTTTACTGTCTGAAGACTGCTTCTTCCTCTCTCTTCAAGTTCAGGTTTTCGGGTTCAAAGTCTATGTACGGTGTTAAAACTTCGTAGTTTCTGTTTCTTTGTCCTTTTCTCTTTGTCATTCCATTAGTGGCTATATACCTGATTTGAATGCTTCTGCTATTCTTCGTTAATCATGATTTTCTTTTGAATAAGTTGTTCTTTCTCAAAGACCTTTTTCTGTTTTTTTGTCTTTTCTTTCCTTCTTTCTTGTGATGGTTTTTAGCTTTTCGGATTTATCTTTCCTTTAAACATAAAGAGCAATGATTTGAAACAATTTCTTCTGCTTTGGTTACTGTATTTTCAGCAGTCATTTCCTTCTCTTTCTGGAATTTGTGATGCTTTAAGAGAAAAATAAAAGAGGGAAGACGGGCATAGTTTGTGTTTGATTAAATGCCTAAATGAAAGCTTTTAATTCCACCATGGAAAGCTGCCGCCTCTGTTGATATTTTCGAGGGCCAAATGTGTTTTTCTATAGCTTCTCCAGAGGCTCAAATGGAAATATGGAGGTGCTTTTAGCTTGTTTGCTTAACTCTTGTATGTCTTAATTGTTTCGGTTAGCTCAACAAATTTAGGTTTTGAAGTAGTGATATTGTTAAAGTTAAAGCCGGATCCTTTTGTAGGGAGAGGTTTTGTTCAGAACTGTTGCTCACTCATTTTTCTGGTCTTTGAATTTATAGGTTCTAGTGGAAAGGACTCCATTCACCTCTAATACTGTGAAATCAAGGGTAATCTGAAGTCCAAGGGTAAAAATTTTAAAATTATCTTGCTATGTGTTTGTCGATTGGTTTATCAAAGGATTTTTTTTATTGACATAGTTCTGCTTGAAGTTTTTCCCAACATAAATAACGTTGGAGAATTATGCTTTTAGTTGGTTACCTAGTTGAGTTTTGGGGTAACTTGCAAGTTTCCTACTTCACATCTTATATACTCCTGATGTTTGCTACATAAATAGTCCCAACGAAAACTGACCTTTCTCCCTTTTTTTAATCCTCTTTAAACTTTGTCTTCCATGGTGTTTTGAGAAAAATATACAGTTTCAACTGTTTTATGTTACAAATATGTATATAGCTGGCTTACTTGTTTAAATCTTTGGTTCTATTTTCTTGTTTCATTGCTCTAAGGCCTTAAAACTCATTACAGATGAGCTTTCTTTCCTGTTGTCATTTTCTATAAATGATTAGCTATTGTTAGGCCTAACTCCTACTTCGATCTGTGATGCTTGGTAATGCCACATTAAACTTTGTGCTGAAAATAGCTGACCAATCGATATTGACATCTTGTTTGCATGACCAGTATCCGGGCATTGTAGACTTTTCTCATTACCCTTGTTTTTGTTACTACTGGGATATACTTATTTTCAGGGTTTTAGCTGTCTTCATTTGCTCATTGCTCTTCTTTTTTTTGGAATTTAATTTGCTCGTTGCTCTTGTTATTGCTAACACTACATTAATTATTTTCTGTACCTTTTTGTTTGTGCCTCTCTGTCTTCTGCCGAGCAGGACTTGAAATGGCTTCAACGGGACAGTCAGCATCTCTAAAACGGCGAGATGGACCAACGACAAGAGAAGGAGATCAACTAAGTATAATACCTTTGGGAGCAGGCAATGAAGTGGGTAGATCTTGTGTGTACATGTGCTTCAAGGGAAAAACTGTGTTGGTAAACATGGGGGAATTAAACCTTTTATTTAACACTTATTTCGGTAGGAACTGAATGTTTTTGTTATATTTTGTTCTCCAACTTACTTTTGACATTTTCAGTTTGACTGTGGAATTCATCCAGCCTACTCTGGCATGTCTGCTCTTCCATATTTTGATGAAATTGACCCTTCAACAATTGATGTTCTTCTTATAACACAGTATGTTTATAATTTTCCTGGCTTGCTAAATGTGGTTGCTTTGGTCTTTAACAGTTTTATTTTCATTGGTACTTCACGTTGGCTGATAACTGGCTACTAAGTGTAATTTACTGTGAAATGCTACTATATGAAAAGAAATATGGTACAACTATGTTTTCTAGTTGTTCATCAGTTTATTTTGCTCCTCACGGAGTTCAACACTTTTGCATTCTTTGGGTATCCCTTTTATATCACAATACCTTTTTTTTTCCCTAATATTTTCTTGTTTCCTTACTGTAAAGTTAGGATTTCTTTTTCTGTCCTTGTGTTGAGAACGAAGATATCCCATTTTGGTGTGCTTCATAATTGGGTTGGTTTTGAACATAAATGAAAGGTTGTGGACTAGTTAATTATAACATATTATTATGGTCATTGGGGATTGTAATGCAAGTTTGCTAAGTGTTTTATACTTTTCATTTGTAGGCCTATTATGTGGAGATTATTGTACTCTTTTTTGGTAACTCCCAATCCTCTTGTATAAAGTGCAACTTTTGACGAGAGTCTGATGTTGGAAGTTTTGCTTGTAATTCTCAAGTATTTTTATGTTTGAATTTTCTTATCCATAAAATAATTTTTTCCCTTCTTCCATTTGTGGTGAGTAATATGATGTTTTCTATCTTTATTCTTTTAGAGTTCTCTGCCTTGGTAGGTTTTTGAATCTTGCATTGATGTGCAAAATGTGCATCTTTGTCTACACATGTTTCACATGTCCTTTATCTAACATGAGAAGGATGATTCTAATTAGAAAGAAGTGACTAAGATTCATATTGCATACGGTTTTTGTTGTGTGCAGCTTTCACTTGGACCATGCTGCATCTCTTCCTTATTTTCTGGAGAAGGTTTGTTTTCTTTTCTATCGAAAAAAATTGCTTACGGTCAAAATTTAATGGTTGAAATCTTTCCCAGACCACATTTAGGGGTCGAGTTTTTATGACTCATGCAACAAAGGCCATCTACAAGTTGATGTTGACAGATTATGTAAAAGTGAGCAAGGTATCAGTTGAAGATATGTTGTTTGATGAACAAGACATTAACCGGTCTATGGATAAAATTGAGGTTTGTTTCTCTTATTATTGCATCCCTATCATTGTTCTTTGAGATCTTGCAGCTAGTGGTAACTGGCATCAGAGAATCCATGATATAATATCATAAAATGAAATTAGTCTCTGAATAACAGAATGTAATTTGTCACTGTGGGTATCATGCCCAATATGGCTTGCAATGATGGTCAGCTCTTAGTAATGATTGTCTTTTAGTTGTATACATATCGTATGTTTGAAGTCTTGATGCGGGCACGATTGATGTTGGCTTACTTGATAAATTTTGTCCTGATATGTTCTGATCTGCAAGGGTTATGAATCTGTTTAATAGTTGGCAACATAAAGTTAAATCTATATAAATTCTTTTTTTTGGTGAAAAAATTAAATGGAGTAATATATTGAAGATGAGTTAAGGAATAGTTCTACAACCTTCGGAGTTATACTCCTTTGTCAAAGCCAACCAACGACTAGTAACTATATTCATAACAAAAAACGACTTCGTTTTTGGATCCCTGCACTTACTACACAACAGCGTTTGTTGATTGCTGAAGGGTTTGCATTAAAGAGCATAATGCTATATAAATTTTTTTAACAGAGATTTGAATTAATTTTGGTATTCTTGACAATATTCTTTTGCATGCCTATCTTTCTACTTGGACCTCTTAAGTTGACTTTCCCATCTAGTATTTACAGAAAGCTACCGCACAAGTGTTGATCCTTATAGGAGCAAAGGATTTTTCTGATTTTGTTTGTGTACATCCCCTTCAAATCTTCTTGTTTCTTCTTATCATTTTTGATTTAATTTCTATTTCCACTTAAGTGTAACCGACTTTCTTGTTAATGCAATTGTGCAATTTGCTTTCATGAGAAAGCTTTATAGACATTGCTCTGACAAGGATGGACGTATCAGATCCAGTATGAAGGGATTTTGATTCTTGCTTACTGTTCTTTTTAAACTTTCTCCAGCTTTGATATTTGTTTTTGACATGGTAAAATTTTAGCATAATGCAATTTCTTGTTTCAAACATCCATGCTTTTGACAAGGAACATTGCAGTTTATATGGTTGTCATAATTGTTTCATGCATTTTATTGTCCTTTTCTGATATAATATCTGTTAACAAAAAAGTTGATACCATAAATGCTTGGCTTCTGGTTTCAAGTATGTACACACATTGGCTCTAGCTTGATTGTGGATAGTGCTTCCATGTATATTTCTTTTTGTCAAAAGTTTCACCCCGGGTACAAGTCTCTAGTTAGAAAACTTAACATTTAAGATTAAACAAAACTTACCGTAAGGACCAAAGAATTGATATTTCTATTTGCTTTATAGTAATTGATGCTTCTTGTGATAAGAACACGGTTCGTTTTGACTCCATCTAGGAGTTCTTCGCCAAAGAAATCCAAGGTGTAACATTTGTGTTATGTTTTGACTGCTGTGTTGTATGTTTTACCCTTTTAAGATTAAAGGAAAGTATGTTAATGGCATGAGGCTTAATATCTGTGTTTGCTTCAAAGTGATTGATTGTTCTCCAAAGGGACACGATTTTCTTTTAGCTCCTTTCCTTCTCTTAAAGGCAATGCAAAGTGTAGCTTCTTTGATATTTTTGTGCTGTATTTTAACTTACGTGATTGTTTCATCAGTTGTAGTTGTGGATTTGTGAAGTATATCTTCTATTTATTTCTAAGTTGTCAAGTGTACTTGTATTATAGGTTATTGACTTTCACCAAACTGTGGATGTGAATGGAATTAAGTTTTGGTGTTATACTGCTGGCCATGTTCTTGGTGCTGCTATGTTCATGGTGGACATTGCTGGTGTTCGAGTACTCTATACTGGAGACTACTCACGTGAAGAAGATCGGCATCTTCGTGCTGCTGAGATGCCACAATTCTCACCTGATATTTGCATAATTGAATCCACTTATGGTGTTCAGCTCCATCAACCTCGTCATATTAGGGAGAAGCGCTTCACTGATGTTATCCACTCTACTATTTCCCAAGGAGGTCGCGTGCTAATCCCAGCATTTGCCCTTGGTCGTGCTCAAGAACTTCTATTGATCCTCAACGAGTATTGGTCAAACCATCCAGAACTCCATAATATTCCCATTTATTATGCATCTCCCCTTGCAAAGAAGTGTATGTCTGTTTACCAGACATATATCCTTTCTATGAATGAAAGGATACGCAACCAGTTCGCAAATTCAAATCCCTTCAAATTCAAACACATATCTCCTTTGAATAGTATTGAAGATTTTACTGATGTAGGCCCATCAGTGGTTATGGCTAGTCCTGGTGGATTGCAGAGCGGGTTGTCAAGGCAGCTGTTTGATATGTGGTGCTCTGATAAGAAAAATGCCTGTGTTATACCTGGATATGTTGTCGAAGGGACCCCAGCGAAAACTATTATGAATGAACCAAAGGAAGTAACACTCATAAATGGACTAACTGCACCGCTCAACATGCAAGTCCATTACATATCTTTCTCTGCCCATGCAGATTACGCTCAGACAAGTACATTCCTGAAAGAGCTAATGCCACCAAACATAATTCTTGTTCATGGAGAAGCCAATGAGATGGGTAGGCTTAAACAGAAGCTTATATCAGAGTTTGTTGATGGAAACACCAAAATCTTGACTCCTAAAAATTGTCAGTCTGTTGAAATGTACTTCAACTCTGAAAAAATGGCAAAAACAATTGGAAAACTTGCTGAGAAGACCCCAGAAGTGGGCGAAAGTGTAAGTGGAATACTAGTTAAGAAAGGCTTCACTTATCAAATTATGGCCCCCGAGGATCTGCATGTATTCTCGCAGCTATCAACAGCAAATATTACACAGAGAATTACCATTCCATTCTCTGGTGTCTTTGGTGTCATAAAACACAGGCTTGAGCAGATATATGAGAGTGTGGAATCTGGCACTGATGAAGAATCTGGGGTTCCAACATTGCTAGTGCACAAGCGAGTGACAGTAAAACAAGAATCTGATAAGCACCTCTCGCTTCATTGGACTGCTGATCCTATAAGTGATATGGTGTCAGACTCAGTTGTGGCTTTAGTCTTAAACATCAGTAGAGAAATCCCCAAGGTGGTGATTGAATCAGAATCCATAAAAACAGAAGAAGAAAATGGAAAGAAAGCAGAGAAAGTTATATATGCACTCCTAGTTTCTCTTTTTGGAGATGTGAAGCTTGGAGAAAATGGAAAGCTGGTGATAACTGTTGATGGAAATGTGGCACATCTTGACAAAGAAAGCGGAGATGTTGAAAGTGAAAATGAAGGACTCAGAGAAAGAGTTCGGATTGTCTTTAGACGAATTCAAAGTGCAGTGAGGCCAATTCCTGTGTCTGAATCCTAAACAATTTGTAGATTTTCTGTTGCCTTTTGGTTTCGGGCATTTTTCAATCGTAGGGCTTCAGAATATATCACCAATATGGTGTCTTATAACTTAGTATCCTCAATTGAAGCAGAACTCTTACATGGGAACCTTGTTATAAGGATCCTCAATTGAAGCAGAACTCTGACATGGGAACCTCTTGTTTGATCTTCTCTGAAAAATGGAAATTTACCACATAGTATCCTCAAGTGAAGCGGAACTCTGACATGGGAACCTTTTGTTTGATCTCCTCTAAAAATGGAAATTAACCGTATTCTTACTTTCTATTATCTGGTCCCTAGTTAAAAGTTATGGCCAGTTATACTGAATGTTATTTTAATTTTCTTTCTTCGGTCCTAGTGTTCTTGTAACCTCCAAGTCATTTAATATAGGTACTGTTGCAAAACCCCTTCATTTTGGTGATATAACAGGTGTTTTGCAAGCCGTCTCCAATGCGATGGGAAAACGGTTTTGCAGCCCCATAACATGTAGAGCACATGTTACGGATAATCATATGAGCTGCGAAAACGAGTAGCTGCTGTAAATCATGGTGGTAACCTTGTTGTTACAGGCCTTTGACCTATTTCTGGTTTACCTTTTTTGTTACAGGCCTTTGACCGATTTCTGTGGGCTAGCTGTTTGGACAAAGCTAAGAATAAACGACAAACTAAAGTTTCAGTAGCTGTGTCTTATGCCAGGGAGAGCAGGAAAGTCTTAAACCACCTGTTTTTTGAGTGTGAAGAAACAGAATTTGGTAGCTCATCCTTAATACCTTCAACATGCTCACCTCAATTACGGGTTGAATGAATATACTCAACTGGGTCACTGAGATTAAAATGAAACATGGAGGTGACTTGAAGCTCTCTTAAAACTAGAAGGGCTGCAGAAGAAAAATGGTTAAAGGACTCGTGAAAGAAACTTTTTCGATATCTTAAAGAAAGTAATTATAAAAGTAAAGTTCTGCTATTTTATTTTCAGTTTTGAAAAGTTTAAATAAACGTTTTTCTTTATATTTCATGATTAAGGCTGTAGAATTTTAACTAAAAAATAAAAATAAAACAATTGAAGAACTATTTAGAACTATGATTTTCCCTATGGTAAACTTGTATATGGATTTAGCCCTTTGTGGACTACCCCTCCTTTCATATGGTCTGGCCAAACTCATTACACCTCCTTTCATATAACTCGTTGTTATAAAATTCTCCATTTTATGAAAGGTCAGTCCCTCTCCAGCTTCATAAACCATAGTAGGGCATCACCTTCAAGGAGGATGGACTTCAATCACATTTTTACTTCATTTGGAGTTCGTTGATGATGGAAGAAGCGTTCACACCAAAATGGGAAAAATCAAATTTTGAGAACTCAGGAACCATATTTTTATCATTCAGGTTGTGGACCTTAGTGAATGCAATAATTGTTCTCTTCTCGATGACTCTTCTATTGAGCAATCACAACATTTTTTCCTAGATGCCCTTTCTCGTTCTCTTTCTCTTTCTACTTGGTCTTTATCTCGATCCTCCTAGTAAATTGTCATAAAAGCTTTTAACTGCTACTGTAAGGTATATTAATCTCCAATAACTAGTGGCTCGGACATTAAACTGTTGTAAGGCCAAGACCAATTGAGCTACCCAAAACTCGAGTTGAAGGTAAAGTGTTATTAAATCTCAAATATACGCCCGTCTCAGGGGACTCGTAGGCCAATCCCTCACGCGGCCGCGTTATCTTTTGGGAAATCAAACTTGCGACGTTGGCGAACCCAAGCCGAAACCTGGTGGCTTTGATACCAGTGAGCTATCCAAAACTTGAGTTGAAGGTAACGTATTATCAAATCTCAAATAACCCTTCAATCTATTAAAGAAAAGTACTATGAATATAAAATTATACTTACTTTATTTTCTGCTTCGAAAAGTTTAAATATACTTCTTTTAACAACCCAACACTTCCTTCCATCTTCATAATTAAGGTTGTAGAATCTTAAGTGAAAAATATAAATAAAATAGTAGTTATTTATTCAAATTCTAATTCAAAAATAAAATTATCTACTTTTCTATCTTCTTTTTTCTACGAGTGAATCTCCTTTAGACTTGGTCAAAAGTGACTATCCAATTATATTTCCCTTTGTCCAGTTATATTATTTGTTGTTGTTGACTTGCAATAGTTGTTTATTAGCCAAAGTGGATGATCTATTGCCATAAAGCATATATTTGTCACCAAAATTTCAAAACTATCATTCTTCAAATTAGTAGTATTGTCATATAAGACCTTAAGTGTTTTGTAGTTGTCCAATTATTTGTCCTCTTCTTTAAACATTTTTTGAATTTTTTTGTGATGAGTTTTATGTTATCCTTATCACTATTCTAAACATCAATTTCTCATCCTTGAAGACTTTAAGCACCATATTCTTCTTGTTGGTTCCATTTTTTCTCAATACAATTCATTCATCTGCATCTCATGGGTGAGGAGGGATCTAACTAATTCTTCTAATGGCATATTAAGATAAATAAAGTGAACATAGAAATAGATTCATTATGTTCCATATAAAACAACTCACATTAATATACTTTTTCTCTCTTTCTCTTAAGTGACTTCCTCATGTATAATTTAAAGACTATGCCATATATCTTATGCCTCTATGTGGCCTTGATATTAAATGCACTGAGTCTCTTATCATCATTTCTGTACTCACTTTCATAATTTGGTCCTTATTTTTCACTTTATCTACAACTATTTTCTTAGTTGGGGCGTAAAAACCATTTTTACATTCTCTAAAGATTAACCTATTTGGATTTAAAAGAAAGTATTTCATCATAGCATTGTATGGTAGCATACAGAGGACAATGGAGAAGCTTGTAGACATCAGTGGGAGGAGGCACTGTTGTTAACAAAAACTAGCAAAGGTTATTAACCAAGTCAATAGTTGTGAGTTTTGAAGTTAAAAATGCTAAGGCTACTAGCAATAAGGAGATTGATGAACGTAGAGCCAAAGGTTTATGTTTTTGGTGTGATGATAGATTTACTCCAGGAGAAAAATGGAAAAAGCATTAATTCCATATTTATGTAAAGGGCAAACTCAATGCACAAGGCTCTCCGCTTGATGAGGATCGGTTGAGGCTTGTCAATTGTAATTAGAGATGTATGTATGTAGTTCGGGAAAATGATGAAGATGTTCAAGAGGATGAAGAAGAATTTACAAACTCTTCTTATGTCATATCAATGTAGGTTATGACAGGTATGAATGAGGTAGAATATAAGCAAATAAATTGAACGGCATTTTTAATGGAAAAATAATACAAATATTAGTAGATGAAGGAAGTACATACAATTTTATTAATGAGTTGTTAATTAAAAAAAGAGAGGGAAACATAAATAATATTAAATCTGTGATGATTATAGTTGGTGGAGGATTAAAAATTTGGTGTACTCTAGTTTATAAGAAAATGTAGTGAGTAATTAATGGTCATTCTTTTCATTTCAATGCATTAATCATTAAGATTGGAGCAAATGATAAAGTATTGGGGTATAATGGTTGAGCACTTTAAATGATGTGGTGTTCAACTTAAAATAAGGTACTATATTGTTTAATTAGAGGGGTAAGCAAGCAAAATTTTGTGCTAATTCAAAAGAAAAAAAATAAATGGATGATAAGTCAGCAAAAAAACAAAAGGAAAAAATGTGATGTTGTATGCCCATTTTTACTACTGATTCAAGAAGAATCGAACTGATGGGGACAATCATGCAAAATTGAATATGGCTGAGATAAATGAAGATAAGCTGTACATGTTAGAGGATCAAGAATTACTACAAAAATATTGCAATAATATGCAAATGTCTTTAAAGAACTAGTAGGATTACTACCAAAGACTAAGCATGATCATCACATATTACTCAAAGAAGGGTTTGAGGCTGTGAACAAGAGACCATATCGATATATGGGAATAAAGAAAAGGGCCATTAAAGAATTGGTACAGGATATGTTGAAATAAGGAATCATTCAAGAAAGTGTTAGCCCATTTTCATCACTAGTGGTATTAAAAAAAATAAAAGACAACACTTAGAGACTATGTGTTGATTATAGGGCTCTTAATCATTGCACCATTAAAGATAAATTTCCTATTTCACTTATAGAAGAACTTATGGATGAGTTAGAAGGAGCTAGTTATTTTTTCAAGTTGGACTTAAGGGCTGGTTATCATCAAATTAAGATGTTTGAAGGGATGTACAAAAGACAACTTTTAGAACTTATAAAGGTCACTATGAGTTCTTAGTTATACGCTTTGTTAACCAATGCTCCAACAACTTTTTAGAGCCTTATGAACTCTATTGTCGAGCTGTATTTGAGTAAATTTGTACTAGTATCTTTTTATGATATATTTGTCTACAACTCCTCTTTTTAACAACATTTATCTCATCTTCAAAAAGTGTTGCATATTTTACAAGAACAAAAACTATTTGTAAAGAAGAGAATTGGGGAAAGTACTATAGATTATCTCGTTAATTTTATTTCTAGAGATAAATTTTCAAAGTAATTGAGTAAATTGAAGCTGTTTAGCAATGACCTCAACAAAAAATGCTTAAGTAGCTTTGAGGATTTTTTAGTTTAGCAGGACATTATAAGCAGTTTATCAAAGGCTATGGCACATTAAGTAAGCCTTTGATAGTATTGTTGAAGAGAAACACCTTTAAGTAGGAAAGTAAGGTAGAAGATGCTTTTCAGAAAATAAAACTGGCTCTAACTTTTACTCCAATTCTTGCACTACCAAATTTTGAGTATATGTTTATTATGGAATCTAATGCTTCAGGAAATAGGTTAGGAGTCATTTTAATGTAGTGCGAACATCCACTAGCTAATGTGAGTAGAAGTTCATCTAAATATCGTACCTATCAACCTGTGAAAAGGAACTACTAACTTTTATAATGGCAAATCATCACCGGTCACATTACTTGACTAGTAGACGCTTTGTGATACAAATGGATCATAGAAGTTTAAAGTACTTGCTCGAACAAAAAATCGCCAATTCATTTCAGCAAACGCAGTTGCTTAAATTTTTAAGCTTTGATTTCAAGATCAAACAAAAGAAAGGGGTTAAGAACAAAGTAGCAAATGGTTTATCTCAAGTTGAAAGTGTTGAATTATATTCATTTCTAGTATCTTCGATTCAGAGTGAACTTCTTAGTGGACTGAAACAAAGTTGGAGGAGGGATTTCAAGGTTATGGCTCTAATCAAACAATTTGAAACAGGTTAGAAGATCAATACTCCTTATACTTGGAGTAAGGAATTGTTATGTTGGAATAATTGATTAGTAGTGGGGATGATATTGCGTTAAGCTAAAAAATCATTTCTTTGTTTTATAATCCTACAGTTTGAGGGCATTATGGTTTTTTGGCGACCTATAGAAGACTATATTCCTATTTTGATTAGAAACGAATGCAAGTGCACATACACAAGTTTGTTTAAAAATGTACTATCTGTTAAATGAATAAATATGAACCAATTCTTCCACCCCGTAAGCTACAACCTTTGCCTTTTCTAAATAGACGTGCATGGATATAAGCTTGGACTTTATTGGATGTTTAACTAAGTTGGATGGCTACATAGTTATTTTCTGTAGTGGATCGATTTATAAAGTATGCCTATTTCACGCCCTTAACGCATCCTTACACTATGACAAAAGTTACTTCTGTTTGCATGCAAATTGTTTATAAATTATTACTATTATTAGTGACTTTCACACCATTTTCTTGAGTAAATTTTGGCAGGAGTTCTTTCACGTTGATAGATGCATATTTCATCATATTTATATACCCATATTTGTTCGTATTTTTCTTGATATTTTATACTTTTATTGTATAATTAGTACTTAGTTTTCTCTTATTTTATAATTTATTGTATAATTGGTACTTAATTTTCTCTTAAGAGCATTTATAGGTTATGATTACCATTATGGACTAAACGGATAAGAATTTTGATGAAAATGTGGCATAAAATAAAGATTTGAAGGAAAGAAGGGATACACGGTATGTATATAGCCGTGTAAGTCTCTCAGTTTGTGTAAATTCATGAATTCTAGGGATTTTTTAGTATACAAAGTCTAGTGCACGACTATATATCAGACTATATATCTCCTAAAAATCTTAAAATTTACTATAAAAAATGTGAACAGAGGCAAAATCGAAGGGCATGCTTTTAAAAACATTTTGAAGTAATTCCAAATGTAGAGATCATTCAGAAGGGGCAATTTTGATCCAGAGAAGTAAAAAACACAAAGAAATCATTAACAAATCTAGTAGAATACATAATCAAACATCTATCTTGCAAGAACATTCGATAGGAGATAAAAGGAGAATTAAAATTATGAGCTCTCTGTTTTTTATTAATTTTCTTTTAGTTTATGTTTGATTTTGTTTTCTATCATATGTAACTAAACATCTTTAGTGTTTAGGTGAGATGAACCCTAGTTTGTGCTTTAACATGTTTTTTTTTATTTAATGCAATTCTTTTGATTGATCTATTGTGATTTAATTATGTGTTTAATATATGTTTTAATATTTCCGAAATGTTAGTGTATAATCTGATTTCATAACGTAAAGATTGAGAAATCCTATGTATGAATAGATCTATTATAATTGAAAGAAGTTGAATGCAAACCTAGAGATAGGTTGACATAAATCCTCTAGATTAAGGTCAAACCTAATAGAGTAATTCACAAATCAGTAAAGCAATCTTAGTACCTTTAACCTGAATAATATCAGTTGATAATTATAAGACTAGTTATTAATAGTCTCAAGTGAGTTATTAGCATATGATGGGAATTTCCATGGTCCAATCATTAATAAAACAATTGTATAATAAAAGGTCAATTATTTATTATTTCTAAGTGATTTCTTTATTTTTTGCTCAATATTATTTCCTATTTATTTTAGTTCTTTAAGTTTTATTTTCTTTATTAAAAACCAAAATGAAATTCGTAGACTAGATAATAGAATAATAATTATTACTAGTATTCATTATCTTCGTGGGATTCGAGCTATACTTGCCTGTACTAGCTACAGCTATCTCATGCACTTGCAGATAAATTAATATTGACAAACTAAAATTAATCAATCAAGTTTTTTGCGCCGCTGTCGAGAACAGTGATACTAGGAACACCTAGATGCTATTACTCTAGTCATTATTTTATTTTATTATTTTATTTTTATGGTATTGGTAGCGCTTCATAACACTACACAAAATAACTAAACTTAAACTATAGTTAGTGATAAGTCTAGGATGATCTCATAGAGAGTATGTGTAAAGCTTTCGAAATGAAAAGAATTGGTGTTCAGGATATTTGGGGGGTTTGTTAGTTTTCAAATAACAAAATAAAATAAAATAAAACCAACGACAACAAATTAAAACAAACAATCAAAAAGTGATAAAAATGATGAATGCATTAGGGATCCTTTTTGGTTCAATCTCGACCTACACACGAATGAACATATTTTATTATTTTGTTATTCTTATACCTCTCAAAAAAACTATTGATTGTAGATTAACAAAAATCTTTGTTAATCCCAATTTTCTCTTATGCCGTGTTTAATTAAAACAAACTCTTTAATTAAATCTAGCTATCAGACAACCTAAAATGAGCTCTCTAGATTTAGTCAGACAACCACATCATAAATAAGGAAAATAGACCAGGCTAGGCAACAACCAAACGAGCGCAGATCATTTAACCTAAGTTACATTATCTCTAATGATTTAATTTCATTAGTTTCCATAAATGAATCCAAAACCAAAGATTACGTATTGTATTAACGATTCTAGCAATGAGTTTATACATAAACAATCTAACGATAATGAGAATAACGATCATCCATATATGAATAAGGATAACCTAAACAATCCCTAGAGAGAGAAGGAACAACAAACACAACGTAGATAAGCCCTAATGTGTTCTTCAACATCGATTTAACCTCCAAATAGGGTTAGGAAAGCTTAGCCCTCTATGGGTCTCCAAAATATATATGCTCTGCCCCTTTTTTTTTCCCTAAAATGATTCATCCCTCTTTAACCAGTCAAATGTCATTTTATATTAAAAGTTAGGGTTTTGGGAATATACACAGTTTGATAAACAACTGTGTATCAAACTATATAAGTTGAAAATGTGAAACTTGTGAAGATACGTATCCAAATGTGTAAGTCCAAATGTGTCTTCTGAATGTTTACACGATCATGTATCTTTCAGGTCTTGCTGAATTGTTTTACTCCTTGTAATTTCTTGTCCAATCCTTACTCTAATCCATCTCCTTCTTCTTTCATAAGGATAATTGAATTTGGATATCAAAATGTTGGCTCAAGTAGTATATTGTTAACTCGCTTTAGCTCTTATGCTTTCAAATTGTACCTAAAACCAAATATGAACTAAAATAAGTATCTTAAGCATTTCACAACAATAATCACTAAGTGTTAAGAAGTGAATGTATAAATAATTAA
>JAOQML010000002.1:29793832-29806051 GCA_027568935.1 Erythroxylum urbanii
TTTGTGAATATAAAATCTTGCTAAGAACTTCTCTTTCTTGTTAAAAAGATATCACAAAATTTATACAAAAATTATTATATGGTTAAATAGCAAATAAATTCGATATAATTGTTTAACAACAAAATAAACTGAAGTAAATGATAGAGGATAGACATTGCAATTTTTATACTTGTTCACCCCAAATCGTGGGCCACGTCCATTCCTCATAGTTCATCTGAGTGTTTCACTATACTCCAAAAAATTACAAGTATTCTTTCTTCCCTTCCAGAGCCTCTTCAAGTCTCTTACAAAGTATTCTTTCAGCTATCTTAGTGTCTCTAGGCTATCAGTCTTTTCTTTCTCTCACTAGAAAGATATTTTGAGCTTTTGTTACAGTAGGTTTAGCTCTCTTCGTATCACACTACAGAATTTCTCTTTTCTGAATTGTAAGATTTGTAAGAATTTTCTCTCTAAGATTGTCTAACCTTTCTAACTTTTTAACATCTTCGACTACGACTAATATTTATAGCCTTCATCTCTAACTGTTTCTTCATTTTTGATAACTGTCTCTTGATTCTTGATAACCGTCATTTAGTTGAGTTCTGTAACTAACTCTAACTAAATAACTATTTGACGTGCTAATGTATCTTCATGGTATCGTCTATGTCTTCTTTGTGTCTGTGTTGTCTTTGCGTCTGCGTCTGCGTCTGCGTCTGCGTCTATATTATCTTTACGTCTGTGTCTGCGTCTGCGTCTGCGTCTGCGTCTGAGTCTGCGTTGTGTTTGCGTCTTTGTTTTAACTTCGCGTCTATGTCTGCTTCTGTGTTGTATTTGCGTCTATATTTTGACTTTGTATCTATACTGATTTTGCGTCTGTGTGTATATTTTGACTTCGCAGCTACGCCTGCATTTCATTCTGCGTCTGTGTTCTGTACTTTGTGTCTGCACACTTAACATACTTATCAAAACATTCATTTGTTTCTAACATTAGTATTATTTGATTGTCATCAAAATTAATCATCATAAATTCCTCTTGACTTAACACTGAGGCCTTATCAGAGGTCCAAGCACGTACTCAAGAGATATCACTTAATCAGGGATATAATTGATATATGTCAAGATAGAGAGAGTGTCCAGAGATTAGAAAATCATTGATCCTTTGACTAAGCCATGGGATACATACCGAAACACCCCGAGGACATTCCAGTACATAACCTATGATAATGGTTCGCTATGTTCAATCACAACATTCACTTAATATGGCATCATCACACTTTATTCTTTTATAAGACATCATAAACAAAGTCACAAATTTTTAAAACCAAAAATTTCCCTTTTTCATTTCATAAATACAAATGTAATACATTGTAGCTTTCTAATAACCGTACATGTACATAATAAAAACCTATTACAAAATAAGCTATATGAAAAAGGAAATACACAAAAAGATTTACCTCATCTTCCCATCTTAGCTGACCAACCTGTAAGCCATTTTCTTCCCAAAAGTACAAGAATTATGCTTTTTGTAGGGTCTCTCAGTAGAAAAAGTCCTCCCTCAGTCCTGAAATGTCAACGTGCAACTTTGGGTGAGTTTTGCGAACTCAAATAAGGTAACCATCATCGATGGTTCACTCAATTCATGCAAAACATCAAACATGTAGACATATAATTCACATCTTTGCATTTTTGCATAAAGCATCACATATCTTTTGGAATAATTATACCAAACATTTCATTCATACAAAAGTACACATATCAATTGTAGACGCAACGCACATGATTTAGTTTCATTTGTTACTTTGTTGTGACTAAGTGCCTTTCTATTAGCTCATATTCCTTTGTGGATACCGAGTTGTATCAAATAATGTCCCATATCCCTTAGTGGATACCAGGTACATACACGACTGAGCCAAAGGCTCTTATCACTTTCTGAGCTTTAAGCTCTTTTACTAGCGACTCCGGTCACAACTGCCATTATCTTTCATGCATTCACGAAATGAAACGCATCATACATTTTCAGTGATTACACTCATTCAGTCACATTCACACTCTTTCTTAATCACATTTGTCATCGAATTTTTAGTCCAACATTTAACATTGAAGTTGAGAACAAATAGTCAGTCATATTCAAATTCAAGTAGCACTTCCAATACAGTCTTGAATATATAACTCCTCGAACAATCAATTGTCCGGAATCAACACAACCAATTTTACATTCATAAGATAATTCAAACATAATCTAACACAAGTACTTAATTGAGTTATAGTGTCTAGGTTACTCATAGGTTGTTCCTGAAGCTAATGCCTAGAAGTTCCGGTAACGTCAAAATGTTGACGTTCCAGTTGCTCCTCTATATCACACAATATACACAAATCATAATTTGGCACAATTATAAGTGTTTATTAATGCACATGTATGTATATGAAATATGAACAATGCATGTTCATGACAATTCTGGGTATCACTCTATTATTCTTGTCATGTAAACATTCATATATCCAAACTCACATAAGTATCATTTATACTTATGGTTTATACCTCAATAAAACAATAAAAATCGAAATTTATAATTCCTTGGTCAATTCAGATTTTTCCTGTAGGAACTTTTGGGTCAGCATTCCATGTTCTTTTTGACCATGAAAGTGAAGTAATTTAAGGATAGTTTCTCCTAGACGATTATTCTCCTGTCTTTTAGTTTTCTAATGACACTAAGATCATTCAATTCGGTTTAGTATTCTATGAGTTATACTCAAAATACTACAGATTGAGCAGATTTGAGACTTTGGCTTGTACATGATCATGTTGTCAAATTGTACAACTCATATCTCTCAATTCCTAAATTCAAAAATTATGAACTTTATATCATTTGAAAGATAAAAGAATAAAATAAAACTTGTGTGAAGAAAAATTTGTCTAATTCGACGTCTATCAATACATTACATTCAATATCAACAAGACATAATTTCTATCTCGGGTGACACTACAACCTCAGTCAAAACTCAATTTCAAGCCTGATTTTGAAATTTTTAGAGACAGAATTAAAATTTGATTTCTTTGGAAACATTGTATCCCTATATCTCTAGTGTACTTCAAATTAAGAATCATCCCATTCGGATAACTACATAAGAAGTTATGGATAATAAACAGAAGCATAATCAGTGAACATGTTATAGCTACATTTTCCAGCATTCATCTTCCAATTTACTACACCCAGTTCTCGACTTCATGTCAATTTTTGAGACTCTTAACGACATAATTCAAATTTGATGTCTTCATGAAAAATATAACCATATGTCTCTAGTTTAATCCAGATAAGAATCATCTCTTTTGGATAACTATAGAACAACTTACGACTAAAAGACAGAAGCTTAATCAGTGGAAATGTTATAACTACCATTTTCCAGCACCCTCTTCATCACCATTTAGTCTCTCAATCCTTCCTTAAAACAACTCATAAATACCATTAATACATTAAAATAGAATATATAACTATTTATTGCAACATCAACGTTACACATATCTCAACTCCTCTATCATGATCATTAAACACTAAGTTATCATCATAAATGCTTCATTAAACACCAACCCATGAATATCAACATGTAACTTAATTTATCTTCAAATCCTTCAAAAACACACCAACCTTAGCTTTCCCATGTCTCTGATGGCCATCATCATTCTAGGTTGGATTTGGCTGGGCTTTTGTTAGAAATGAAGAAGAGATAATAAGATGAGGGTAGAAAAGAAAGATAAGAATAATGTTCACTTTGATGTAGAGATGAAGAGAGCGTCGTGGAGATGAGAAGAAAATGAAGAAGGTGAAGAGTCATTAACGAAAAGAAGAGAAGAAGAAACAAGATACAAAGCAATTAAATGGTCTTCCAATTAATAAAGCAATCATGGGCTTTAAGACATGGCTTGGCAAGTGACATCTGTCACTTGCCACATGTCAACTCGTTATAGGTTCACTTAGGATCTCTCAATTAATTTGTCCAATCAACTTCAATTTGTACTCTAATTGTCTCCAAATTTTAATGACATATTTCATTAAATTCCAAAGCCATTTATAAAAATTTCCACTATCGTTAGACTCTTAATTCTACTTCCATTTATCGATTGTCTTGCCACTTGGCATTTTTCCTAGTCCAAAAATTTCCCAAAATTTCAAAACTTTTTCGAAAATTCATCAAAAATTCTAAATCAGTACATGCACTCTCCAAATCAGTTTTTAACATATGAAAGCCATAATTCTTAGTGAAAATCACCTATCACATATATAAATCAATTATACCCAAAAATTGTCAATGAATGCATGTACAATTATTTTGATGTACAAAAAATTCAATATTCACGTATAGGTGAATATCATATAATGCATGAGCATGAAATGCATTTTCTAATTTCTTAATAATCTCTCATATTTACTATTATATCATCAACATGGGTAATGGGATGGTACAATTCTCCCTTCCTTAAAAGAAATTTCGTCCTCAAAATTCTTAGTTGATTGTTCGAACAGGTGGGGATATTGTCTCCTCATATGCTCCTCCGTTTCCTAAGTGGCTTCCTCTGTTGGATGATTCCTCCAAAGGACTTTCACCAATGGAATTACTTGATCTGTCAACTGCTTGATCTGAGATCCCACTATCTTGATCGGTTCCTCAACATAACTTAGGTTACTAGCAATCTCAATCTCTTGAGCCGGTATCACATGTGTCAGATTCGATCGGTATCTTCGAAGCATACTCACATGAAATACATTATGCAACTGAGACATCTCATTCGATAAAGTTAACTTGTATTCCAAGGGTCCTATCCTCTCAATAATCTTATACGGACCAATGTACCTAGGGCTCAACTTGCCTTTTTTAATGAATCTCAATACTCCTCCCCAAGGTGATACTCTCAGAAATACTCTGTCTCCCACACCGTATTCTATGTCCCTTCGACGTTGATCCACATAACTCTTCTGTCAATCTTGAGTTGCTTTAATTTAGCTTCGGATCAATTTCACCTTGTCTGCAGTATCTTGTATCAATTCTGGGTCTTTAACCATTCTCAAGCCCTCTTCATCTCAATACAAAGGTGATTAACACTTTCTGCCATACAACGCCTTATATGGTGCCATTCTGATTCTACTGTGATAGTGATTATTATATGCAAATTCTATCAGTGCTATATATTAGTCCCAAGCTCCCTGAAACTCTAATACACATGCTCTAAGTATATCCTTAATAGTCTTAATTGTCCTCTCACTCTGCCCATCTGTTTGAAGATGAAATGCATTATTAAAGTTTAACTTGTAGCTATAGCAGACTGCGAGCTCTTCCAGAATCTCAAAGTAATTCTAGGATCCCTGTCTGATACAATAGACAGTGGAACCGCATGCAGTCTAACCACCTCATTCACATATCTCTGGGCCAATTGATCTAGTGAGTTATTCTCTCTCACTGGTAAGAAATGAGCTGACTTAGTCAATAGGTCCACTACAACCCTTATAACATCATTCTACCTTGGAGTCTTAGGCAATCCCATAATGAAGTCCATAGTAATTCATTCCCATTTCCACTCCAGAGTAGGCAACGAATGTAGCTTCCCTATTGGAGCCTAATGCTCAGCCATAACCTAATGGTATGTTATACACTTAGAAACATACTCCGCCACTTGCTTTTTCATTTCGGGTCACCAGAAACGTTGCTTTAACGTGTTATATATCTTGGTAGTACTATGATGCATAACATAGGTGGACATATGAGCTTCCTTAACAATTTCCTTTCTCAGATCATCCACATTCGGCACACACAGCCTCTACTTCAACCACAGTGTCTCATCTCTCAACCCAAACTTAGAATCCAGATTCATCTCCACTTTCTCTATAAGCTTCACCATATCAGGATCTTTCCTCTAGACCATTCTGATTCTATCATGTAACATCGGCCTTAACTTTAATGTAGCAATTAATGCCTCATCTTATTCTAGATTCAATTCCACATTTAGAGCTCCCAAATGAATTAAGCTCAGTAACCTCGATAACTGAATCTGAGCTACATTGGTGTTCGACTTCCTACTCAAAGCATCAGCAACCACATTAGCTTTCCTCGGATGATACTCAATCATGCAGTCATAGTCTTTTAACAACTCTATCCATCTCCTTTGTCTCATGTTTAATTCCTTCTGACTTAATAGATACCTCAAACTCTTATGATCCGTGTATATCTGAAATGTCTCTCCATACAAATAGTGTCTCCATATCTTTAGAGCAAAGACCAATGCAGCAAGCTCTAAATCATATATCGGATAGTTAATCTCGTGATACCTTAGTTATCTCGATGCATAGGCGATTACCTTGCTATACTGTATCAATACACATCCCAATCTTTAATGCAAAGCATCACTATATACCACATATCCTCCGATCCTCGATGGAATAGTCAACACCAAAGCTGTAGTAAACTGATGCTTTAGCTCTTCGAAGCTTTCTGACATTCCTCATTCCATCTGAATATTACATTCTTCCTCAGAAGGTTTTTTAGAGGGGCTGAGATCAAAGAAAACCCCTCGACAAATCTCCGATAATATTCAGCCAATCCTAGGAAGCTTCGGATTTTAGACACATTCCTCGGAGCTTCCTAATTCATTACTACCTCTATCCTCTTCGGATCTACTTGTATGCGTTCTCCAGTCACTATATGCCCTAAAAGACTACTTGATCGAACCAAAATTCACACTTTTTGAATTTAGCATACAGCTGTTTCTCTCTCATGATCTATAAAATCACTCTCAGATGCTCAGCATGTTCTTCTCTGCTCTTCAAATACACCACAATATCATCGATAAACAATATCACAAAACGGTCCAGGTAGGGCTGAAACACCTTATTCATCAAGCCCATAAATGCTGCCAGGGCATTAGTTAATCCAAACAACATTACTAAAAACTTAAAGTGCCCATACCTGCTCCTGAATGCACTTTTAGGTACATCAGCCTCTGCTATCTTCAACTGATAATACCCTGATCTCAATTCTAGTTTAATGAATACTTGAGCTCCTTACAGCTGATCAAGAAAATCATCAATTCTAGGCAACGGGTACTTGTTCTTCACTGTCACCCGATTCAGTTGCCTATAATCGGTGCATAACCTCAAAGTCGTATCTTTCTTCTTTACAAACAAAACTAGAGCTCCCCAAGGTGAAACACTGGGTCTAATGAAATCCTTTTCTAGCAACTCCTGTAATTGAGCCTTCAACTCCTTCAGTTCTACATGTTCCATCCTATATGGAGGAATAGATATAGGAGCAGCACCTAGAACTAAATCAATTGTGAACTCTATTTCCCGATCTGGAGGTAAGCCAGGTAATTCGGTAGGAAATACATCTAGGAATTCCCTAGCTACGAGAATGTCCTGCATATTCTGCTCAGCTATAATATTGATGATATGGGCCAGATAAGCCTCACATCCTATTTACGTCAACCTCAATGCACTCACAAATGATATCAACCTGGCTGGCACTGCTTGATTAATTCCTCTGAAAACCACTCTCAACTAACTAGGAAATTATAGTTCTACCCCTTGGTGTAATAGCTCATGACAGCTATATGAACAGTGAGCCAATCTATGCCTAGGATAACATCTAGCTCTCTCAGTTGTAATATGATCAGATCTGCCTCCAATTCTGCTTAATCAATCCAAATCAAACACCTCTTGTAGACCTCTCCTATAATTGTAGTTCTACCTATTGGTGTACCCACCTATAATTAATACTGTAGTAACTTTCTATCACAATGCAACTTAGATGCTAGATACAGTGCAATGAATGAATGCGGAGATCCTAGATCTAGCAATGCAAATGCTTCATGATCATAAATAAGTAGCGCACCTGTAATGACATCTGAAGAATCCTGAGCCTCTGCCTAGTCATGGCATTGACTCAGGCCTGAGACTACGATTGGCTGCTTTGCACCTCAATCCTGACAGAAGGACTCCCTGTGCTCACTCTGCCTCTACCGGGGCCTCTCTGTCTAGTCCCACTATCGCGCTCTGCTAGATTTTAGCTTCACTCACAAATCCACCTCATATACCTGGCTGGGCTCTAGCAACAACAGGACAATCTCTAATTTTATGATCTAGAGAACCACATCGAAAAAAGGCTCTTGATAATGTCCAGCACTCACCACCGTGTTTTTTCCCACAGTGCTCACAAGGGGGTAACTAACTCTGCACTAAACCTCTTCCATTGCTAGACTGTACAAAACCACCCCTCTGTCTAAATCACGACAGTCTTGATCCAGCCGTTTAGTCTAAAAGCTCGATTTTGGAACTTACTGAATCTTCTGCCAGAACCACTATGAACCTCACTGGACCTCTTCAACCTAGACCCTTGCCTAGACTCTACTTGTCCCTCTCTTAGTAGCTTCTCAATTCTAATCGAAGCAGCTCTCATCTCAGTGAAACTACTCAGGCTGGAGATCGTTAATCTTGTCCTAATATCTATGTTTAGCCGACCTTTGAATCTCCTACACTTATCTTCTTTGGTAGGAGTCAAAAAAGTGGCATACCACATCAACTTATTAAACCAGATCTCATAGTTTGCCACTGACATCCTACCCTGCTTATAATCTAGAAACTCTTTCATCTTCCTGTCCAAATAGATCTTGGGCATGTAGTTTTCCTTGAAGATCCTCAGGAAGGCTTCCCACTTCATATTGCAAGGCCTGGTGGTACTGCCTGGAACAGTCTTCCACCACTGGTAAGCTGGGCCTTGCAGTAAAGAAATTGCATCGTCGAACTTCTCATCCGGCTCGTAGTCCATCTAATCGAAAACTCTCTCCATCCTATCTAACCATCTTTTGGCCTTCGCAGTGCCTGTACCTCCATAAAAATCCACAGCCCCTGCTTTCGTAGCCTATCATACCTCCTCTCCCTTATCTCGGGAACTTTAGGAAGCATTTCCTCAGGTCAAAGTACCTAAGACTCTCTACTGGCTCCTACAGATCCTAGGTCAGCTGATTGTCCCACTTGTTCACCTATAGCGGATGACCTATAATAAACAATAACTTCAATCATTATCCATATTTCTCACTATATTTCATGCTTAAAATTCCTATACGTCCCTATGGATGCCAAACTATGCTCTGATACCACCCAATGTAGTGCCCCGTTACTATAGGGTACATACTAGAACACCCTGAGAACATTCCAGTATATAACCTATGATAATGGTTCCCCACGTTCAATCACAACATTCACTTAACACGGGATCATCATTCTTTATTGTTTTATAAGACATCATAAACAAAGTCACAAATTTTTAAAACCAAAATTTCCCCATTTCATTTCATAAATCTGAATGTAATACATTGTAGCTTTCGAATAACCGTATATGTAAATCATCATAACCTATTACAAAATAAGCTATATGAAAGAGGAAATACACAAAAAGATCTAACTCATCTTCCTATCTCAGTTGACCGACCTGTGAGCTATGTTCTTTACAAAAGTACAAGAATTATGCTTCCTGTACGGTCTCTTAGTAGAAAAAGTCCTACCTCAGTCCTGAAATGTCAGCGTGCAATTTTGGATGAGTTTTGTGAACTCAGATGAGGTAACAACCATCGATGGTTCACTCAATTCATACAACACATCAAAAATGTAGACATATAATTCACATCTTTGCATTTTTGCATAAAGCATCACATATCACTTTCAGGACAATTATATGCAACATTTTATTCATACAAAAGTACACATGTCAATTATAAATGCAATGCACATGATTTACTTTCATTTGTTATTTTGTTGTGATTAAGTGTCTTTCTATTAGCTCATATCGCTTTGTGGATACCAAGCTGTATCAATTAATGTCTCATATCCTTTAGTGGATACCAGGTACTTGTACGACTGAGCCAAAGGCTCTTATCACGTTCTGAGCCTTAAGCTCTTTTACTAACGACTCCGGTTACAACTGCCATTATCTTTCATGCATTCACGTAATGAAATGCATCGTAAATATTCAATGATTACACTCATTCAGCCACATTCACACTCTTTCTTATCCACATTTTTCATTGGACTTTTAGTCCGGAATTTAACATTGAAGTTGAGAACAAATAGTCAGTCATATTCACATTCAAGTAGCATTTCCAATACAGTCTCGAATATAGAACTCCTCGGACAATCAATTGTCCGGAATCAACACAATCAATTTCACATTCGTAAGATAATTCAAACATAATCTAACATAAACAATTAATTGAGTCAGAACATCTAGGTTACTCAGAGGTTGTTCCTGAAGCTAATGTCTGGAAGTTCGGCCAATATCTAGATGTTGACATTCTAGTTGCTCCTCTATATCACACAATATACACAAATCATAATTTGGCAAAACTATAAGTGTTTATTAATGCAGATGTATGTATATGAAATATGCACTATGCGTGTTCATGACAATTCCGGGTATTGCTCTATTGTTCTTGTCAGGTAAACATTCATATATCCAAACTCACATAAGTATCATTTATACTTACGGGTTATACCTCAATAAAACTATAAAAAACGAAATTTATAATTCCTTGGTCAATTCAGATTTTTCCTATAACAACTTTTGCGTCATCATTCCATGTTCTTTCTGACAAAGAAAATGAAGTACTTTGAGGATACTTTCTTCTAAACAATTATTCTCCTAACTCTTAAGTTTCTAATGACACCAAGATCATTCAATTTCATTCAGTATTCTATGAGTTATACTCAAAATAATACAGACTAAACACATTTGAAACTTTGGCTTCTACATGATCATGCAATCAATTGTACAACTCATATCTCTAAAAAATTACAAACTTTATATCATTTGAAAGATAAGAGAATAAAATAAAACTTGTGTGAAGAAATATTTGTCTAATTCGGCATCTATCAATACATTTTATTCAATATCAACAAGACATGATTTCTGTCTCAAGTAATACTACAACCTCAGTCAAAACTCAATTTCAAGCCATATTTTGAAATTCTTAGAGACAGAATTAAAATTCAATTTCTTCAGAACCATTGTAGCCTTATGTCTCTAGTTTACTCAAAATCAGAAATAATCCCATTCAGATAACTAAAAAACAAGTTATGGCTAACACACAGAAGCATAATCAGTGGACATCTTACAGCTACAATTTCCAGCGTTCATCTTCCAATTTACTTCACCCATTTCTCAACTTCATTTCAATTTTTTAGACTCTTAACGACAGAATCAAAATTTTATGTCTTCATATAAAATATAGCCATATGTCTCTAGTTAATCCAGAGCAAGAATCTTATAATTTGGATAACTACAGAACAAGTTATGGCCAAAAGATAGAAGCTTAATCAGTGGAAATGTTATAGCTACCATTTTCCAGCACCCTCTTCATCACCATTTAGTCTCTCAATCCTTCCTTCAAACAACTCATAAATACCATTAATACATTAAAACAGAACATACATCTATTTATTGCAACATCAACATTACACATATCTCAACTCCTCTATCATGATCATTAAACACTAAACTATCATCATAAATGCTTCATTAAACACCAACCCATAAAGATCAACATGTAACTTACTTGATTTATCTTCAAATCCTTCAAAAACACACCAACCCTAGCTTTCCCATATTTCTCACAACTAACATCATTCTAGGGTGGATTTGGTTGGGTTTTTCTTAAAAAATCAGGAAGAGACAACAAGATGAGGGTAGCAAAGAAAGGTAAGAATAATGTTCACTTTGATGTAGAGACGAAGAGAGTGTCGTGGAGATGAGAACAAAATGAAGAAGGTGAAGAGTGATTAACGAAAAGAAGAGAAGAAGAAACAAGATACAAAGCAATTAAATGGTCTTCCAATTAATAAACAACCATGGGTTTTAAGACATGGCTTGGCAAGTGACGTTTGTCACTTGCCACATGTCAACTCCTTATAGGTTAACGTAGGTTCTCTCATTTAATTTGTCCAGTCAACTCCAATTTGTACTCCTATTGTCTCCAAATTTCAATGACATAAGTCATTAAATCCCAAAGCCATTTATAAAAATTTTCACTATCATTCGACTCTTAATTATACTTCCATTTATCGATTGCCTTGCCTCTTGGCATTTTTCCTAGTTCAAAAATTTCTCAAAATTTCAGAAAATTTCTTAAAATTCACCAAAAATTCTAAATCACTAAATACACTCTCCAAATCAGTTTTCAACATATAAAAACCACAATTCTCA
>JAOQML010000002.1:29834993-29846685 GCA_027568935.1 Erythroxylum urbanii
TCGCCGTCGGTAAAAGAGCGGCAGGAACGTTCCGGAAGAAACTCAAATACCGACGGAACACAATGTGCTCCGTCGGGCAAATAGGTTTTCTGCTGACAGTTACCGACGGTGAAGTGTTACCGTCGGTATGGCCTGAAACATATAGCGACGGAATGACACCTTTCCGTCGGTAAAATCATTAAATTATGTTAGATACCGACGGTTTATACACTCCGTCGGTAAATAAGGTTTACCGAACCGACGGTATACAATATTCCGTCGGTATATAATTGAACATTCCGACGGAAACTTCGTACCGTCGAAAAGTTTAGCCAGTCAATAAATCTCCGACGAAATATATACAGTCCGTCGGTATATTTACAAACGGACAAAATGCCGTCGGTAAAGGGCGAAGCAATCAAATTGCGGGAACTATTCCCGCATTTTTTACCGTCGCCGAGACATGTTCCATCGCTATTGTCTGTCGCAGATTCTGGGCCGAATTTTCCCCATCAATATTGCAGACGGATTGGTTAGCGGTCGGTAAAATTTTGTTTTCACCGACGGATTGCCTCATGTCCGTCGGTAAATTGCGACGGAATTTTTGTCGTCGGTAATATTCCGACGCAAATTCTCAATTTTCTTGTAGTGAATGAGATCATAATTATGAGATTCATATTGCATTTATATATCATCTTTAAATTATTTTTAGTCATTATTCTATTGAGACGAGTATATGTTATGTAAAAAGACTAGTACATGTTATATTTCTTCCTTAGGAAAGAAGTAATCAATCTCATCTCAGAGACTAAAGTATG
The DNA here is from genome assembly GCA_027568935.1 of Erythroxylum urbanii. NCBI lineage: Eukaryota > Viridiplantae > Streptophyta > Magnoliopsida > Malpighiales > Erythroxylaceae > Erythroxylum > Erythroxylum urbanii. Next base: position 29,835,791 of record JAOQML010000002.1, read on the forward strand.
GAAATATTTTAATAGACGTGTGCGTGCTTGTTAGTGAACAAGTTTAATGAACTAATCCTATATGAAAATTCTATTTAAAGCATTACTTGTACGCTTATGGAAATTTTTATTGTAATGATTGTAAAAGTAATGCTTTAATTTGACCTCTCCAAAGCATCTTATACAGGATTTTGATACTATTTATGACATATTGTAGTCAAAGAAAGCTTAATCGGTAGTCATTAGATATATCATGAACTATATAGAAGTACTTAAGCGATCAATATGTGATTCATCACTTTAAAGTGATTAAGAGAATTTTTAGTTGTTCTTGACTAATATTAATTTGAAAAATCCTTGGCTAAGGTAGAATTAAACTTTGTAAAATAATTTACAAATATCATTAGTAAAAATTAAATACTAACGGTGGAGAACTAATATGATTAGACTTAAATAGACTAAATATTAATTCTATGCTTTATGTGTAATTGAAATATTATATAATAAAATGACTGAATTATACAAAAAATAATGCATGAAAAGATTAGTCAAAATTATTTTAACATTTTAAAATACTTAGGTAGTTATACTACATTACCAGATGCTCATCTTGATCTATGAATATAAATATATAATAAAAGAGTTAAAATGAATTAAATGACTAACCTTAAATATAATTTTCAATTATAGTCACTGAAAACATATTTGGTTATATGCTCAAGTCAAGCGACTTAGTTAAAAGAAAAAAAGAGACCTGCATTTTATAATCGTGTGAGAAATTTTAATCGCGACTTGATATTGAAAACGCCAATCCATTTTCAGTACTATCCAGCGAGAAATATCTTTAGTCAGTGATAATTATTGATAGTGAGTGGAACACGGGTAAAAGATTAAGAAAACAGGCTTACGGGGTCTTGTTTGTACGTAAGACAACATAATTAATTTCTTTCCCTCCCCACCCTCTCATCCACCATTTATCCTAACAATTCCCTGAAGAAAATTTTCGAATTGACATACAAGTACAAAGATACACATACCGCAAAGCAAGAAAAGCACATCGCAAGTCAAGTAAGGCCAAAATCGGACGAGTTTCTAAAGGCCCCGTAAAGTTTTACCACACGCGCCTGGACAAGCGTGTGTCTCTTTACATATATGCACAAGAATAAGCAGACACATTTATTGTTTCTTGATCAATGCCTATGTCTCTGCTTCTTTCTGTAAGCCCTATGATTGCAGAGATCCGGTGGTTATTTTCATCTGAGCTTTGAGCTTTGAGCTTTAGAGTTCTCAAGAGAGATTCTTTTTTCCTTTTTTGGTTTTCGAGTTAAAAGTTTGTTTTCTATGTCTACTGTTTCTGCAACTGCTCCGCCGCATGAGGTGGCGGTTTCTTCATCGTCTTCTTCTTCCGCGGTTTCAAAAAAATGTTTCAATTCCGACTGTACAGACTTCAAATCAAGAAAGGGATGGCGGCTGCGCTCGGGCGACTTGGCTGAACTCTGCGATTCATGCGCGTAAGTCTATTTTTCTACTTTACTTGTTTTACCCCTTTAACAGTGGAGTAGTGCACAAATGGAGAAGCTTTTCATACTTCAGGTCTCTGTTCTTGTTTTTCTTGGGTTTCGGATTGAACGTCTTCGAAAGTTTGATATTGTACGTTAGGGAATTTGGCTGTGTAAGTGTTAGGGATATAATGGTGATTTCCTTGTGATTTTGTGTTTTAGTTTGGGATTAGTTATCGGCTCGAAGCTGGAAATCTGGGTATTGCGGGCGAAAATGGCTTTTAAGTAATTACGAACTTACTAGAGTGCATGTTCCATTTTTGGTTACTTATTCCCATGCTAGGTAGCATAATCTTAAGTGGGCCTGGTTGAAAATCTATTAATATGCCGTTGTAGTTAACAAGTCCTCTGGAATCTAGCTGGTGACGGTGGCTGGTTTTTCTGACTACTTGGTTATAAGTGTAAGTGAGCAGTTGGTTAAGGTCGAGCAACTTACGCCTGTAATGAAAGAAATCATCCTTAAATTAGCAGACAGACATGAGTGGATTTCTGTACTTTTATTTTAGTTAGACAAGATAGTCAGCGAGTTGAAATGCTGGTGCTTACAAGAATATGACCCTGAAGCTGTCAATCCTCTGGTTTCAATTTTAGTTTTCTCTTACACTACTTGATGACTGACTTTACTCTATGTAATTTAGCTCTGCTTATGAGGAGGGCAGATTTTGTGAGACTTTCCATTTGAATGCTTCGGGTTGGAGGTGTTGCGAGTCATGTGGGAAGGTCAGTGTAAATTATCTGGTTGGTTTGTGCATTTTAGTGCCTATAAAATTAATTTTATAATCAACTTGAGTTTCATATTCATTGCAGCGGGTACATTGTGGATGTATTGTTTCATATAATGCTTTTGCCTTGTTGGATGCTGGAGGAATTGAGTGCGTAGCATGTACTAGGAAAAATGCTCTTTTGGTAAGCAAAATGTTAATCTTCATAATATAAAAGATGATGATTGTTTATCGTGGTTGTTTATGGCTTCTTTATTTCATAGTTTTGTTGACCTGAGATGTATATACATTTAATTTGTTGTTGCTAACACCATATTGTTGCTTTGAAAATGAGTAGTTTTCATGATCAAGTCTTTTATTGAGTATTCGGGTTATAGCAAGCTGTTCTGATGTTTTCTGTTGCTCCAACATCTGCCGATGTTTTTGAGGACTTAAAGTTGTTCTAAAATGCGGAAGGATTATAATAGTCTTTTTGTGAATGGACAAATGTGCCTACAGTATGCTGATACATTGACATTAGATTATAAAACTTGTAATTCTAACTTCAGTTAATGTAACGACTATGACATATACTGAAGTGCCAATTCTGTTCTCCTTTGGAAGACTGTGACACTAGTTCCTTACTATTTTTAACCCCCAAAAAAAAATTGATTTAGAGGTTACTTGGTCACTCTAAATAATGAAAGGAAGGATTAGAAAAATAAAGTAACTTATGCTAATAGAGATGAGAATTCACTAGTAAGACTTTACATATGACTCTTTTTAGCTTTGATATTATTAACTTTATGCTGCGCAACCTTAATTTCAGACAGCAAACTCTGCATGGCCATCTTCATTTTTTTATCATGGATCTCTGCCTGACAGACTTAAAGACCTTTCTGTCAAGAGTTGGTGTCAGTTAGCTGGATCAGGTCCTGTACCATGGAGACAAGCACCCAGTTTATTCAGTTCTTCTATATCTCAGTCTGAATTGCATCCGAGGATGCTGTATGAAATGGACAGGCTTACTGCTAGTGAAAGACTAATTACTCCTTCCATGGAAAAAGTGAAATTTGAAGATGTCTCTGATAGATTAGTGAATGGAAACCCAAAGCTTGGTGCACGAGATATTGTTGAGAATGGAAATGAAGGTAGCAATCCTGCTTCATTTTTATCTTCTTTCTCTAATGTTTCACATGATGGATTGAAAATTTTTGGTAGATGCGAAAGATGTGATGGCCCTTAAGCTTATTTGAACATTTTGCTGCAGGAGCTACTGTTGATGAGCAACCTGGACCAAGTTCAAGTGTCTCACATCGGCCTTCTTCCTTAAGGAAAGATCCAATGACTCCACAGTTTGGCATCGCTGTGTCTTATGCATCCCTAAATGAAACCAATGGTCATATTGGCTCTAGTGCTACCTTACGGCCAAATCCTCCTACCACACTGCCAAAACAGTTTCATGGTAGTAACATAGCAAATGGAGCCGACTTATCAGGAGATGCTCAAATTCGCAATGGAAGACCTCGAGCAGATGCCCGTGGAAGAAACCAGTTACTTCCTCGGTACTGGCCTAGGTTTACTGATGAAGAGCTACAGCAAATCTCTGGAAAGTATCCTTTGAAAAAACATGGAGTTGATGGTTGTCTGAGCTAATTTGGTCATTGCTTACGTTTGGCTGGAACTGTGAATTTTTTATATGCAAAGAAGAAATATATAGAAAACAAATTTAAATGCTTACTTTTTCTGAGTTCAAAGCATGAGGTACATAGACAGATGAGCTGGTGTAGGGGATTGACTATCATCTATGTTGATTCTTATGTGAGATACAATTTCAAATACTAAAGCCTTAATTGTTTTCAAGCTCGAATTCTGTAATCACCCCATTGTTTGAGAAAATGTTGAGTGCTAGTGATGCTGGGCGAATTGGACGCTTAGTGCTACCTAAGAAATGCGCTGAGGTATGTTTATGAATCCAAATTTTACCTTTCACTTTGTTGTTGCTTTTTATTCTTCAAGTTCCATGTATTGGCAAATACAGATGAACAGTTGTCTTATTTTGACTGGAAGAATATCATATGCTTGTCAATTACTCACCTGAAAGTTGTTTTTACAATTAATTGAACCTCCTGAATTGTTTAAATTAAAGTTGTCTGAGACCACTTGATTATATTGCTTGCTTGACATGCTTAGAATAAACTATATTTTCAGTAAAATATATTCAGGATGTGTAGTGTGAAAGAACCACATCATGTCCCTGTAGGCTTTTTTGTTTGTCTAACTTTGATATGACGCACTCTGAATGGTCTAGTTACACATGCACTAGCCATAAAGTGTGATATGAACTTCAGTTTAATTAGCTATTAATATATAATAGTCAACTAAATGGTACTTGATTTATGTTAACCAACAAATAGGGAATATCGTTGTGAAAATGAGTTATTTGTTCAATTCAAGCGCGCTTTGAGTGCTGTGGAACCTCCTATTTTGAAGAAAATATTGTTCTCACATCAGTCAAATATCTTTTATATCAGTTAGACAATAGAATACGAAACTCTTCAAATCTCACATCATTCTTCTAACTCTCTTGTGTGACTTCATCATAGTTTCTTGTTGTCTTTATAATCTGATGTATTCTTCTCTATACCTATCTTGCTCATATTGGGACAGGCTTATTTCCCACCAATTTCACAGCCTGAAGGTTTACCTCTTAAGGTCCAGGATTCTAAAGGCAAGGATTGGGTTTTTCAGTTCCGATTCTGGCCAAATAATAATAGCAGAATGTATGTTTTGGAGGGAGTTACTCCTTGCATACAGAGTATGAAATTGCAAGCAGGTGATATAGGTATGATAACAAGAATGGGAAGAATCGTCAAGAACTATTTTGCACAATTGGATATTTGCTTGCTTATATTGGTTTATCACTATTTAAATCATCCTCAATGATATGGCTTTTTTACCTGGTAGTGTTGTAATGTGTCTTTCGATTTACCCTTTGCCATTTTCTCCCTTTAATTTCAGTCTTTGTATTTATTTCTTGTTTGTGTTACTGAAATTTGTCTACGTTTCTCCAGTAACATTTAGTAGAATGGAACCAGAAGGAAAACTGGTTATGGGATTCAGAAAGGCTTCAACTGCTCCATCTTCTGATCAGGTTACCTTTGTTTATTCTTCTGATTTTTGTTTCAGATTACCTTACTGTATCCACTGGAGTTGAGGATAGTGACTAACAGACTGGTTGAGAAATAGTTTGTCTTCTGTTCTCTTCAACTAATTATGATTTGAAACACAAGGTGTCCCCAAGTTCAGACAATGAGTAACCTGTCTTTGGTGCGAAAATTGGTATTTATTTGCATCTTAAAGGCACGCCCTAGAAATTGTTTTGCTGTTAATGCTCAATAAACAGTTCATTTTTAAGAGGCTTCATATGGAGAATCTTCAGTTTTGTATTATCATAGTATTTGGAAAAATAAACAATACTGTAGAAGACATGATGTGTGTCTAAGTCATGTGTAACTTATTCTACATCTGGATAGACCGAGTCTGGTTGCCCTAGTGTACTGATTAAACCAATGTACTGACTCTCATTTTTCCCTTTCCAGGATAATGAAACAAGTAAAGCTGCTAACGGAATTTCTGCCAATGGAGAAGTCAGCATTATAAAAGTTTATACTGATGAAATTTCTTCAAGCATTAATCTATTTTTCTTTCAAAAGATAACTCAGTTTTCATCAATTTTCCAGGCTGAACTGGCAGAGCATAGTCCTTGGTCCAAAGTTGACAAGTCAGGATACATCGCAAAAGAAGTTATTGATGCCAAATCTTCTATTAGAAAGAGGAAAAGTAGCACATTGGGTTCAAAGAGTAAACGTTTAAGAATTGAGAACGAAGACATGGTAGAGCTGAAGCTGACATGGGAAGAAGCACAGGGACTACTCCGCCCTCATCCTGATCGTGTTCCTAGTGTTGTGATGATTGAAGGTTTTGAGTTTGAGGAGTATGAGGTTGGTTATTTCCTTTCACACCACATCCATGTTTCTATTCTCTCTTTAGTCATATAGAAATCTTGTTGGTGTTTTCCCTTTGTCTCTGGCTGTGTTAATAGATGGAAATTGTAGATACTTGCTATTTTATGGCTTAACCAATGTTAAACATTGTTTTCTTTAAATTATGGATCCCCTTGTGGATCTGTAATAGGCATTTCTGCAATCTGATTCAACTGTTTTAACACTTATATTTACCTGACCGAATGGACCTAATAAACTGCTGACACTGGGTACCTTCTGTGTTCAGGTTTCTCCCACTTAAAACCATCTGAAGTAGAAGATCTAAAAATCAATCTACACCTGGCCAAGTGGTTGCTTCTCTTCTAACCACTTGGTCTTTGGTTGTAGTCTAGACGCTGGCTGGGGAGGGTATTGGGTATTAGGTAAATTTGACCCTAATGGTAAAGTAGATATGTGTTTTCACTTAGTTTCCTAGGTGCAATGAGATTGGCTAGGATCCTTACAGCGTCACTGGTGAATGTTTCCTGCTAAACTAATGTGAACTAGTGATCCTATCTACACTTGAGGACTATAAAACATTTGATTTCATAGGAATATGATTCATGCCAAATTTTAGCTTTGATGGAAGTTATGGTGGATAAAAATAATAGACTAGTTTGAGGTGCTTTATTTGTACGAGAAAAGTACTATGATGGATTAAAATAGCAGGTCTCATGTGAATATTGGTTATTTTCTTCTCATTCAGTTTTCTTCTCTAGTATTTTTCACTTCTTCTCTTTCCAACACCCCTTCTCCCAATTTTCCCCATTATGGGGCATTTTCAGAGTACTGACATGCAGTATAACAGGATGCACCAATACTTGGGAAACCAACAATTTTTTCCAGTGATGATACGGGGTAAATTGCTTATCTTAAGACCTCCTTGATCTAATGTGTGTAAGTTATAATTTACTAGTAATACATTTATCTTGCAAAAGTCGTGCATTTATCTTGCAAAAACTGATAGATATACTTTATTTTCATAAACTAGTTTGATTCTTGTCAAGGTATTTATTGAAAAGAAAAAATTAATAGTGAGGCTTTGATTCTTTTTTGCAGTTGTTATGTGTTATTTGATTCTTGTCAAGGTATTTATTGAAAGAAAAACTTAATAGTGAGGCTTTGATTCTTGTTTGCAGTTGTTATGTGTTATACTTAATACTGATTCGTATTTAAGGAAGGTAGCCCCTTGTCTTCTGCCTATTATCCTCTGCAGTCTCCAAAATATACTGGCAGCAAGTAACCCAAGATCATTTTTATCTATCAACCAAATCCTTCATTTACTTTAACCATACTGCAAATTCTGCTCCAGTTTTTTAACCAATAATCCCATTCAATCAGTAGGACACCTTAATTTCCTTGCATTCTGAAATAAATATTTCCATTCTTTGGATCTTTTGCTTTTAGGTTTTTTGTGTTGATATATGCTTCAGTCCCATTCTATCTTTTAGGGGAGAAAATTCTAATGCTGTCTGTCTTGTCAGTCAAAAGGTTCAATGGGTTCACTGTGAAGATTGCTTAAAGTGGCGTAAATTGCCTGTCAATGCTCTGCTTCCCTTCAAGTGGACATGCTCTGATAACCCTTGGGATTCAGAAAGGTACGAGCATCCATTTAATTTCCTTCTCATGGTCATTTCCCTAACTACATATATCTTAGGCTTTAACATCTGGATTGTAGCCTTAGACCCTGCAATATAAAGTGCTAGATGGGACGAAAATTGCATCCTCTTAGTAAGATTGGAAGCTTAGACTTTTGGAGGTGAAATTATCGTTGTTGTAATCCACAACATTACAGTATTTCTTATGGTAGAGATCTGTAAGGAAATTTTGACCTTGGTATCCTTTCTATCAGGAAAGGAGTTAGAATGTTGTTTCCACATTGAATATTTCTTGTTTGCTTTTATTTTGGTTATTCTTCCAATGTAACAAGCACTGAAGTGAGCTTACATCCATCCCTATCAGCTGACAAATACCTGCATCAGTTCCACAATTGTATTATTTACCTCGGTTGTGATCCTTGTGCATTACTAATATCTTTCGTTTCTCTGCTTCCAGGTCATGCTGTTCGGCACCTCAAGAATTGACGTCAGAACAACTTGAAGCTCTCCTACGATCGTGTAACCTAGGTATAAATTGCTTGGGACAAATAATGTTTGTCTTATTGCTATATTCAGAATATGCTAGTAACATACTCGAGAGAAGCAGATAAGCTTATTATTGAGCATGGTACTAGTATCGTATTCATGTACTGCTCTTTTACTATTGTTGCTGTATATACTGATGACTCTGAAATGACGTCTCATGTTCAAATGGTGATGCTTGAACCCTCACAACTGGCGAATTTCCGATTGTTCTATGATTGAACAACTAGATTCTTCCAAGAAAATGAAAGCTGCTAAGCAGGATACAGATAACATGGAAGCTCTGGAGGGCCTTGATACTCTTGCCAACCTAGCACTCTTAGGAGAGAATGAAGTACTCCCTCCATCTCAGGCCACCACAAAGCACCCTAGGCATAGGCCTGGCTGCTCCTGCATTGTCTGTATTCAGCCTCCCAGTGGGAAGGGCCCCAAGCATAAGCAGACATGCACTTGTAATGTCTGCTTGACAGTGAAGCGCCGTTTTAAAACCCTTATGATGAAGCGTGAAAAGAAGCAGTCAGAGAAAGAAGTGGAAACTTCAAGGAAAGAGCAGCAGCAGGTGCAGCCGCAACCACTACCTGATAAATTACTTGTTGATGACCCCTCACCATCTTCTAGTACTCGATGTAGTAGTCCAAACCCGAAAAGGTTGATCAGTGATGTGTCTGATGATGATCCATACATAGTGAAATCCTCAACGTCTCCTTTCAAAGGTCAAATTGACCTAAACATTCAGCCAGAGAGAGAGGAAGAGTTATCACCCGGTTCAGACAATGGAAGCACGATGATGCGGATGGTTCAAGATGCTACTGAGAGGTACCTGAGGCAGCAGAGACAGTCGTGTGCTGATGATGACAGTAACAAAGAAGGGAATGAGACACTGGTGGGTGGAAAAATAGGCGAAAACATCAGTGATAAGTTGACGGTTGGAAGTAATCATCAAGGTGCTGACAAGGATCACCCTGTAGCTTTTTCCATGAAAGCATCTACATCTGGTCCAATCATTTGAAGATAGATGTGCTCAATCATCCAATGTTAATTGGCCAACCTTCCAAATTGAAGTAGTACGAGGATAACTTTCATTGTTCTTCCGTCCATACTGCACTGTGCATCGATGGTATCTGTACATAGAAAGTAGAGGTTACGGAAGTGGACAACATGGTCAATAGACCAATAATTTTGCTGACTTGCATACTGTATCTGATTCTCTCTCTGGGTAAAGATAATGGAGGCTGATGTGATTTAGGGGGAAATACTATATTAAAGCATGTGGAGTTAGTTGGCTGAAGCTATGTAATTCGTGTTAAGGAGCTCGCTGCTGTCCGCTGGAGGAAATGGGAACTATGTATTTAAGCTGTGCCTACTCTTTAGCAATAGGGAATTCGTTTACCATGTTTGTTCTGTTATACCTATCATTAATCGATGTTTACCCTTGTACATCTCAACTTTATTCGGTTCAGTTTCATGTTTGAAAGGAAAACTAAAAATAGGGTAAAAACAGTGATTCTCAAGTTTCGTAGCATGATGAACTCGGAACTTACAAAAGTTAAAAAACAATAACTTTAGGGCATAAAGCTCTTTACTTTGTGAAGGTCCGGGGAGAGATATCAGTTATACCTGATTTTTCTTTTGCATTTTATAAAGAACTTATTTTTGTAATTTAAACTAGTAATTTTTTGGCATAAAAGAGTAATCTTATCAGTTGTTTTAAGTAAGCGCTTGCAAAAAGATGGATATTCTTTGCTCATTACTAGGCAATCACTTATTCACAAGGTTTATGCGGGATGGATAGTTTTTATTTCGCATCTTATAGAAATTTTTTTTCGCTCTATTTAGTCCTATTCCCCTCTAGGGAAATTTTAGTAATAGGTTTTATAGGAACGAGACGATCCTATTTGGTCAAATACTTAACGACAAACTCCTATGTTTATCTCATTACAATATTTTTAAAAAAGGTTCGCGTCTTTTGTTTGTTTTATTGATCAGGCGATATTCGGATTTGAACTGAAAAAAAAAGGATTTGCAATCTTCCGTCTTATTACTCAGCCATGCCGCCAAGGCATAACAAAATCGATTATAATATCCGCTTTTTTAAGGGTTACCAAACTATTTGTTTTACCTAGAGCTTGAATCCTATTTTTCTTAATAGCTTTTCTAAAAAACCTTTCCACGTTTGGATTGGATTATTAAAATGCAATTAAAAGTAGTGCAAAATGAATATAATATGACCGTGGTTACCAATCAATAGCTTAAACAGCAAAAATTTGCTTCGTTCTAGCCTCCTCTTTTTTTTTTCTTTTGGGGTGATCTTTTATATAATTGTTTGATTTGACATTATATTTTTTTGTTTCTTCTTAATTATATATTTACATAATTGATTATCAAAGATGCATGGATTGAAGGAAATGAATTTTAAAAATAAAAATATTTTTAAATTGAAAAATATTTAATAATAAATAAAATTTAAAA
>JAOQML010000002.1:29848041-29874642 GCA_027568935.1 Erythroxylum urbanii
GATTAAATCAAAGTGAAGGGATCGGAGGTAAGTTAAATGAGTTTGTTTTGTTTTAAGTTTGACCTGGTGGGGAATTCTTCCCTCGTAAGACGCGCGTTCAGATGTCACGTAGGACATCGAGCCTGTGACTCGTCAGGGAGGGGTTCCAACATGTATTCAACATATTAAAGGAGGCATTAATATCAACACCAATTTTATCACCACCGGACTGGACACTTATGTTCGAAGTTATATATAATGCAAGTGACCAAACTATAGGTTGCGTTTTGGGCCAAAGGAAAGATAAGAAGTTGCATGCGATTTACTATGCTAGTAAGACTCTTGTAAGACCCCAGCTAAATTACACCACTACAGAAAAGGAACTACTCGCAGTAGTGTGCACCTGTGATAAGTTTCAACAATATCTTTTGTGTTCAAAGATAATCGTATTCACCGATCACACGACACTAAAATACCTTTTCAACAAGAAAGATGCAAAACCTAGGCTCAGCTGGTGGGTGTTACATCTACAAGAATTTGATATAGAGGTGAGAGACAAAACGGGTGCAGAAAATGTGGTTTCAAACCATTTATCCATACTTGAGGTAGGAGAATGCAAGCCAAGTGATGACATTAACGAAAATTTCTCCGATGAAACTCTGATGCTACTCGATAGCTTGACTACACCATGGTTTGTGGATATCGCAAATTATATTGCCAGTGGTAAACTTCTGTCAAATCTCTCTAACTAATAAAGGAAGAAGTTTTCGCATGAATATAATCAATATATATGGGATGAGCCAACCCTATATAGATCATGTGCAGATAGGTTAATGCGACGATGTGTTCCAGATGAGGAAATGTTATACATCCTAAAGTAATGTCATAAGGTCAGTATGTTGGGCATTATGGAGACAATAAAACGACGGCTCGAATACTTGAGAGTAGATTTTACTGGCCACAGTTGTTTAAGGATGCTTAGACCTACGTGGCATAATGTGATCGATGCCAGAGAATAGGTAACAACTCCAAACGGGATTAAATGCCTTTATCCAACATTTAAGAAGTGGAAGTCTTCAATGTATGGGGCATCAATTTTATGGGTCCTTTCCCATCTTCAATGGGAAACATATACATTCTAGTGATGTTTCGCATTGGGTTGAAGCAGTAGTAACTCCAACCAATGATGGGAAGGTAGTGCAAAAGTTTATTAAATGGCTATTTAACCGATTTCGAGTGCCATGTACGATAATAATTGATGGAGACACATATTTCTATAACAGATCTTTTGATGCCCTCTTAAAAAGATATGGAGTGCACCACCGAGTTGCCATACCTTACCATCCGCAAACTAGTGGCCAAGTGGAAGTTGTTAACATAGAGCTTAAATGAATTTTGGAAAAGACAGTGAACAACTCCAAGAAGGATTGAGCAACAAAGCTAAATGATGCCTTATAGGCCTAAAAGATAGCTTTTAAAACACCCATCGGAACAACTCCTTATAGGCTAGTGTACAGAAATGCTTGTCATTTTCCAGTTGTATTAGAACATCGAGCATACTGGTGATTAAAGCATTAAATTTTGATTGGAAATAAGCCAACGAAAAGAGACTTCTACAACTAGACGAACTTGAAGAGTTTCATTTTAATGCATACAAAAATGCCAAACTCTACAAAGAAAAGGTTAAGAAATGGCACGATGTTCGTCTCAAGCTAAAGGAATTCAAAGTAGGAGATTGTTTTGCTATATAATTTACAGTTAAAGCTATTTCTACGAAATTTAAATTCTAGATGGAGTTGAACATTTATGTTTATTCAAGTTTTTGATCGTGGAGCCCTCAAACTGGAAAATGCTAACAAGGAGAATTTTAAGGTCAACGGGCATCGCTGTAAGCTTTATCTTGGAGGAGCGATTCCCAAGGATAAGGAAGCAATTTCGTTATCTTCGAATAATTAAGATGCCTCCATAGATGCAAGGTTGAGCTAAGGACCATAAATTAATGCGTTTCGAAGTTCTTTGAAAATTTTAGGTGTAGTTAGACTTGTTTTGTGCTTTCAATAAAACGCTAGTAATTTGTGTTGACTCTCAAGGCTTTCAATCCCAACCTCTATCTCCATAAGATTTTTGTCTAACCCATTTTTCTTTTTCAAATTAGTCTTTATTTTTATTATTTATTTTTTTATTTTATTTTTTGTTTACTTTAATTTATGGTCTTTCTTTTCTTTTATATGCTTGTTTGTTTCCTTCTCACATTAAGGACAATGTGGTGTTCAAGTGTGGGGAGGATTACGTGTTTTGTTTTGTATGTGGTTTTGCATATTGTATGATAGTGTTAAGTGGCATTTTGTGAATTGTTTGAATGCGTTAATGACTTAGATGGATTGAAATTTGATTTAATTTTTTACATAGTCTATTAGGTTGTAAATAATCATTAGCTTGCAAAATTAGTGAATTAGTGGTCTTTAGATAAATATATAGCTTAATTAGGATTTAGTGTAAGTTTAGCACCTTGTAGATTGTCACATTCATTCATAATTTGAGGCCTTTCAACGTAAGTAGCTAAAACAACAAGGTAGGCAATAAAAAATAAAAAAACAAAAAATAATATTTGTTAATAAAAATCTCTATTCTGCTGACCTTCAGGTTATGAATAGAGCTAGTAGCCAGTTGAAAACGTGATATAGCTGAGTAACTGGATCGACACGCAACACAAATGTGTGCCTTCGCGTTAAAAAGCTATAATGACTTTTCAACTAAGCTGTTCAATAAAAATGACTTAGTCAAGTAACCGAATCGACATTCATCACCAATGTTTGCCTCCTAATAAAAGACTAAGTCCTTGTTTAAATAAATAAATGAATAAAAAATGTGTGTTTTCTAATAAAAAACCTACCAGACTTGTAATAAGCTTGACTTTTCATGAAAATATACTTAGGAGCAGTTACAGAGTATGAATGACCAAATAATTATTAATGTATGTGTGCAATTGAAAAGGGCAAATAAATTAACACTTGGATCTCGATTAAGCTGTATATTTAGTTCAAGCCCCTAGACGTAGATTTTACATATTGATTTGATATAACTCGAATGGTTATGTTTAAGATTAAATTTATCTCATGAAGTTGAAACCATTGTCTCATTACTACATTGTGTGTTGTGTGTTTGTTATGTTTTTGTTGTTTTGTTTGCTTAAGGAAAAGCAAACGTTTAAGTGTAGGGATGTTGATAGGTGTGATTTGGATCATGTTTTAGGGTTTAATTTGTTATGTATTAAATGTTAATTTGAGTGTTTAGTGTGTTTAGGTTAGAATTGTGTTAGTTTATGTGTTTAAGTGTTTTTATAGGGTAGTATAAGTCTTTGAGCTTAAATGTTATGTTTTTTAGGTACCATGATGTGTTTATTAGTGTTTCAGGGCTAACACAAAAGAATGGAGAAGTTTTGGAGATTTTTGGGCCGAAACCATGGCCCAATAGGCCACAATTGTGATAGAGGCATGCAAGCCAACCCACAATCATGACCTACAGGACACGAGAAAGACTCTACCATGAACGTGGCATTTAGGCCATAATCGTGATAGAGAGGTATGACATTGGCCAGAATCGTGACATGCAGGGTCATGATTGTGGCTTGCATCGAGCAGACCTACAAAAGAGAAGAAAAGTCATTTTGAGGGATTTTTTGGACCGTTTCGACCCCAAAAAATCCTAGGGCTGCCAAGGTATTTAAAGAACATAAAGAATACAAAAGAGGAACTTTTGCATCAGCTACATCCCAAAAACTTTAGAGAGCTTTATCGAGAGATTGAGGAAGGAAATGAAGGAAGAGAGACACGGAGACGAAGCCTACACGAAGTGTTTCCCAGAATAAGAGGTTTCTCATCGTTGCTGCCTCCATCATCCGTTCCACTCGTATTTTCTTATTTTATTTCAATTTTATTGATGTATAGAATTAGGATAGTCATTGAGAATAGGATTTGTTGAATGTTGATATTTGTCTAAACTCACCTTCGGTAATTTTGTCTTGGATATTAATGAAATTTGATTTATTGTGTTTTTTATTGAATTATTTGTGATTCAATTTTTGCACTTAATAATTCGGTAATAAACTGAGAGTGTGAACTGGGTGAAAATCATTAAATTGCACTAACGAGAGTTAGGTAGTTTAATAGATTAAGAATTGAATCAAACCGGTAAATTTATGTAATGAGAGATCATGCATAGGTTTTAGGTAGTTTGGTGGACAGTGTAAGATCTAATATAGGTTTTGGGATAAATTGTGAATCGAGAGGTTACAATTTCTCATAATCTGATTAGGATAATAATTAGGGTTAATGATTAGAACTCAAGAGAGAGTAATCAACCCTAAGACCGTCTAGAACCGGTAATTCGATAAATTCATAATCAGTTAGGTTTTCATTAAGGTTGGATAAAATTTTCCTTTCTCTCAATTAGTAGTTTTTAGGTTATTTTGTGATTGGGTGAGCAATTGCTCTATTGTGTTTATATTTTCATATTTGATTATTGGAATTATTTGCGTAATTAAATTATTTTCTTGTCTAATTTTGTTCATTGAGTTATTTAGAATTAAGTTCATTCTTAGATTTTAGAATTAGATTAACCTCCTTATAGGATCGAAACCTTAGGTACTACGTAAATGACCCGTGCGCTTACAGTAATATCAAGGTTAAAAATATTAAAACTTTATCATATAGGAACTTGCGATCATATACCTTGGATACTGATCATGTGCTTTGACATCATTCCTTGTTGCCTCAAGACGAGGTCACTCATAGGGTGTGATTGGGTACAACTATTTGTACTCAAAGGTAATTAGGTAGTCAATAAAAGATTCATCACTCCTAATAGAAGGAGATGATACCCACGACTTCTTGTCGAGGTCATTACTCAGGAGTCTCTGGCTAGAGCAATTATGTGTCATGAAGAGAGTCTTCAATGACACACAGAGTAATGAGATCCTAGGACAAGAACTAATATCACTTGGACTAGATGTGACATAATCAGTCTAGTGGGAGTTGACACATAGCCCATACTCTGAACCAAGTGGGGTATAGTATGGTGAAAGGACAAATTGTATGGTAATTGTCTATGGAAAGGTTCTTAAGTTGGAGAATTAAATATAGAAGAGCTCGTGTGTTAATCCACTTATATTCTTGTAAACTGGCATCATGAAACCTTTCATGATTTGCTTGAATTAAGAGTTAATTCAAGTGGCATGAAACCATCTATGATTTGCTCAGATTAAGAGTTAATTTAGGTGTCCAAAATAATCGGGAACCTAAGGGTCACATGCATAAAAGATGAGATGAAAAACAATGTTTGTATGGTTGGTTTTAAGTAATGATCAAGGCTAATAAGCCATGATGGTGACCAAAGGCTCAACAGATGTACATAAGTGAGAATTAAGTAGGCAACGATCGAGGCTCATAGGCTATGATGGTGACCAAAGGCTCGATATATGTACATAAGTGAGTTCTTCACTTATGTACAATAGGTCTAACAAGTTCTTACACACTCAAGTGAGAGAATAAGGGGTTTAGAAGAGTTTTAGAGAGAGAGAGAAGTGGTATTGAGTTTTCTTTGTGCAATTTATATAATTGTTGGACAAATCTAATTACAAGCAAGATATTTTTTATCTATCGCTCCATTTGAACATCTATCTGAACTCATCAAGTTTGGTGTTCTAACCACCCTTACACAACCTTCTTCTTCCTCTTTGCATGTTCTTGGATGATCAAGGAAGAGTTTGGTGTTTGCTAAAACCCAAACAAGGAAAAGAATTAAGGAGGAGAACAAACGGTACAAGTGTTTGATTTTCATGTTCTTATGATCTATCTAAGCATGTATGTGTGTGTTTCTAGATTTTCGAGGTTTTTATGTGCTCGGAATTTAGATTTCGACACTTCTGCTGTATTGTAATATATATGATGCATGAATACATGGCACCCCAACAAATACCTCCTTCAGTTTCAGAGTGATACAATAAGATATTAAAATCTCCAAGTTAACTCTCTAAAAGCTAGCATTAAAAAAATATATAAAGCTAACAAATACCTTTTGGTTATTGTATTTTAAGGTAATCTATAAATGAATGACTTGTGTACTGGTTTCACATGATTGGACCATAATTAAGGCATGATGAAATGATACTATTATTCCACTATTGAAGTGTTCCTTATGATTGGTAAACACTTTGTAGTCATTTTGGATGAATCATAAATTCCCAATTTTACTCTCTTTGATTTTAGTCACCAAAAGGCCATATAAGCATGACTTTATTAAGTTTATATAATCCTTGACAACTAACTAGTTTTTGTTGTTGTTTACTGCCTTAACATTCCAAGCTATAATGGTCATGATGGTGGATTAGGAGGCAAACTCTTTTTTGCTTTCTTCTTGCCAAACCTTCTAAGTACTTGACATATGCTTAATTAATTGTATAATTATTTCATAACACTTAGTGATTAATGACATAAAATTGCTTAAGATATTCATTTTGACTCATATGTGATTTTAGGAACAATTTGGAATTAAAGAAGTTAAAGTGAGTCGAAAGCATGATATTTGGGCCATTTTTTGAAGATCCACATTCATTTGTCTTCTTGGAGTAAAAAGAAGAAGATTAAAGTAAAAGAAGACAAGATAAAGCATAAAAGAATGTGATAAAGCATAAAACCCATGGAAGAGGGCTGCTGGAAATCAACACTCACGATGTATGTTTTTATATGACTGAACGTAAATTTAATGTCTAAAGAAAAGGATGATGGATGGTTGCAGCAGGTGGATATGGGAAAATATCAAAATGACAATAGAAGCATGAAGGAAACAATAATAGCAAATGAAGCAACACAACACAGCCAAGAAATGTTGGATCAAAACAGCAGCAGATGGACCAACACACCAGTAGCTGGAAAACGACAATGCACAAGCTAAATGAGGAAAACAGCAAAACGACATTGCACAACCAAGCTAAGAAGGATCAAACGATGACGCACAGCCAAATAAAATGTAGATGTAAAAATAAATAGTAGAGGGTTTTGCGTGATGTTTTTAGTATTAAGAAAAAAATTATAGAGGCAGTTGGGAGGAGGTTCTTTTAGGGTTTAACCTCTTGGTTTCAATGAAGAGAAAGGGCAAAGCTCTCAACCTGGAGCTCTTGGTTTCAATAAAGAGAAGGGGCAAAGCTCTCAACCTAGAGAGAACAATGGAGGGGTAGCTTCCCAACATCGATTTGAAGGTGACATTAACACCGACAACTCAGTTAAGCATTCCTTCACTATTTTTTTTTTTTGGGTTTCTATGATGTATTACAAATGTATTCCAAGGGTTTGATGTAATGTGAATTGGATATGGATGTTTGTAAATTGGGAATTTCTATGATGTTATGTAATATGTAATGACTTAAAGTTTCATTGATATATTGATGCAAATGCTTATGCTTATAAGACATATTTAGTTTGACCAAAAGGGAGTGAATTTGTTGAATTTGAGAAAAATGTAATAAAGATATATGTTATAAACTACATTAGTTGCTTGTAATTCTGAAATCTGAACTGATTTGTTTTCAAACTGTCAAGTCCTAGTCGTAGATAAATAGGTTTGCATAGAAGGGTCTGCAACTGCTCCTATAAGACTTTAATGTCGACACTTTAATGTCTCCTAATATTGACACTCCGGTAGTCTCTTGATATAGAGACTTCGGTGTCGTGTCTGAGACATAAGTCTCTCCTGTTTTGAGATACCAATCATAGGTATCTCCTATTCTGGTCCCATTACCCACTTCTGTAAAAATGATCAGCAAGTTAACCTTAGTTGTATTCTGATACATGTTTGATTATGTTATAAACAAGTTTTGATCTGAAATAAAATAAATTCTAATCTTATACAAGATGAATTCTGATTTGATACAAGTTTTGATCTGTTCTGGCACAATTATGTTCTGTTTCAAGACTTGTGCACTCTGTTCTGAAGCAATGACGTTCTGCTATGATATTTGTATGTTTTATTCTGTATTGATGAATCATAAACTATTCTGAGACACGTAATGTTTGGGTTGCTCTTGAATATGAATAATTAAAGACTGCTTATAATATGATTTGATTCTGAACATGAGAATGTTAGACGACTATTATAAACAGTTGCCATTTATATCTTGTTTAGTTATTACCCACAAAGCTATATGCTTAGCATGGTGGTTTTGCCTCCTTGTAGGTTCTGATAAGAAGACTTAAGGCTGAGACAACCGCAGTGGCCAATGAAGGACTTGATATTTTTGGAAGATATTTTATTTGAGTTGTTTTTGAGTTGTATCTAATAATATGAGACATTTTGTATTTTGTGTAAATGGTTTGTAATAACTATAATACATGATGGATTACAATGTGTTTATTATGTTCTCTATATAACATAACTTATGTAATGTGAAGTATGTTGCCTTATTTTCTTTAAAGTGTTGGAATATTTTGACATGTTTTAGTTCTGTTTTGGGTGGCATTTGCATATCTTTTATCATTGAAATATGCTTAATTAAGGTGTAGACTGAGATAAAACCAAAGAACCGAATTCCTAACAAATTTGCTACTTTCATCACTTTGCAGGTTTTCTTGAATTTGTTTTTCTTAATTTAATTTCATTTTATTTTCTTATTTCAAACCAATCAAAACCCCTTCTCACCCCCTCCCACCAACCTAAACATTGATTAATTTCATTTCAACAACTTTACACACACTCTCTGTGGGATTGACCTAGACTCATCACTGCTACAATAGTAGTGTAGTTTATTTTGACTAGCGTTATGACGCGTTGTCATTTTTATCTCTTATTTTCATCTTCAATTCAATTCATCTCTTTTTCATTTATTAAGTCACAACTAGCATTTTATTTTTTAGATTTAGCTGATTTTGTATGTATAAATTTAATTTTGTAGATTATCGACGAAATTTGGTTTTGATATTTTTACAATATTGATATTGCTGCTAATCTCTATTCTCTTTTGTGAAAAGGGGATCATTATTAGTTTTAGCTATTTTAGAATTACTTAAAAATTGAAAATAAATTATGATTATGATAACTTTTATCATAAAAGTTTGCTCTTTGTTTTTATTTTAATATAGGATATTAAATTTGGCTCTTTATTTTTTTCATTTATCACAGATATATAACATCACTAATATATCTTTGTAATAAATGATCAAGCTATTGTTTACGCTTTTCTACTTCTTCTAGTTCCATACATGAATTTTTATTCTTTTTTTCAAGTCAATTGTGTTATAATTATTTTATATGATATTGCCTAAAAAGTATGTATCTAGAAGTCAAAAAAGGAAAAGAGAAAATTGTAAAACAGTTAATAGAATTAAAAAGAAGTTATCGATAAATTTGAGAGTGGACTCCTCTAGTGCGAATTCTAAGGAATTAGTAATGATAATTTTGAACGACTTAATGAAATTTAAGTAATAAAATTCATATTCATAAAAATATTAGTAATTTGAAAAATCATGATTATATATCACATACATCAAATTTAGAAACTTAAAGGGCAAATGAGCAAGTTGAATATTTATAATCTTAAAAATTAGAATAATCTTGATAATAAAATAGCAAACATTTTAATTAAAAAGGATTTATAAACTAATTGAATCTTATATTTACTTTAAACAATACATATTTACGTATTGTCAATTCATTGGAATCATTCTTTTTACTTTGATCCGGACCCATAAAGCGTTAGTAACGGCAGGGAGGCATATAAGGTCCGGAAATTCAAAATATAAAATGATGATAGACATTGTAAGTAAAATAAAGAAAGTCAGGCTAAAGTTCACTAGACGCGAGACAATTTTAAGACTTCGGTAACGGGCAAAGGACTGGACTCGAAAAATGATAGAGAGCCATATGTCTCAAGGATAGCTTAAACAATGTGGTTATTGGAAGGAAACGAAAGAAGACGAAGTCAACTAAACAAAATTTTTATTGGTATGCAATGAAAAATGGAAAACCGGTTATTAATCGTAGCTCCTGAAACGAATGCCTGTGAACGGCAATTTAGATGAGTTTGGCTGGCCCTAATTTCTGTGCTTTCTCAAACCTCTCATGTCAATTCCAAGAATAAGAAAACTTGCACGTCCATTTTTGTTGGTTACAGCTTTTGCTTTAGAATAAGAAAACTTGTACGTCCATTTTTGTTGGTTACAGCTTTTGCTTTTCTCGCCCACTCTCTCTTCCTCCTCATTGGCAAGCAAATGATAAAGAGGAAGATGATCGACCAAACCCATCAAAAAATTTTCAACACAGTAATTATTGAAGAAAACATCCTGTACTTATGCATGCATATGGTCTGTTAGATTTTGTCTTGCATATCTACACTATATTCGTTCACAAACAAGTTCGTCAATTTATTAATTACTTATAGATCAATACCTCTAGCCAAGATGAATGATTTGTTCTCGAGCTCCTTCAAGAGGTACAATGACCCCCGACAACAGCTGCACTTCAATGATATGGAGGCCGGGACAAATACTATGAATCTCGATAAATTCTTTGAAGATGTTGAAAATGTAAAGGAAGATATGAGAACCGTTGAGAGGTTATACAAAAGCTTGCAAGAAGCAAATGAAGAGAGCAAGATAGTGCACAATGCCAAGACGATGAAGGATCTCCGAGCTCGAATGGACTCAGATGTTCAACAAGTCCTGAAACGAGTTAAACTCGTAAAGGGAAAGATTGAAGCATTAGAAAAATCAAATGCAGCTTGTAGGAATGTACCCGGTTGCGGTCCAGGTTCATCTGCCGACCGAACCAGGACCTCTGTGGTTTGTGGATTGGGAAAGAAACTTAAGGATCAAATGGATGACTTCCAGAACTTCAGAGCTAAAATGAATGAAGAGTACAAGGAAACTGTGGAGCGCAGGTATTTTACAATCACAGGTGAGAAGGCAAGTGAGGACACAATTGAGACATTGATATCAAGTGGTGAAAGTGAAAGTTTCCTGCAAAAGGCAATTCAGCAACAGGGAAGAGGTCAGATTCTTGACACCATATCAGAAATTCAAGAGAGGCATGATGCTGTGAAGGAGATAGAGAAGAACTTACTTGAGCTCCACCAAGTATTCTTGGACATGGCTGCTCTTGTGGAAGCTCAGGGACATCAACTAAACGACATTGAGAGTCACGTCGCTCACGCCAGCTCTTTCGTGCGGAGAGGGACTGAAAATCTTCAGGAAGCAAGGGAATATCAGAAGAGCTCTAGGAAGTGGACGTGCATTGCCATTATTGCTGGTTGTGCCCTTGTGGTCTTGCTCATTCTACCCCTCTTACCATCAATTTTGGCCCTCTTGTAGGAAAAAGAGTTTGAACTTGTTCTAACCTTGGATGCATGCTCTGCTTCCTCGAAAAAGGAAAAATATAATAATAAATGTTCCTGCTAATATCAGTTCTGTTCAATTACTTTAAGAGACAACAATGCTACTATAGAGAAAGTTTCCCTATTATGTTCCGGTCATCATGAAACATAATTCTTCTTTGCAAATGGGAGTTATGTTTCAAAAGTTAGCCAAAATTTCATATAACAGAACTTGGAACATCGCTACATCGAGCAAAAAGGAAATGGTTTTCACTCAGTAGTTATGTTAGAACTTGCGTTTCTTAGTGTGTATGTAATGATTATATCCGATTGGCATGGACTACAAATCTAGATTGTTACTGAATCATGCAGCCAAATCGTATAACCTATCTTTAAATATTGTTAATCTATCTCATATTTCTGCACAAACTATAAAATCAATGTTTTATTAACATAGTTATGTGCAGAAGTTTATATGAGAAAATGAATCAAACACAAAAGCTCCAAGGTCCTTTTGAACCAAACAATTAGGGGAAGCTAGGTTCATCAATACAATAGCAATCATAAGGTAAGACGTATACTCTCCAGGAAAATTTATGGTCACCTAAGTTTGAGTTTCCTCTCTATAAAAGGTGCGGCAAAAATAAGGATATGCTGACAATAAAAAACAATTGCATGAAAGCATCACGGATTGTACCTAAAAGCAATTTGATTTTTTTTGGAAATTAATAACTTGATATTTAGTAGTTAAAAGGGCAAAAACAATCCTAAAGTTTGCTTTTAATTATGAGTGAAACCATAATATTTTCTAGCGTTCAAATTAGTTCATATTATTTTAGAAATGTTCAAATCAAACTCCAGGTAAACAGAAAATTTAATAAAAGCTTAACATTATCACTTTTCTATCATATCATCTGTTATATCATCTATTATGTGCCAGAAATTTATAAATATTTAATTTTATCATAGGTCCCACGATGCCATATAAGAGTCAAACGATTATATGAGACCTAATTATTGAAATATTTTATCAAGTTTAATTAAATTTAAGCAAAGAAATTAACCTGTTTAAATTTATTAACTAATTAAACAATAATGTAAGAACCTCCCAAATAAGAAATCCCCAATAAAATGTTTGCGTAATTTTTCTTTTTCTAGCTTGTAATTCATTCCCATTTTTTGTTTGTGTTTGTTTTTATTTAAGTGCTTCATCAAGTTTGTTTTGTCTCTACCTAGTCCCTTTTCATGTGTTTTTGTATGGGCTGCACATGAGAGGCAATTCCATATAGGGACATAGATGTTTTTGTCTTTCTTTTATGTGGTCTCGTCTGACTGTTAGGACGTCAAAACTTATTAGGACTTCGGCAAGATGAGTCTAGTTTATGGGATTCTAAATTAGACAACATCATAAATAAGCTCATGGGCATAGAAGAGGGCCAGAAGAGACTAGAAGAACAAATTGAGCAAGTAACGGAAAATTATGCCTTATCTATTCACAACCTAGAGATTCGAGTAAGACAACTTTCCTATGAATTTTATAAGAGAAGTATGGAAGACTCTCTAAGTAATATAGAAATATATCAAAGAGAGCAATATGAGGCTATTGCACTTAAGAATGGGGGAGAGCCAAAAGGACTAGAGGAGAACCAAATTGAGCCCCACCTTATTGAAGACCAAGAAACAAAGAATGAGATTGAAGAAAAGAATGTCAACCCTCCTTTTATTCACTAGTTCTTGATATATCATTTGTGAACGTCGAAAAATCTCGCGTATATGTTCATGAAAAGAACCTTATCCTTCAAATTAATGATGATCAAGTAACATTCAACATGAATGATTTATTAAAGAATTTAAAAGAAAGTAGCTCATTCAGGATAATTAATGTGTTCGAGTCTTTTAAAGAATAAAAGGGAGAAGAGTAGATGACAACAGACATCAAATTTGAAGAAGTTATGAAAGTCTCTGTTCGTGAAGCAGAAGAAGCAAAAGAGAAGAAGGTGATTAAGGAAGAAAGAGAGCAACTCACCTTCTTACAGGACAAACTGTTGGATTCGATGGAAGATTCAAGAAGTTTTGTTATTCCCTGTTTTGTTGACAGTACACTCGAAGAAAGAACATTATTGAGTTTAATTGGTTTTCATAATATTATCAATATTGTCCTTCTAACTATTTTGCAATTTGTAGCTTACTTACAGGCTACAAAACTAATGTTGAACGAAAAAGGTGGAAGTAAACCGTTCATAATTGATCTCAATTGAGTTTCTAAAGATAGAGCATTGAGCTACTGACGTTAAAAGAAGCGTTGCATGGGAGGCAACCTATGGACTGTTAAATTGATGCTATTTTCCCTTGATTTTTAGATAGTTGAATTTTGTAGTTAGGTTATTTCGTTTCCAAATAAAATCAGGAAGGCATAAGAATTCGACATGAATTTGATGATCGAGGAAGTAAGCAAAGAGAGGTAAGAGGACCATAAAGAGTTAAGAAGTGATTTCGGAAAAGTGGAGAAGGACAAAAAGAGAGAAAAAATTAAAATTTTGGTGGAAAAATTGCAAGCCACGATCGTGGCCTGCGGTAGGGTAAAAATAAGGACACGCGAATGTCATTTTCAATTTATACCATTTTACCCTCTAATCACCTATATATTTAGTTTTAACTTCACTTTTTTACTCACTTTCATTTTTACTTTATCTCTATAAACTTTAAACCTCCAAACACTCTCACTTCTCTCTACCCAAATTTCAAACTTCCAAATTTCTTCCAACTTGTACCGACTCTCAAGCCAGTATGTCATGCATCAAGCAAACAGTAAGGCAAGATCAATTAACAGGGTAAAACCAAGTCTCGGGAGGAGCGAAAAGGAACAGGGCAGCTGATTACGGCACACCTTTGCCGATCTTCTCAAATGCGGAAGGTACCCGCTTTCATTCTCTTTGCAATAAACAAATTATAGTTCCAAAGTATTTTCATTTCGAAACTTTAGATATATTAGAATTGCGAGACAAGGTCGAAAGTTTAGCAAAGAGAATTCAAGGGGGACAGTTCATTCAATTTCAATTCTCAATTTACGAAGAACTTAACTTAGAATTTTTTACATCCCTTCAATTCAAATTCAACAAACCTAAGGAATTGTGGTTTAGGTTACGAGGATAAACTTATGGGCCTGATTACGAGACTTTGCATGAAATTTGTGATTTCTCCAAGTCATCTGTAGGAGATCAGCTTGATGATTTCCGCGCCAACCCCTATTGGACTGAACTAATTGGGTTAAAGTGTTTCGAATCTAAGAATGCACACAACAACATCATCAGGAGCCACGAACAATTATTGATGCACAAATTCATGTTTCAAATTGTTTGTGACAAAACGAAAACCAATAAGTGTTCGATGAAAGAGCTTTTCATATTGTGGTGCATAGACCACAGCATTCCTGTTTTTACAACCACCCACATCTGTAACAATTATTGCTGCTTGAAAGAAGAGGAGCAATAACTTAGGAATAGGTTCGATCATAGCTAATTACTATGGAGTTAAGTGCAACGGATTCACAATATACTGCCGTGAATTCATAAACCAATCAAGGTTTGTGAACTATAAAGGAGACCTATATAAGCATTCAAGGAGACCTATATAAAGATAGGTAAATTTAAGGATTTTTTATTTGGAGATTTTTTTGCTTGGGAGTTTTTACATTAATGTTTAATTGGTTAATAAGTTTAATTAAATAAATTAATTTTATTTTAATTAAGTTAAACTTAATAAAGCATTTTAAGAATTTATACAATGATGTTTTAATAATTGAGTCCCCCAAAACTACGTAACACTTATGTGATATTGTAAATTAAAATTAAAGTACTAAAAAATAGTTATATTTTTTATAACATAACAAATAACTGATGACGTTATAATTTCGCTAAATTTTCTATGTAAATTTCAGTTTAAACATTTCTAATTCAATTTAAACGCTATAAAACTAATAATCAGAAACAAACCATAGGTTATTTTTACCCTCTAGTAACCATCTAGATATGTACAGTTCAACATGTCGAACGTAATTGGTGAAACCTCCTCCGTTTGAAAACCTGTTTTTAGTATCAGAACAAGAACTACGACGATCACAGATCACTACATCAACTACAGTGATGGGCCTAACCAATCCATGTAAACGCACTACTTCAGAAGCCCTGTACGAGACTACAAGGCATTCTGCAAAAACTTGTGCCGCCTGAGTTTATACATTGGAATACACAATCATTGATAAGGAATGTCTTAAAGAACCGAAAAATAAAAGGACCATCTAACAAGCCATAAACGCAGATGAATGAATACGCAGACACCAAATAAAGTACAATCCAGTTCTCCGAATGCAACGAAGAAGATAATCTCAACGGTCATTCTCCAGCTTGAAACCATGTCATTGACAAAATGCATATGCTGCTACATAATCAATATCCTTCCACTCATACCTCGATTCAGTAGGTTGGGATAATAAACAAGGGAAGAAATGAGAAAACTAGGCCAGCGGATATTGCCATATTTACCAACTGATACCCGGAGCAATCAAGTGCCAGTATTAGGCAATGCTGCCATAAAAGAATTGTACGAAGACTCCAGATCAAAGCCAAGTTGTCGAACCTGCTGAGCGGTCAGCTCATCTGCCGCACCCATCTTAGACAGCTTTGTAATCCATTCTTTCATTTTAGTCTTCCCTTCATAGTCTGGTGGCAAAATACTCAACTTGTTAAGTGAAGCTAACAGGTCTGAGAGCAAAGGATACACCTCATCCACTGCTTTCATATTCAGTTTTAAGGAATCCATTGCTGTAATAAAGTTCTGCACACACTCTGCCACAATGGCAGCCGAGGTAGAGGCTGAGGCTGCTGCAGCAGCTCGGTGTTCCACAGTTGCAGGCACCCCAGAGATCACAAGGCGATTTATGGCAGCTGGACACTCCATTTTGTAGGTGTCTGCAAACCTCTCAATACTAGGCACGGTATCTTTCAACGTTGTAGCTAGAGTTTTAAAATGGGCAATGAGCTTCTGGCATTCCGTTTCATACTCGGACGACGAAATAATATCCCGAACGTAGGCTTTTTCAAGCTTGTCAGTAGCCTTGATAATAGCGTAGAGCTCAGCAAAGTTTTCATACATTTCTCTCTCGCGCTTGTCGTTCCATAGCTTGACCTCCATTTGAGTATACAAGTGAAAACACGTAAAATAGACACTTCACGGTTTGGATAAATGCAGCTGAGGGTGGAGGATTGGAGAAGAGTACGGGTCACGCGCAAAGAGTACTAAGCTTCTTGACTGAACAATAATACATCCAAATCCAAGCACAGGAAAAAGTGATTAGAGACGCATTGTTAATACGAGACAATATGAAAAATAAAGCACATTAAGTTGAGAAACAACATGAAAGCATAACTAAGCACAGTGACTGGTCGTAAAAACACATTGCAAGAACCCAAAATCCAGAAAAGACCAGACAAAATAAATCGCACCTCCAAAGGGAATAACATATCCTTCAGTTGTTAAGGTTTAAAAGATCCATTGTTTAACCGATGGAATATGCAAAATACCAAACAGTTTGTTCAACAACACAAAGCTATTAAACCAACAAAAACCCAAAAACCACGCAACTGAAATTATCGCCAGCCAATAACGAAAAAAGGATTATAGGAAACAAGAACAAAATCGAAGCAAAAGGGCCAAGGCAAACAATTAAAAAAGGGGGGTATCTTGAGAATCAAACCATTCACTTTGAAAGACCCACTTACGAGAATTAAAAGCACAAACCCTTCTCTTCCTAGATTCACCAAGATTCTCAGAAACCAAAGAGTAATTAGTACAGATCAATAAAACCCTAATCCAGATAAAAGATTGAAATTTACCTCAGATCATCTCAGAAATTCGATAATCCCCAATCTAAAAAACAGTAACCTTCGAAATTACAGAAAGTGAAGCTGTTTCGTTATAAATATATATATACACACACAGAGGAAGGGCGGATGGTTACAGAAAATAGGAACGCGGCTTTGGAAAACGTGAAGCCTCTGAATTTTGTTTTGTGTGTACCTCCGATGGGGAGGGAAGTGGATTTAGAGTAATAATATTAAATAATGAATTAAAACTGAAAATAAAGAGATGAGTTACGTGCTTACGGCATCTACGTGTAGCAGTTGGGGTCACCAGATCACATTATCTGTAACTTGTACGTCTCTCTCCTCTGAACCGAATTGAAGTGAAGTGACGCTACATCGCCTTTCATGGGCTGGCATGCCTTCATCCCAATCTCCGCCCCCATACATACATACATCATCATCAAAATACCATTAATCAAATTAGGAATAACGCTTGTACCATTAATCTCATGCTAAACAAACCATACGAAATTCTTAGTGTATAAATCCAATTATGCTGACTTGTTTGATGACTTTTTTAGAGGATGCTTCTTACTAAATTATTTTCATTTTTAAATGATTTAATGATATGCTTATAATATGGGATGTATTTAAATCAAAAGAAAAACGTTAAATACTATATTCTCCATAAATCAGTTTTAGGGAAAAGGTTATTTAGATGAGCAATCAACAAAACAAAATATGCATTTAATTATTTTTTAGTGAGTCATTTATTTACCAAACTAAAGTTCAGAATTATTTTGTTTCATTGCATTTAATTTTTCTTTATTTTTATTCATCTATCGTGTTATAACTTTATAATGTCTTCATGTCAATAACTTTATAAACAAAATGTGACTTAGTCTTTACTAAACAAAGTGAAGACTAAGTCAAGAACAAAAGAAGGAAAAGGAACACCAAGGTCATTCTTTAGTTATAATATTAATTGTAACCTCATTTACTTACTTTAATGTTCTAAAAGACTCACCATTTATAACTATTTCATGTAACTTTATTACATGAATCTTTTCATTCATTAAGAGGAATTGAAGTTTTTTATTTTAATAAAAAGCCTCTCGATCTTTCAAACACTCTTTAAGGGACATTTTGGAAAGTGTTTAAATCATAATTGTATTAAACAAATTGAGTTTGAACATTTGAAGTCTTTAAAAATCATGTTTTGGGTGGAGAGATTGGTCAACCTATATAGGTTAGTGGTTAACAATATATGATAAAGTTATCAAATTTTGATGTACCAAGAATTCGCAATAATATTAGTTGATGTATTAGCTTATATTGATCGACCAATATGCGTATTGGTTGACCAATGTCTCAATGGCTTCTAAATCTATGCATTCAATGCATATTGATCGAGCAATATATTATATTGGTCAACTAATGCTTTACAAGTAAACATTGTAATAACTAGTTTTTTTGGCTCTAATAGCTAATAAGGCCCCTAATACCTTATAAATACTTGTTTTCTCATTGTATCTTATATCAATAAGCATTTGGATGTCTTTCACACACATTTCTAAGTAATTTTTAATTATTTAAGCATCATTATATCATATTTGTGTTAGTAAGCCTCTTTGAAATTATCAAGTGATAAAGTAAGTTACTTTTAGTTATAAGATTTGATTGGGGCAATATATTATTAAACTTGAGGTGTTCAACATAGGATTGAGGTTCCTAGATATGTCAAACTTGGCCCGGCCTGCATTTGACCCAGATTGACTGGGCCATAAGCCAAGGTCGGGCTGGCCACGGACTGGTTGGCCGTTACTTTCAAAATAACGTCGTTTTATCGAAAACGACGTCGTTTTGGAAGTTTTTTCTTAAAAAAACAAGTGACAAGTCGTGTGGCCCTTTAGGCCATAGGCCACCATGACCAACCTGGCCCTGACCATTGACATCCTTAGAAGTTCCTCTTCGTTGTGAAGGAAGATTGTAATAATCCTTCATCTTCTTGGTAGTGGATGTAGGTAAGGGTTATTTGTCGAACCATTATAAATCATTTTGTATTCTCTTCCCTATTCTTTTTAAATTTTTACCCAATTCTTTGATTGATTTATGTTAAGCAATTCCTTTATTCTTATATATATGTGTTTATTGATTGTTGTTAAATTGAGTTTATTGGTTATGGAAGTTTGCTAAATTTGTAAACATCCAATTCGCCCTATCCCTTATTTGGTAAAAAATGGTCTCAGAGTGGGTCTATTAGGCTTGTATTTTTAACAAAATCATTTAACAAAGCTTTAGTGACATATTTAGAAGCAGCATCATCATTCAACTAAAAAGGACAAAGTATTAGTAGAGTAACTGTCTTTGATAAGAATGATTATCGTTAATAGAAAACTATGATGAGGTTTTTCTTAATTATCGAAAGTGTTAACGTATAATAAATAGTTTCAATGGTCTTTTTATTCCTATAAAAATTGCAAATAACAAAAAAGTACCCGAATTAAATGAACAATGAGAACCTCAAGATAAGAGATTAATTTCTTTGAATATGATATGAATCATCTAGCATATAGAAATTAAATTAATATCTTATTTCTACTATTAATTAATTAACAACTTAGTATAAGGTAAAATAAGAGTCAGACACCACAAGGAGAGTTTTGTTTATTAAAATCTCATTTCGAATGCAAATGAGAGTATTAATCAAGTAAATGTAGGTAATTGTAGTTCCAAGCAAAGTAAAATTTGTTTAGAAAAATTTAGCCCACGAAAACAAGGTGAAACACCTATAATTTGATGTTTAAATTAGCTCAAACTTATGCACAACTTGCACCCATATTATTTACCAAATTTTAGCCCCTTAAATAAGAAAATATAATCATGAAACCCCTCAAATCAAATATGAAAATTGCACACTAAAACAATATGTAATTCACTAGTTTCGCCTAATTAACCTTCAAAGATTGTATTATACTTAAATCCCTTTAGTAACTCACAACGTGATCTGTCATTTATCATGGTTTTGGTAATTAAAACAAACTAAAATCATGTTAAAACATCATAAAATCATAATAGAATGCACAGCTCAAAAACAAAGATGTAAACAATGCAAATTCAGCTTCTTTGTACATTCAAGTTTGCTTCTTTCAAGTTCATTTAATGTCATCATCTTTCACTTAAATTTCCAAGCATATTAAACTTAAACGTATGTCAAAATCATGCTAAGAAATCAGGAAAATAATCATAGACCTTCAGCTCTCAGATCTGATTGTATCAAAAGTCTAACAAAAACAATTTTAAATCCAACTTGCATATTTTAAAAATTCTAGCTTTGGAAACTAACTTCAGCAGGTTTTCTAATTGCATTATAGCATATAAATAACCTCCTACACATACTCAAACACAAAACAAGTATAAATGATGAGTTCTAGGCGTATATTGATCATAATTAAGCTAATACGCAAACTATACGCAGCTGGATAACAACATGCACATCAAATTAGAAGTTGCATTTTTGGTGTTTCTTCTTTTCAAAGATGTTTAGGCCTTTAACTTTTAACCCTTTGAGACGTATTGAATTAGCAAATATATAATGAGATGTGGGAAAATCACATGTAGACATTTAAACACAACAAAAATAGAATAGGTAGGGGCTGGAATTTTTCGCGTCAATCATTTTATTGAATTACTTATTTCAATCAAGATATTTTCCAATTAATTTTGCAGAACTTAGTCATTGAAATCCTTTAAATTGTGGCCTCATCTAATTAGAAAGCATAGTAGACCAAAAACCATACCACACACACACGTAAAGATGGAAAGGGGGTTCAATCGAAAACTAGAACTAATTAATAAAAATATAAAATTTTAACACTAAAAACATAACATAAAGAAAAATTTGAACATACATATTAACAAGTGATCAAGCATAAATTAAGCCCATAAATTTAGTCATCTAAGTTCAGACTTTTATAATCGACATTCCTAGCTATAAAGTAGGTCAATTGTACAGACACTCACCAGTTGAATTCTTCCCATCTCCCTTTACTAATCTAGAACCGAACTAACCTGACTCTAAATTGATTAATACAATTTTTTCTAAAAAGATATCATTAGCCTCAATTAACTTCAACCAACCAGCTAGCAAAATTCTTAGATCATAAGACACTCTAATTAAATCTTAGCCCTTTGACCAACTAATGATTTAATAGTTACTATTGGACTCTGCTAAAATCAATAGCAATTACGGAATAAAGACAAAGCAATAACAATCAATTCACATTCAAATATATTAAGACTTCTCTCAATTCTATATGAACATCAATCATAAATAAATTGGCTCTAAGCATTGCATAAATACTGAAATACTCATAATGTTAGAATTAAATTGAAAATAATTATCTTAAATTATCCAAACATAGAACTAAACTGAAATTCTAAAACTTTTAAGTAAATTAAATTTAAAAAACTAAATACAAAGAGAGTAAAAGTGAGAGAGACTAACAGAATTGATAACTCAAATTCAACAGATCGACAATCGTTTGACCTGATAGCTTGAAACGCAAAATCCTCCTCCAAAAGTCTTGACCCAGCTCAATTCCGATGGTTGTGTATCTCTCGTACCACCCGACCTTCTTCACCAATACCTTTCAAGTTTTATTTTACTTTAAAATTGAAGTGATATGCTCGATCTCTCCCCATTTCCACTGCTGTCCTTTCTTTTTGTTGACTGCCGAGACACCCAAAAGCCACACTTAATAAACTTACTCTTAACTCTTCCATTTTGAAGAAATAACGTCGGGTCTTTTGCTCTGTTTACATTTCGCTTCATTGCTGCATGTACAATCCTTCTTCGCCTCCCAGCTGTTTTACGTTTCAGCTTCATTTTATTCTCATATGTTGTAGCATTTTATTTCTATTGGAGCTGCGTTTCTAAGCTGTCCACTGGCGTTTTGTCTCTGCTGCGTCATTTATGTCTTGCCTGTTTGCTCTCCTCTGTGTTGTCGTTTCTGTGTGCTGTTTGGACTATCGCGCGGTGTTGGCGTGGACTGTTGTGCGTTTTATCTTTTGGGGTTGTGTTGGGTTTCTTCTATAATAATCTTTATAAAGGCAGCAACTCATACATGCTCATTAATCACGTACGTAAAACACATGCATGAATAATAAATGGAAGCGTAATAAACAATAAACATATACCTCCAGCCATTAACTTATCACCAGCAGACCTGCAAATATCTGAGAAGTTTGCGCTTCTATCCTCTTCCGTTGCACAACAGATGGTGTCGTCGACTTTTCTTGGGTGAGGATAGAGACCAAAAAACTCTATCATTTAAACTCATTTCACCTACTATGCTCTGGCCATCACAGAGACAAAATCATGAAGAAATATGGGTGTCGGGTATTATGGGCGACAAAGATATGTGCATTAGGTAGGGTGGACCATATAAAGGTGAGTGAGGTCATCTTACATTCTCCCACTTGGTCCATTTACCCCAAAACTACCACATATAACAAGAAATCAAATAGATATGAATCATGGCGATAGGTCCTCTATAGGGAGTATTATCTTCCATGTATTACATATACACAATTTCTCATTATTAGCCCTTCAACTTAATGAATAAACCATATGTTTATTTTAGGTCCAACTTAAATGACATTTCTCAAAACCAATCAAAATATGTGTACACAATATATGAGAAAATATCAAATGAATTAAGAGTTTCATTGAAGCATCAAAAGTACAATAAAATCACATTGAGGGACCAAGTCCCATTTTTACTACACGATCCTTAAACTGCTTAGGTGGCATGCCTTTAGTTAAAGGATCCGTAATCATCAATCAGTGCTAATGTGCTCGATGATAACTTTCTTTTCCTTAACACATTCTCTTATGGCTAAATACTTAATGTCGATATGCTTACTTTGACTTCCACTCTTGTTATTTTTTGGCATAAAGACTGCAGCGGAGTTGTTCTAATACAATTTTAATGGCCTAGAAATTGAATCAATAACTCTAAGCCCAGATATGAAACTCTTTAACCATACACCATGCAAGGTGGCCTCAAAACATGAGACGAATTCAGCCTCTATATTAGAAGTAACAATCAGGTTTTGTTTGGCACTTCGCCAAGATACAGCTCCACCAGCTAGCATGAAAATATAACCAGATGTTGATTTCCTAGAATCAATGTAGCCAGCAAAGTCTGAATCGGAGTATCCAACTACTTCCAAGTTCTCAGTTCGTCTGTATAAAAGCATGTAGTCCTTTGTGCCCTGAAGATATCTCATAACCTTCTTTGCAGCTTTCCAGTAGTCAATACCTGGATTACTCTGATATCTTCCTAACATTCCAACAGCATATGCAATGTCAGGTCGGGTGCAGACCTGAGCATACATAAGGCTTCCTACAGCTGAAGCATATGGAATGCTCTTCATGTGTTCCCACTCAAATTCATTCTTCGGGCACTGATTCAAATTGAATCTATCACCTTTGACTATGGGTACTACACTTGGTGCATAATCTTTCATTCGAAATCTCTCTAAAATTTTGTTGATATAGGTCTCTTGAGACAAACCCAAAATACCGAGATCTTTCTTTACGGATTTTAATGCCAATGACATAAGATGCCTCTCCTATATCTTTCATATCAAAATTTTTTTAGAGAAATTATTTCACCTCATATAGCAAACCCTTATCATTAGTCGCAAGCAAAATGTCATCCATGTATAACATAAGAAAATAAGTCTTACTCCCACTAAACTTCTGGTATAAACACTGGTCCATTATATTCTCTTCAAAACTGAATGAAGTGATAACCTCATGAAATTTTAAATACCATTATTGGGAGGCTTGTTTTAACCCATATATGGATTTATTAAGCTTACAGACTAAACGCTCACTATCACTAGAGGAGAATCCTTCAGGTTGTTTCATGTAAACCTCTTCCTTTAGTTCACCATTGAGGAACGTCATTTTCACATCCATTTGATATAACCCAAGATCAAAATGAGCTACTAATTTCATGATTACACGAAGAGAATCTTTTTTAGATACACGAGAAATTGTCTCCGTGTAGTCGATTCCTTCCCTCTGAGTGAACCCTTTGGCAACAAGTCTTACATTATGTCTCGCGATGTTACCTCGTAAGTCTTTCTTTGTCTTAAAAACCCATCTACATCCAATGGCCTTAACACCATTTGGCAATTCTACGAGATCCCAGACTTGATTAGATGCCATAGAATCCATCTCATCCTTCATAGCATTGTACCACAAGTCCAATTCCTTAGAACTGATGGCCTATGAAAACGTTTCAGGATCATTTTCGGCTCCAATGTTGTAATCTGACTCTTGTAGATACACTATGTAATCACTACGTATTGCTGACCTTCTAACCCTAGTGGATCTCCTTAATGTTGTATTATCATCCTCACAAGGAACTTGTTGCTCGACCTGTTGTTCAACTGGTTGCTCAATAATTTCTAGTTATTCCTCATTTACAACTTGATCTATTGGATTAGTGGTAACAGCTTGTGGAACTTCAATAACTGGTTGTCCCACACCCGTTTGACCTTGAGGGATGTAAATGGCAATCAAGCTATCACTTGAACTAAAAGGCTGAGCTTCATAATGGCTGCCTTTAGAAAATATCTCTGGAAAATGACCACTCCCACTGATCAAGTCATTCTCAAGAAATTTTGCATTTCTTGATTCCACAATTCTAGTGCTGTGAGATGGACAATAGAATCTATACCCCTTAGACTTTTCAGCATATCCAAGGAAATACCCACTAATGGTCCTTGGGTCTAGCTTCTTCTCCTGTGGGTTGTAAATTCTCACTTTAGACGGGCATCCCCAAACGCATATATGCCTCAGACTCAGTTTTCAACCCTTAAATAACTCAAAAGGTGTCTTCGAGACAGCCTTGGTTGGAACTCGATTTAATATATATATAGTCGTCTTTAGAGCTTCTGTCCACAGAAATTGAGGAAGTTTTGTGTTACTCCTCATTCTTCTCACCATGTCCATTAAGGTTTGGTTTCTTCTTTCTGCCACACCATTCTTATCCGGAGAACCAGGTATGGTGTACTGGGAAAAAAGCCCATGTTCCTGAATAAACTTCACAAAAGGACCAAGTACTTATCCATTTTCAGTGTATCTACTATAGTAGTCTCCACCTCTATCTGACCTCACGATTTTAATCAGCTTTCTACATTGATTCTCCACTTCAGACTTAAACATTTTAAAGGCATCCAAAGCTTCGTCCTTAGATGACTATTCGGGATATATGTATCTCTACTTGCTTCGTCCTTAGAACGAAGCAAGTAGAGATACATATATCGCAAATAGTCATCTATGAAGATGATAAAGTATTTCGGACTATTTGCATCCATATCTGGACAACAAATATCTGTATGTATAATTTCTAACAGGTTTGTACTCATCTTATCA
The DNA here is from genome assembly GCA_027568935.1 of Erythroxylum urbanii. Classification (NCBI taxonomy): domain Eukaryota; kingdom Viridiplantae; phylum Streptophyta; class Magnoliopsida; order Malpighiales; family Erythroxylaceae; genus Erythroxylum; species Erythroxylum urbanii. The sequence continues at coordinate 29,873,696 of JAOQML010000002.1, forward strand.
CCCCTTTTAGACTTGTTAGTTTGCTTACCTTTAATGCAATTCATGCAAGTCTCAAAGTCAGCAAAATCCAAAGTACTAAGTACTCCTTCATTTACTAATCTCTTAATTCTCTTATTAGAGATGTTTCCTAATCTACAATGCCACAACATAGAGGATTCTTCATTCACAACACATCGTTTTAATCCAGCAGTGACATGCATTGAACTATAGGCATCCTCATTTTGCAATTGAATGGAATAAAGATCATCACATAATGTACCATACCCAATAACGTTAGATTCATTACATAAACTGAAACTAGAATATGAAAAGTTAAAGGAAAAACCAAATGGTATAAGTCTTGATACAGAAATCAAATTTCTAGAGAAATTTGGAACATAAAAGGTCTTTTTCAAGCACAAAAAAAAACCACTGCTTAAAACCAAACTGCAAGTGCCGATAGCTTCCACATGTGAACTCGTCTTACTACCTGAATAGATGACTTGTTCACTTCCTACCGGCTTCCTTAGGTTTTTCATACCCTATAAAGTGTTCGAAACATGGATTGTAGAACCAGAATCAATCCATCATGTGTTATGATTAACATTAACCATATTAGACTCATAACAAACAAATAAAATTTGAGTACCTTTCTTCTCGAGCCAGTCCTTAAATTTAGCACATTCTTTCTTCATGTGTCCCCTCTTTTTGTAGAGAAAACACTTTGACGGCTTCTTTATATCGGATTGAGGAGTAATTTTGCCTTTTCCCTTATTCTTGGCATCGTCCTGCCTCTTCTTTCCTGAAATGGTCAAATTGACCCTTTCACCATCTTCCATCAACAACCTCTCCTTCTCTTGCACACAAATGGTCAACAGGTCGTTGATTGACCACTTGTCCTTATGTGTGTTATAGGAGATCTTGAAAGGACCGTATTGTTGAGGCAGAGTGCACAGAATGTAATGCAC
>JAOQML010000002.1:29900411-29916428 GCA_027568935.1 Erythroxylum urbanii
TACAATTGGTGTGATTGATATAATCTAAAATTTTTTGATATAACATAATATTTAAATTTAATATAATATTGAGAAATTTGGTACCAGTATTTGGCTTATATGGTCAATATCAGTACAAAATTTAAAACGCTATAAAAGATGATAAAAATAATTTATGTTATCCATTAAGAACTACTACAAACTAAAATAACAAAAAACTCACAAATCAAGAGAACACTATAAGTAAGGTAAAAAGAAAAAATAAATCTATAAACATGAACTAAACTTAAACGGTATCAACCGCCTCTATACTAAATCACAAGCTATAATTGACTTAAGTCACAAACGAGAACCAACCATTAAAAGAGAAAAGGAAAAAAAGAGAACTCAAAGCAAGAATTAATATGAGAAAAGAAAAATAGGAACATTTAACTGTTATTTTAGAAAAATAGAAATGCAATTTATGGAACTTACCTTTGTCTACATAATAGAAAAGAAACTATTCACTGATTAATGCCTACTATAGCAACTATCTAAAATTAGAAACTAATCAAGACTTAAATCAAATTAATAAAATGAGAAAAAAGAAAAAATTTAAAACTAAAATTATGCAAATTGAACATGATGAAATGCAATGTAAATTGAATTAAAATAAACACAACCGAAACTTGATGTAACTATATATAAAAATATTTTAAATTGAAATTGGATTTAATGAAACGACATAAAAAAAGTTAGGCAAAATTAAGTATCATCAACAAGGATTGCTCCCATATAAACCTCTTCAATTGTATTATCTATCTTTTTTTATTAAGTATGTTTTTTGCTTATGTTATTTAGGTTAATGTTATTTAGGTTCTCATTTGTTAGATTTCAACCTATTTTTTCTACTTTTACGTTCATCTAGGTTGTTGTTTATTAGTTTTCTATTTAACAAAGTTTGACTACATTTTCCTTTTTCTTTTTTGTTTATGTCCTAACTTTTTTATATATCATATGTTTCTATTTTTTTTTGACCTATTGGGATTCTCTCTCCCTCTCTCTCTAAGAAAATTTTCTTTGGCTACCATTTACTAGTTTTTAGTCGTATGAGATTTTTAGTTTTTTTACATGCTTTTACTTTTGCCTAAATCACCATTTATCAATTTTTAATTTAGTAAGCCCTTTTGATTTTCTTGGTTCTCTTGATTTAGTGAGCCTTTTTCATTTTCTTGGTTCTCTTACCTTTTTTCTAGATCATTGTTCATTGGTTTTTGACTTAATAAGCTTTTGGATGGTCCATCCTTCACTTAGGCCATCATTTACTAAATTTGGCCTTATAAAGGAACTTTATTTTTTATATTTTTTATTCCTTCTTTATTTTATATTGTTTGACCTATTGATTAGTATTTTCCTTTCTTGGTTGATTATTACTTTCAACTAATGTCTTGATTGTTATATGATAATAATGTAGCTAAGGTAATGAATTTAAATGATGGATTTTGAATTGATAGAGTGTTGATTGATGATTTTGTCTAATACCATATGAATGGTTAGGATGATCGATTGTGATTAGGATGATTTGTTTAACCAAGTAGGTTCATTCCCTAGATTGTGATGATAGCAAATATTAAACTACTAATGAACTTTGCTTGAGTATGATAGGTAGCAAAGTTGGAAGGAAAATTTCAAAGACTTGACAATTATAAATTGATGAGATTATCCTCATTTTAAATGTTTCTTCAAAGTTTGGACAAGATACTTGAAGTATTTCCAAAGGTATTGATATGTATCAAAATAGAAAGGTACCAAGTCATTAAAGCATCAAAGAGGGTTTAAAGTGTAACATCCCGATACCCATGTTAAGGCTAGAATAGTAATTTATGAGTATGTACTTAAATATGCTTAAATGTTTGGGTATGTACCCTATGGTAGTGGGATGTTGCATAAAGGATAAAGAAAGGATTTAAAGTATTAAGAAGCAACTAGAAGAAGCAAGCTTTTAGTTAGTTAATAGATCTAAAAGTGGTTGATTGGTTGACTAATCTTGAGTTTCCAGGATAACTAGTTAATAGGGCTTAATCTAGTTAAGATATAAGTTATTGCATGTTTTAGGGTCTCAACATCCATATTTTGATCTAAACATCACCATAAACTTGAAAGGACACATAAAAAGCCTTCTAAAGTCCAAAAACACATAAAAGAAAGAAGAATATCAGATATTACAAGTGTTACAAATGATCAAATTCTTGTTATTACAATTCAATTATTATTTTTTAGAGTGAGAAAGCTTAAGTAGAGAGGTTTTTGTAACTCTCGAGTTTATTTTTATTATTAAAAGGGATAAAAGCTTTTTTTAGAGAGAGTTATAAATATAAAAGATAGATACACCTTGAGCCTTGAAAAGTTATTGTTATTATAATTTTTAACTAAAAATTTTTAAGTGGACCTTGGGAAATGGACATAGGTTAAAAATGACCAAACCACTATAAATATTAATATTTATCTCTTATCCAATATCTTCCTTATCATATTTGGTCTTGTGAAATTATTACTACACTTATTGAATATCTTCTAATTATGATATTTACTAAATATGTATACTTTACTATATTGGTTGGACACTCAAAAGTGTAAGGTTATTGAGTCGAAGAGACTAGGAATACTATGGTGCTACATTTTTTTAATCTTTGATTTAACAACGCAAAGTATCAAGCTTCATATAAGTATTTGTGATATTGCTTATGATTTTTTTGTCATTATTAATAAAAGTATAAGGTGTTCATCTTTTATTTATCAAGTATTTGTCTATTTGTGCAAAAAGGTTTTAAATTTTGAATCACCTAATTGATCCCCTGTTAGATTCCATTTAAGTTAATAAAATTTATAACCACTTAGGAAGATAAGTTTGTTAGAATAATGATACTAATTGCTGATAGGTGTAGATTGTATTGTATTTTTATAGATAATTTGATATGTGTTTAGTGGTTAAGTTGATTGTTTAATGTGTGTTTAGCTTAAAAATTCTGTTAGTTCATAAACATTTGTGTTTTAAGTGTTCTTTTGGTGAGAACATGTTTTTGAGCTTCAATTATATATATATGAGGTGCCATGATGAATTTGTTAGTATTTCAGGACATTCGGAAGAGTTTCAGAGGAGAACTAAACCAAAACATAAGGCCACAATCGTGGGGGACTTGCCACGATTGTAACAGAAGCACCAACATAGGGCCACGACAGAAGCTCAAGCATATGGCCAAGATCGTGGGAGATTTGCCACAATCGTGATAGAGAGCAGATAACTAGGCCATGATTGTGCACTAAAGAATACGATCGTGGCCTATGCACAGACAAACATGAAGTCACTTTCAGATTTGAGTTTTCGAAGGACGTTTCAGACATTTCAGAGCCCTAAAAGATACTAGGGTTACCTTAATTGGTAAAGACTATAAAAGGATTGTGATACAACCCAAAGAGGGGAGTCTACATTTTGCTTACAGTTGGAAACCCAAAAGAGAGAGAGAAAGAAGAGAGAGAGAGAAAAAGAAGAGGAAGAAGAGGAGGGTTCCAAAGCTGAAGCTTCCTGGAATAGGTGACCTCCCGACGCCACTGTTTTCCTGAATCATCCAACCTGAGTTTCATTTCCTCCCCATTTATCTTCTTATTCATTTAATGTATAAGATTGAGATGGGTTGTATAGATATAGATTTTGAGTTGTTCATGATGTTCTAACTTTTCCTTTGGGTTTTTGCTTATTTTTAATGTTAATCTAGTTGAATTGTGTTTACTTGATTTGGGTGTTGTGATTAATTAATGTATTTATATGTTTCAGTAACAAACCGAGACGGTGAACCAGATTAAAATGATTAGATTGGATTAATGAGAGTTAGGTAATCTAATTGACTACTTAATTAATCTAGTCGGTAATTTCATGGAGAGAGATCTCGTGTGAGACCCGATTGTTTATTATATAGCTTTAAAATTAATTAGAACTATAGGTAATTTGTGAATTGAGAGATTGCAAGCCTATAATTCGATTAGGGTTTACAATTTAGTGAATGATTATAACTCAAGAGAGAGTAATCAGCTCTACGATCTTCTAAAACTGACACCCCATAAACATATAAAAGACTAGATTAGCATTAATGATAGGTAAAATCTCCTTTCCCATAAATTGATTAATTCTCTTATTGGATTTCCATTATTACATTATTTAATTGTTGCTAGTTTGTTTGATTTAATTTGCTTTTCAATTATTAATGAAATTTGAGTCTTAAACAAATCATAACCTAAATTAAGTAGTGCCTAAGCACAATCTCTGTGGGACGATATCTACTTTTCACTACAAGTAACGACCCATATACTTGCAGTTTTTAGCATAAAACAAGTATTTGGTTTTGCAATCAACAATAACTTTAAGAATGATATCCTTTAGAGTGGACCATTGATATACCCACTATTTTGTGTTTAAAATTTTAATATAAAACCCTTATTACCAATCTTGATAATTTGAGTACATATGAAAGTGCATGTTGGATAATATTTGAGCATATATTATAAGAGCACTTATGTATTGAGTAGATTGTTGTAAGCATATGATCTTGGAATGAGAGAAAGCTGAATGGAGATGCATATTTGGAAGGAAAATATTAAAAGGAAAGTAATGTGATCTAACTTGTCACTTTGATTATGATCATTTTCATAATATTTTGTCATCATAAAAAGGCAAAGTTTATTCAAACAAATGAACTCATTCCTAATATTTTGATGATTACAAGATAATAAAGTACTAACCAAAGTTGAGTTTACTGTGATAGATACCTAAATTTCATGTAAACCAGTGTTAAAGAGTGTTTTATTCACTTAAGAAAAGGAATAAACTTAAATACTTGAATATATTTACAAGAATTGAAGACTTTATGTGATTTTATTCACTTAAAGAGTTTATTAAAGTTGTTTACAAGTTACTTAAAGGATTCTAAAAGGTATTCACATACTTGAAAACAAATAAAAAAGATATCAACATATGGGAACATTCAAAGGAGCATCAACAGACTGAAATTCTCTTTGAAGAGCATTCTATTCAGTTGATCAAATAAGGTTGCTAGTTTCCATAAATACTAGGAAATCAATTGGATTAGGTCAGTTCACCGAATCGGGCTTCATGTTTTAGGGAACAAACATTTATATATTTTTCCCATATATAAAGAAATGATCTTAGCAATGGATGGAAGATTAAAGACTTATATAAGAAACCTCACTTGGATTAAAATACATAAGAGAAACAAAATATTTCAAATGATATAATGCAAGCATGCTTTAGTTTCTCTAAGTTAAGAGTCCACTTAACTTTGATTGATCTTATAAATTTGAATGCAATCTGTTTTCATATAGATCTACAAAAACAATGGTTATATTTGGGATTGGCATATGATTTTTAATAATCAAGCTAGTATTTGGATAGGTTTTATGTATAATATTTCAAGTAACAATTGGTGTACCTTTAGAATAACACTTCCTACTTGAGGGTCTTGAGATATTGACATGTGGAAAAATCCCAACTTATTTGCAGGAAGAGATCTAAATATTGAGTTCTCATAGTTTATTCGAATCTAAAGATAAAGTTTGGAAAACAATTGAGCTTTTCTATTTGTAGAGCATAGAATTTTTGTTGTAGTGATAGTATTGTAACTCCTGGGAAAACTTGTGTTATTGAAAGGAAATGTATTAGAGAGAGTTTTAAACACCTAAAAATTGTAAAATTTGTGTCTTGAGCCTTGAAAAGATAAGTTGTACCAGTTTTCTCTTCATCCTTTGAGGAAGAGCTATAATTGATTCGACATTCCAATAGAATTAATAGGTCAAGAAGGACTAAATCACCATAAATTATAAATGTTTGTTTTTTATCTCTTTAATTTTTTTAGATTACTCTCATGTAATTATTATTTTCTTTGTTATATATCTTGTGCTTATGCAAATTATTGTTAAAGTATATTTTGATATATTGGGTTGAAACTTGAGAATGTGCAGTCACTAAGTAAAAAAGACTAATAATACCTTGATATTTCCTTTTCTTTTATCTCTAATTTAACCAATGATGTAAAAACTAGACCAGATCAGCCGATTTGATCAGGTTAAGCACAATTTTGATTGGTTTTTGGTTTAATTTTTAATTTTGACTGTTGTCAACAAAAACTGGTAGGTTAAATAAAGGATCATGTTACAAAAAAGAAGAAGGAGAGCTAGAGCAGATGCTTAAACCGGCCACTTTATTAGGGTTCTAAAAGTTTGAGTGTTAGAGGATTTGATGGAAACGAAAATGAAAAATCCCATTTCAGATAAAATAAAGACAGAGAAAATCAAAGGCAAAATAAAGATGGATGAATAGAAGGAAGAATTTGAAGTTGGAAAAACCTTATTAAAGGGAAGAAGAAGCATTTACTTTGGTGTATGATGAAAGGGAAAAAGAAGAAAAAGAGAGAGAGAGAATCACCCACTCACACATCACCAAAAGGCATCAAGTTCTTCATCTTTGACTCAAACCCCCAAAATCAAAATATGTCAACTTTTAATCATACAATGAAGCATCTGGGTTGGGAGTAATCATACAATGACATAAAGGACAAATCTAGGGCCAATTAAAGATATTGGTGAAGGTGATAGATATGAGTCATTTTATGTGTGCACAACTTAAAACAGAGTGAGAACTACATAATATTAGCATATTCAAGACAAAAGGTGAGATCTTAATCTAGTCCATGCATATGATAATGAGAGAGATTGAGAGGGAAGAGTAGAAAGATGAAGCAAAATGGAAAAAATAGTAAAAAAAAATTAAGAAGTAGAGAGATAAATGATAACAACTGCTTACAAGTGAACTGAACAAACCAATTTACAACAATGAGGCTAGGATGGATTGAGACAGAGAGTTGAACGATCACTTCATTGCCAGTTTTTTTCGTTCATTCATGTTATAGTTGAGGAACTAATTGTTCTTGATATGTTTTGTGCGATTTGCTAATGGTAGTCAAATCAGATTTGACCATTGATTTTCTTTCAATGAAGCAAGAAAATACTCCTTTTAAGTCTTAAATACCAACATCGTGAAAAAATAAATGGTTAAGAAAATAAATGAATAAATTATATGGACCAATTATATATATATAGCAAAAGGATGAAGTGACAAAAATTAATACATAAGTTATAGACACATTTTAAATTTTATATACCAAACTAAGACCTTTAGGAATATTAAATCATGAATATTAAATTATAATGAAATTATTTACTTCTTTAGAAAATTAATCTTTACATGTTATGTTTAGGATTTTAATATTAAAAAGAAAAAATTAAAATATTAAAATCAACTGATTAATTAATAAATGGATTTATTTTTAACAATAAGAGTTATTGTTTATTGAAGTAAATTGAACTGAACTGAAAAGTTGATTAATTCAAAATTTTTACTTATTGTTTATTATATATCGATTTTATAGTACTTTAATACCGAAATCAACACTAAGCAAGTCTGAACTAATTGACTACTTGCTTTGACCTGTTTAAAGACATAATTTGGTGTTCTTGATTTAAATCGATACCTTTACCTAATGGAGAGATTGTTGGACAGGTAACAAAACACCCCCATATATGATCTTATAACTTTGTAGAGACTTTTGTTTTTAGCAAACAATAGCCCAGGCAAGCAGTCAGAGCCCCGGGCTCCTCCCACTGTTTGGGAGGGATTGGTGACTTACCCATTCAGTGACTTTAGCATTAGATGTTCCTTATAATTTACAAGAACATTATGTAGTCTAATAAGAGGGGGAAGGGTTAAGGATATATTGATATAGTAATAAGCTAAATCTGAATCACCCCTTGTTTCAAAGAGAGGAGGACAGGGTAGTGGATTATGAATCCACCATATGCGTGTTTAATTCCTATGTTCGCTAAGTGATAGGAACGGTGGAATCTATGAATACATATGTATCTATAATAATTTCTTTTTTTCAAAAAAACTGGATCGGTTGCTCAAGATCGAGAATAGTCAATCGATTGAACTTTTAAACCTTAAACTTTTCCTATAACCAGTTTGATATCCGGTCCAATTTTTAAAAGATTTAGTTTAACAATGACTTTTAGTAAAATCCAAGAAGATTATGAAAAAATATTTTTTTGTTTCAGCAGTCTTTTTAGGCTTATAAAATATTTATTTTTTAATAATCAAAAGTGTAATTTTCGTTAGCCTATAGGTTGAATAATGTTATATTTACATGACTTATGTCAAGCCTAAACTTCAGATGTTTACAATAAAATAGACTGAAGTTATCCAAAGAGGTACATGGAACAATCTCAAGTGGACTAGGCAAATGCCTTATAAGTGTCATCATCTTTACTTAGTCAATCATCTGCCAAATAAGAGTCATCATTAACCCTGTCAATGTGTCAAGTGATTTTCCAAGTACGTTTCACTCTTTCGTCGCTCACGGTGTTCTTTTTATGCATGCATAGATAGATTCTAATATGGTTGAAAATCTTTGCTGTGATGAGTTCGTACTCTGTAGATTTCTCCCTAAATACTCTTCAATTTCTTTCTTCCCAAATCTTTGAGAGCAATAATAAATTACCAATTTAAATATCCATCCTAATAATTGACTTTGTTTGTTTGTTTGCCTTACACTCCATGCAATGATGTCCTTCCATAAATCTAGTGAATTTTGCGCACCACAGTTGTATGTTATCTCTTTCCATGAAATATTAAAATAGGGGCATTCAAACAAAAGGTGATTTAGGTTATCGTGATTACTTCTGCATAAGTAACATATGTTAAAGATGATTAGGTAGGATTATTAACCTATCAATGGTAGGAAGCTTTTTGTATTTTGTCATCCCAAACCAGTCCATGCCACCCTACAATAGAGTCAGTACTCTAAAATAGTCTCCTAGTAGAGCTGTTTGAAACTTCCTTATTCTTTGTGTTTGTCCACACCACCTTGTATTCCTCTCTAGGGTAGGTATTTAGGTTCAGTAGGTAAGATTCGACTAGTTCAAGTTTTTATTTTTTCACTTTCTCATCACGTGTTCCACCTTCTTTCTTACTGTTGCTATTGTTTATGAATAATATTTTATTTGTTTCATAGTTAAAGTCTAGGCTATGTGCTTCATATTTATAAGGACCTAATGCTTGTAGATTTATTATCGTTGTATTGAAGTTCCAAAGAGAGTGAATAATAAAAGATATTTTTATTTCTCCATTGTTCATCTTCTTTTCTCTTTCTAAATTTGGTATCAGAGATAGGCCGTTGTGGTCTATGGGAAAGAAAGACATCTAGAGCAAAAAAAAAAAGAGAAAGCATATAAGAGAGTGAGAGAGTGTGCAGTGGCAAAAAAGAAAAGAAAAGGAGAGTGAAATGACAACAAACAATATTATCCTGAGTGCTCCTAATGTTCTTATTTTTAGTAGAACCAATTATTAATTCTGGTATGTGAAAATGCAAACGTTATTTAGGTCATAGGAGTTATGGGATTTAGTCCAAAATGGTTTCGGTGAGCTTGCAAATCCAAATCAAATTGCATGATTGATAACAACCCAAAGAAATGAGTTAAAGGAGAAGCAAAAGAAAGATGCAAAGGCCTTATTTTTCATCTAGCAAAGTATGGATGATGCCTTGTTCCCAAGAGTGATGGGAGCAGCTACCTCAAAGGAGGCATGGGATTTGCTATAAGAACACTATTAAGGGCCTAACAAAGTGGTGACTGTTAAATTGCATACTTTGTGTCACGATTTTGAGAATTTAACAATGAAGTTAACCGATACAATTCAAGATTTCTCTGTAAAAATGTTTACCCTTGTAAATCATATTCACTCTCTTAGTTAAGATTTGACAAAATAGAAAGTTATTGAGAGGATTTTGAGTAGTCTCCCACCTAAGTTCAATTATGTTGTTGCTGCTATTGAAGAATCCAAGGATTTATCTAATTATTCCTTATTTGAGTTAATGGGTTCTCTTGAGTCATATGAAGATCACTTAAATAGATCAATTGGAGCTTCTATCGAGCAAAGGTTGACATCAAGAAATCTTAACGAACAAGAAAAGGTAGATACAATAACAAAAGAGGACTTGGGTGTGACCACTTTGGTTAATGCTGAGGACGTGGTGGTTTAAATGGTCAGGAAAGAAATCAAGGTAATGTAAATTCTTTTCCTTTATGTTCTCATTTTGGTAAATCCAATCACTTAAAAAGAAACTTTTGGCATAAAAATAAAGGCGCAGTGTCCAAATTTGGGCCAAGTTTTTTTAGGTTTGATCAATTTAGGTCAAACTTTTTAACCTGCTCAATTAAAGTCTAAATGTTATCGAGTCTGTTCAATATTAGGCTATTTTGGATGGAAATATAGCAGCGTCATACACATACCGTTAAATCAATTTTGTGAGGCCAAATGGATTTCAGAAAAGAAAAAAATTATTTTATATTTTACTCAAAACCTTAAATTCCCAAATATTCCCCTCTTTCTTTCAGAAATTTAACAAAAGGGGCTTTCTGATCCAATGTCTTACCTTTTCATGCATCATCAATGTCGATCACTCCAATCCCTCTCCTTGATCCACATTCTAACTTTTGAAAACCATGAATAGGATAACTATTGACGTTCTTGCATCAATGCTCTACTTCTATTACTCTCTTAGCTATGAACTCACTGCGGATCTTACTGAGATTAGAGGCTTAATTTTTCTAGATTCCTTTGAATTTAACATTCGTCACATATGGCAGAAGAATGTTCTTATTTGAGTGGAAGGATTTTCACTTATTTCTTCAATTATGTGCTACTATGAATTTAAACCTTGTGGAGAAGCACGGATATGTGTTTGATACCTTACTTGTTGTCCTCAATTTTTAGTTTAATTCTTAAAATTATTTCATCAACAGTAACCTTCTTGCAACATTGCGTTATGATGAGCTGGGTCAAGCACTCCTTTAGTAACAAACTTTATTCTTGAAATGTTGTTGAAATCTCATAATCAGAATAACTTTTTGGTGTAGGAAACACTTTTTAACCTATTGCTTCGCAATTATCTGCATTACAATTTATATGATCAGGCCAAAGAAGTTGAGATCAAAGGCCCCAATGTTTGAAGCTCATTTAAATCATTAGGTAAGTTTTTACTTTTTAACTACAAGAAAATATAGTCTCTTGTATGCAACATACGTATGCTTATGAAGTTATAGTGTCTTTATATAGTGATCAAGACCCATTCACAAGAATAAGGTGTTGAATGTATAAATACTTGTGAACTATACTGAAAACCAATTTTTTAACACTAATTTTGTATGCTAAAATTGTTTTTCAACATTTAATCTTAAACAAATTTTTGGAGGCACACATTTGCTTCTTGGCATTGAACTTTTTCTCTTTTCTTAAATTGTAGCTTAGAGTTGCTTTTTGGATGTTGACATTGTTTATTTCTACTTCATTAATATTCTGAATGTTTGAATATATTAAGCTTGTTCTATCTTAGGATGTTCGTTTTTGAACATATTGAACCACAAATGAATGGTCTTTAAGGAGACAGGGGACATATATTCCACAAATGAATCACAAATTGCCTTTAACTCACGAATTGCCTTTTGCCTTAACATGCACAACGAGGTTGTACGCACAGTTAGGTTTCCTCTAAATTCTCGAAAGGAGAAGGAAAGTGCTGAGAAGAGGAGGGAGAGACAGTAGCAAGAGCTTGCAAAGCACATAGCTGAAGACGAAGATGATGATTTCTTTGCAATCTTTTGCTAAAGATGTTTTCTTTCACCATGAAAATGCCCTCTAAGTAATGATAAAGTGTTGTATGTCTTCCTTACAAGGAACTGTGGCTTAAGATTTAAAATGTTGTCTAGGATAAAAATATCCTTGATAGCTTGTTAAATTTCTCTAAGGATTTCATACTAGCTTGAATGTGATCGCTTTAGCAACATATTTGTGATTATCATCTTTCCATGGAAATAAGGTAGATAAAGCTGAAAAATATTTACACCTCAATGGTTGTAGTTGGACAGCTATAGTTCCATTTCTCAACTTAGGCTTTAATCAAGCTAGCCTCTATGCTGAAGTATTGATTAGCATCGATGTTTAGAATTCTTCTTGACAATTTCCATCCAATGTTTGTTGACTGAATTAACTTCCATCTAATTTTAGGTAAGCATTCGTTACACTGGAAAATTGAATAGTGGAGAGGTTTTTGACTCAAATATTGATGGAACTCCCTTAAAATTTTACCTAGGTAATGTTTGATAAATAAGATCTTGATTTGGAAAATATGAGAATATTCATATATATCCTCTTTTGATCCTCATTTAACTTGCGTGCATTCTTTCCTTCGGGAGGGAATGAAGTTTCAGATGTATAGAATGTTGGCATTGATGGTATCAACCTTGGCAGTCCTTATTGCTCATTCTTTGTAATAATTCGTACTATTAGTTACTATAGGGGATAAATGTTATTTATATGTTGGTTTTGCTGTATGATTTTCAGGTATGCGAGTTGGTGAAAAAAGACAACTTCTTGCTCCACCATTGATGGGGTACGATATTCATTACCTCTAAATGCATTATATAGAAAATGTAGTTTCTCTTCATTTCTTTCTTTTGGGGGTCAATCCATTTGTTCATACATAATGTATGGTGATGCAGTTACAGGAACGAAGGAAATGGCATGAAGAATATACCACCAAACTCTTGGCTGGTATATGATGTTAATTGACCAATTTTGATTCACTTCACCAAAACGAGGAATATTAGTGAAATGTGTGTTCCAGAAGCATAGAAGTCAAGCAAAAAGCATGTTGTTGTCCTGATTGTATAGTTTGAATATTGGGATAGCCAAAGCATTTTGGCTATTGTATACATTGAGCACACTAGATATAAGATTGGAGAACTCTAATAAGGATTAGTTTTTGTTATAAACATCTCTGCATAGTTAAAAGTCTTTCTACAAACAGGTATTCAATGTTCATGACATTTTATAATTCCACACTGATCACTTAAGTAGAAACTAAGTAAAGAGCGGTTTTTGTTTTCTTTGTTTGATGGAAGTTGCGTAAATTTTTGGTGAGTTTGGAAGAAAAGCAGTACTTATATCCTGAAAAAAGAGTTATTGTCACTCCTGAGACGTAGGAACTAATGTATTTTATAGAAGAGGCCACTCAACTTGATCATATAAGTTTTTTTGTTTTATTTTTCTGTATTATGAGAATTAGTACACATAAAAGTTTCTTGATCATACACTAACCAAAAAAGTGAAATTCTACAAGGTAAAAGAATGAATAAACTCATCATAGAATTTGGCAAGCCATAATCTTGGCTTTCTCTATACAGTGCCACTATAATATATGAGCCAATACCTCTAAAACATTGCTAGTTGAATAATTCTTACAACCATTATCTACAATGTAAATTTCAAGTCTTGACATTAATTTCGATTAATAATGTTGTATAGTATACTAAACAATGAGGTCTGGTTTTTAAGGTTTGCATATTACAAAATTTTTGTTCTGCAAATAGCAATAGTAAATGACATTCTTTATGTTCAAGTTTCCATTGAATTATCTTGTATATTCAATGTAACCATTCTGTGTAACTACAATGTTCTATGGAATGATGCGATTCTTATTAATAAAGTGATTAGAACCTATAACTGAAATGAGGCATGAGCAAAAAAGAAACCATTCAGTTTCATTAAAAGGAAGACCATAAAAGACATCAGGGCTAACACAAAGATCATCAGCTATAAGAATTCTTGCCATTTTTTAATTTAAAATATCAATAGTCTATCATAAGTTCCCAAGTTTTACAACTTCTGTTATGTTAAGGGTCATTTTGAGTTTCGTAAGAATCAATAATGGGAGTCAATAAGAAGAGTAGGAATAATAGTAGAAGTTCTCACCTTGACTTTTACGGACTTTAATAACTTTACTATTTGGAGTAGCGAACCCTCGGCCATGGAGTTCAAGACCATTTCCATCGAGCTGTCACTCAAAATCAATATAGTTTCATTAATAAAATTCCAAACAACAGACAGAACCAAAAAAGGAAGAAAAAATAAAATAAACACAAGTATAAAACATGTACCTTGTGAATCAAAAAAGGAAATGACTTCATAGTCAAACATCTTTCGTGAGACGAATTTGCAAGTAAAACTCAATGTTATATGAACACGCAAAAAATAAGAATAAAGAAAAGTGAAGCAGAGAAGCAGAAAAGGAGGCTAACCACCAAAGATGAGGGTTTTAGTTGAAAATGCGCATCTTGGTGATTGGTGAAGAGAACATTTACGCCAAAGGACTAGAAAGCAGATCAACAAGAGGGATTGGAGTGATCAGTAGTGATGATGCATGAAGTAGGTAAGACGCCAGATCAGAGAACCCCTTTTGCAAAAGTTTGCTAGAGAAAGAGGGTGAATATTTAGGGATCTAGGGTTCTGAGTAAAAATATAAAATAATTTTTTTCCTTTTTTGAACATCCATATGCATTTTTTACATGGCAATTGAAATCCATTTGGTGTCTTCAAATCGACTTAACAGCGTATGTATGACACTGTCAGATTTTCATCTTAAATAGCCTAACATTGAGTAGACTTGATTACATTTAGACCTTAATTGAGCAGGTTAAAATGTTTGACCCTAAATTGATCAATCCTAAAAAGGTTTGACCTAAATTTGGGCATTTAGCCTAAAAATAAATATGATCATAGAAAAATGTAATTCAATGCTATAATTACAAATGAATTGGTTATATAGCTAAAAATTATAAAGGAAAAGATCAAGCCAATTTTCATAAAGAAGAATATGATCGGTCAAATAATTTATTTGTTGCTTATTTAGCAACTAATGTTTCTATATCCTCTTAAGTGTAGTATTAAGACAGTGGTTACAGTAATCACATAATTGGCAACTAAAGTTCTTTTGTTGAAATTGATGAAACATTAAAATCTAAACTGACCTTGGGAAATAACAATCAAGTTCAAGTGTGCAGTATTAGCATAATTGTTGTAAATGGTAAAACTAGTACAACACTCATCTATGATGTCATGTATATTCCAAATGTAAGTAATAACCTTTTGAGCTTGGGTTACTTATTGAAGAAAGGTTATTATACTATATTTAACAACAAAGAATGCATAATTTATGACAAAAAGAGTTAGAATTGGTCCATTCAGCAAAAATGTTTGAAAATAAAATGTTTTTAAACATTTTCTCACAGTTTGATCTTATAGCATTTATTGCCTTAATTGATGTTGTAGTTCTTTGCCATAGAAGGTTTGCTCATAGTAGCTTTAGTAGACTACAAATGTTGTATAACTAGAAGATGGTTATAGGTTTACCAGCTATACAAAACCTAAATTCTTATAATTGTGAACCTTACATTTTTAGGAAACATAATCGTGAAAGGTTCCTAATGACAAGTCTTAGAGAACCAATAAACCTTTAATGCTAGTTAATGTTGATATTTGTGGACCAATCCATACATTTTCAATTAAAAGAAGTGATTATTTTCTTATCTTTTCTGATGATTTCTCGAGAATGACTTAGGTGTACTTCTTAAAAGAGAAAGCAGAGTCTCTTAAGTTTCTCATGAAATTTAAAGCTAAGTTTCTCAATCGATCACCAATATAAGCTGTTAAAGGAAGAACTCCTTATGAATCTTAGTTTGGTAGAAGGCCCAATGTTAGTCATCTACAAGTTTTTGATTCTATTGCCTATGCTCATTTACCATCAGAATTAAGAAGGAAGCTTGATGTATAAAGCATCAAGTGCATTTTTATCAGTTATAGTAAGGAGACAAAGGGCCATCAACTTTCAATCCCATAATTGAAAATTTAATTATTAGTCATGATGTTATCTTTAATAAAGAAGATGTTTAGGATTGGTCAAGAAATGATGCTACACATACTACTGGAGGTATTATATAATTTGATTTAGAGTCTCTTGTCTTGAATTATACTTTGGATGTAGATAACACCAATACATTGCAAATACACAAAAGATTTTACTCCGGATTCTGCACCCCCCC
>JAOQML010000002.1:29927397-29945501 GCA_027568935.1 Erythroxylum urbanii
AAGTCTTCTTGACTTAACAATCTCCCCCTTTTTGATGATAACAAATAATCATAATATTAGAAGATAAAAAATATTCAAATGAATAATATTCAAACGAATAATGCAAGATGTAATATACAAAGATGATATTTACAAAACTCCTTTATGCTATTTTATTTATCTATCTATATCTCCCTATCTCCCCCTATTTGTTATTAATAAAAAAGATACCTTATTTTAGATGCTTTGAAATTTCAGAAAACATTTGTTAAATATCAGTGTGAATCGTCTTGAGGTCTTCTTCTATAGAAACACGTAGAAGTGCTAATTCCTCGTGAAAATTACCCACTGCATCACCTAGTATATCAACCTTAGCATTGATTTCTCAATGCTTTTAGCTAAGGGTTCCTGAACTTTCATCTGCTTATGACTAGCTTCAGTCCATTTGATGAAATTCTTTAAGAGCTCCGAATTAACGGTAGGACCTTGTAGCATTTCACTAAGTGGATGAACATACTTAAAAACAAATGGTTTTATAAGTGAATCATCTAATTCTATGATTTTAATAGAGAGTATTTTGAAAGGTGGTTTTTCAACAGGGATATCAAGATCATCAGGTTAGGGTAATTTGTAAATCGGTTTCCCTAGAAGGTGTAATGTAACATCCTGTTACCTATAAGACTAGAATAGTTATTTATGAGACATTTAAATGACTTAAGATAAATGCACATTAGATATAAGTTATTTATGACTTACATACTGTTTTGGCACATTCGTACAATTGTACATGCTTTCATTGGCATTTCCGGGTTAATGGAATTACATACGGCTAATTGTGATTATGACAAATGGTGAATTAGTGGATATAAATAGCACAAGTGGGATACATGCAATGGACCCATGTATTATATTGTTTAAGTTAGGAAGAATCCACTATAGTTTCCATTCTTCACTAAAACACTCCACATTGTAATTATCTTCCCTGATCTTCATCACCGAATAGAAATTTAGCATCTTTTTGTAGTGTTGACTTCTATTTCAGTGTTAGAGTACTTGTTAAACAAGTAAGTGATTGTAATGTTGTTTCCACTGTATAAATGAGTATGTGCATCTTGGATATATATATGCATGAGAAGGTTCACAGTGTAGAGAATAGATATGAGGTTTCTGGATATTGGGTAAATTAAAAAGAAAATGCAGAAGAAGGAAAATGCAGAAATAACATGCAAGTATGAATAGTAGTCTGCGATTTTGGTATTTATGTGAGTTTTGGCTTTTTGAGTTGTTTGGTGTTCTAAAGCTAAAAAGGGAGTAGTATAGATGATGTTTTCATGCTTGGAGATATATAGCAATGAAAATGATGTATAGAATTCGTATAGGCATGAAAGATGATATGTTCTGCTTCCTCTGTTTTCTGTATCGTATGTAAAGACGTATCCTCTGTGATGATGTCAGCTTCCTCTGGGTGATGTCATCTTCGTCTATAAGGATGCATCGTCTGTAAAGATGCATCCTCTATAAGTCATTCTCTTCTGTAAGCTATCTTCTTCTGTAAGTTATCTTCTTCTATAAGGATGCATCATCTATCAAGATGCAGTCCTTTATAAACCAGCTTCGTTTGTGTTTTAATTCCTCTGTGAACAAACTTCTTCTGTATTGCTTCATCTGTGATGACGTCAGGTTCCTCTGGGTGATGTCATCTTTCTCTGTATTGCTTCGTCTATGTTTTGGTTTCCTTTGTCTTTGCTTCGTCTATCTTTTGCTTCGTCGGCTTATTGCTTCTTTTGCTTCTTGAATTCTTCTACTTTCTACCTAAGTGGTCGAAACTTCCACTGTGTTACCGTTCATGAACTTCCTCTGTGTTACTGTTCATGAACTTCCTCTGTGTTACTGTTCATGAACTCTCTCTGTGTTATTGTTCATGAACTCCGTCTGTGTTACTGTTCATGAACTCCTTCTGTGTTACTGTTCATTATATATCTTCTGCCCTATTTTTGACCCTTCAGAAGATAAAATTGGTCTTTGAGGTCTTCATGGAATTTGTATATCTTAATGTCCTCTTTTGAATCATATAAAGAACAATTGAATCTGATATCTATAGGAAAAGTTATGCTAATAATAATACTTCTTTTGTGATGACATCAACTTCCTCTGGGTGACGTCATTTTCTTCTGTAAATCATCTTCTTCTATAACTCATCTTCTTCTGTAAGGATGCATCGTCTGTAAAGATACATCTTTTGTAAATAAACTTATATCTATTATACCCTCCTAAGTTTATGTGAGACCTGAAAGAGTGCCATGGAAAGAGGCCAATAAGAATTGAATCGTGATGTTAATGGTTTTCAATAAGTTTTGATAAGAGAGAGAGAGAGAAGTTATGAAGAAACCCTAGAATTGCCATTGAACATGCATCGTGCATACTTTCTATACCTTGATATTTTTGGTACGTTTGTACAAAAGGTGAAAATTGTGAATGTGTTTTGTCTGTTTTAGAGGAGCACATCAGACGACAGTCGGACATTGCCGGACCATCCAGGCAATAGCTTCTGGGAGCATACTGTGAGTCAACCTAGATGTATTCCTAGGATTGTATAAACCTTGTTTTGTTAACTTCCAATATGATTGAGCTATTTGTGTGCTGTTTCTGAATTTCGGACATGAGGTTCGAGGAGTTTGTTATGTGATTATGTATTGGAAGTGCCCTGATTTGTTATGAATTTCAAAAGATATTGTTCCTCAACAATAGTTGAATGTCGGACTTAGGTCTTATGACTGTGAAAACTTCGTCTGAGCATTTGTATAAGATTGTGTAGATGACATATTCAGTATTTGATGCATTTCATAAAATGCATTCTCAGATAAAGGCGTTGTGACTTGAGATGCCAGTTAGAAGTGCTTCCACGTAGAGCTTTGTTCCATGATCTAAATGTTCTGCACGTCGAGCTATGCTCCGTGAATTTGTTCCGATTGAGCCATATAGGCTAAAACTTTGTATATGTTTGTGAAAGGCACTCAGTCATAACAATAAGAATGAATATGAGTCTTATGCATGTCCCATGCAAATACATGCGCAATGTTTGAACAAAATGCAAGTTGAAATGAATGATCTTCTGTTATATTAATTTCTGAATAAATGCTTATTTGTTTGAATGAATAACTGTGAAATATGTGTTGTATTTGTGTAATCCGGTGAATTCATCAATGATTGTTCACTCATTGAGTTCGCAAAACTCATCAAAAATTTCACTGTGGCTTTTCAGGTACAAGACAGGAGATTTAAGTTTTAGTTAGGACATAAAGTTTCTATAGATAGAGAAATGGATTAGAGGTCTATCAGCTGACTCCCGTAGGAATATAGTTGTTGCTATTTTGTAGTTTTGTTAGAACCTGTATAGGGTTTTGTAGATATTTGTTGATAAGAATAGTGTAAGTTTATAAATGAATGAAGCGAATGTTTTAAGAGAAAGTTATAACGATTTTCGAGTATGTTAGATGATGCCATGTGTAAGCTAGAATTGTTATCGCTCCAACATACCATTATCGCAGGTTATGTTCCTAAAAGCATAGGTATGTACCCTATGGTAGTGGGATGTTGCATGTAAGATAGTTTTAACTGAAGGAATGAAACCTAAGGGTTTGAAATGAATGAGCAAATGCACAAAGGTTTCTAAGCTGAAAACGATACCTTCAATTGTGATACTTTTATACCTTCCCTCTGATATTGAGCCAACTACCTTGAAGCTTTCGTTTTTATTAGATGCTTTAAAACTACTTCCTGATGCCCTTGATATATGATGTGATACATAGATGCTTACAGGTTAAACTGCGTGACAGACATCGTCTATGTTCTTTACTGCCGCTTGAATTTTTTCTTCTGTGAGATTAACTTCTTATCTTTCAGGAAACTTCTTCTTCTTCCCTTTTTCTTTGTTGTCTACCGGTGCTGGAATTCTAGGTTATACATCTGGTACAATCTTGATTGTCGTTCTGCTTGTCACTGGATAGATTGTATAAGGATTTTTTGTAATCTTCAACAGATACGGTTCTGCCTTTTCGTCTCACAGAATGTTATATAATCTTCGTTCTTCATGACTTAGAAGATGTATCGACTGATCATTTACTATTATAGGTTCATCTTGAACCTTAACTTTCTGTGGAGTAGGTTCTCTGATGATAATTGAGCCTTTGTTACGATCAGGTGTTGATTCTTTTATGACCTTCATCTTCAAATCTTCTTTCTTTATCAGTTGAGGAGGGTTGAAAGTTACTAACTGCTGTTCAAACAATGTCTTTGTCTTCTTTTCAATAGTTTATGTCTTTTGTGGAACATCAGTTGATGAAACCCTTTTCTTCTAAATAGGCTTTGTCTTCTTTTGTTCTTCTACTGGTTTGAAAGGGAGTTGTTGTTGAGGCTTCTTCTTCTCTAACATTAACTTCCTTTCTATCTCTATCTTTCCAAACGGTTGTTCTTGTTGAATCTGAGGGATAGAGACGGTTGGTTTGATTGGCTGTTGTTGTTTCTCTGGCTTCTTTTCACTCTCAGAGTCTACACCAAGAATCAGAACTCTTTGCTTCTTCTGTTCTTATTATCATAAGGTCATTAATCTTGGTGACCTTTTTGACTTCCAGAGCCTTTTTGATTGGAGCATCTCAGCTTTCCTCTTTAAAGACACTTTGTGAGTTGGTTGTTGAACCTTGCTTTCCTTCTTTTGTGGAATCATCTTGGCTTGTATCGATTTATCAGATGATTTTTTAACCTTTACCCTTGCTGATATTCTTTCAGAAGATAAAGGTGTTGCTTGTTTTTCAAACAGAGCATTTCCTTTGCTTCGTCTTTCTGAAAGCTCCCCCTTAGGCTGTGTTTTCGGTGTGAAATCTTCATCCGCTTTAGCTCCAGTCTTGATCCCTATTTTGTGAATATTAGAGACATTGATAAACACTCTTAACATCCAGCTTTACTCTATTTCCTCTATCAAGTAGGATTCTAGATGCTTTGAAAAATCTTGTTAACAGTATACCATAAAGTAAAGAACCACTCTTCAGATGATATTCTTCCCTAGCCTTTATCACGTACTTTAGAATAAAAAACGGAAGATTAACAGGTTAGTGAGTGAGTAGATAAAATAGACAGTGTTCATCATTCATTATCACCACGTCTTTTGATCCTGCTCTGGGTAGGATACAATGGAGAAGAAGTGAGTGAAGAGCCCTAGCCGTCGGAATGAGGGTTGAAGACTTCTTGACTCCTGGATTACTGAATCCATATAGTTGTCAATTGATGTTGGCTTCGTCTATATGACTTTGAGCGATCCAATCTATATTGGTGAACAATTCTGCTCCTTCATTTGGACACCCAATAGCCTTCATTACAGAATCTTGTGTGATTATTATCGACAACCTATCTACCATTGATACCAAGGTATTGTTTACTACCTTTGCATTCTTCTAGAACTCATATATTTCATTCAGATACACCAACTCTCGGATGTTGAAGAAGTTCTTCCATCCAACTGCTTCAATCTTAGGTTCGATATTCATCCGAGCATTCTTAAAAGAAGTGAAATCAACGAGTCTTCTATAGATAAGAGATTTCGGCATTTTCTAATCTGTAAAAGATAAACACGTTACTGTTTAGTCTAAAAACTTATGACTTTTTAGCTTCTTCACGACGAATCATCTAGATCATGGAGTTTCAGATGAATGGTCATTTAACATCACCATATTCAAATTTCGTCTGATTTCCTTGAATTTGTCTTCACTTAAGGGTTTCGTGAAGATATCTGCCCATTGTTGATTCCTCTCAACAAATTGTAGATTGATGATCCCTCTCTGTACATCGTCTCGTATAAAATAGTGTCTAACTTCAATATGCTTTGCCCTTGAGTGTTATATTGGATTTTTTGAGAGATTGATAGCACTTATGTTGTCATAGAAGATTGTAATCTGATCTTCTTGAATAGTATAATCCTCTAACTAATACTTTATCCATAATATCTGTGAACAATAGCTTGCAGCTGACATGTATTCAGATTCTGCAGTAGATAGAGCAATTGAACTTTGCCTTTTGCTTGACCAAGAAATTAGATTATGACCAAGAAAGTGACAATCTCCACTTGTACTCTTTCTATCAATCCTATCTCCAGCATAATCAGCATCACAATAACCAATTAAGCTGAAATCTTTACCTTTCTCATACATTAAGCAAAGATCAGTATAACCAATTTTGCCGATCCTAATTATTTTGTCCTGCTTGTTGTCTCCAAAAGTTACTGATCCTCCTTGCTTATGTTGGAGGTCTAGGAACATAGACCTTCTGCCCGTCATGTGTCGCAAGCAGCCACTTTCCAAATACCATTGGTGGTGGTTGCTTCTTCCAAGTAAGGAGATCTACAAGATAAATTATATCCTTTTGAGGTACCCATATTTTCTTAAGGCCTTTGGAGTTAGTCTTATATTTTTTCTTTGAATAATAAGAATACTGTTTCTTTTTCTTAGCAACAAAATTCCCATCATGAACACACTTCTTATTATTAAAGCTTAAACTGCTTTTATCATTTGGATGTCTATAACTTCCAATCATGTCATTCATCCTTTTTGTACTTTCTGTAAAGTTCGATAAATCTGCTGAAAGACTATTAATCCTTTGTTTTAATTGATTAATTTCCTCAGATCTATCTACAGTTACTTTCTTTTTAATATCGTCTACTTGTTTCTTGAGGTAGACGTTTTCTTCTTCTAAAAGTTTTGTGTTCTTTATATTTTCAACAAATTTCTTTTTTAAGAGTCTATATTGTTTTAAAATAGCATGTGAATCTTCTAACAATTCTAAATAGGCATCTTGAAGATTATCAAAGTTAGAAATTACCTCAGCATCACTTTCCTCTTTAGCTACCAAGCATATATTTTCTTGTTTTGATGTTTTTGAGTCGAATTCAGATTCAGACGAAGCCAGATCTTCCCATGTTGCCATCATGCTCTTTTTGTTTTCTTAACCTTTCTTTTGTTTTCTTTTGAGCAACGAACATTTAGACTTGCAATGTCCTAGTTTATTACACTCATAGCAGACGATAGAACTTTTCTCATTCTTCAAATCGTCTTTACTATTCCTTTTGAAAGAGAAGTCTTTATTTCCCCTTGATTTCTTTTTCCACATCCTTCTAATCTTTCTTAAAATGAAAGATAGCTCATCTTCATCTTCACTTGAATCTTGATTAGATTCACTAGTATCATCATTCTTGATTTCTTCAATCTTTAATGCTTTTGAAGATGTAATTCTATTTTTCTGCATCTTCTAATTCTTCTGACCAACCCTTAATGCAATAGATTTATCCCTTCTAGGTTTATCTTTAACATCAAGCTCTACTTCATGAATTTTCAATGAACCAAGTAATTTGTCTAGCTTCAGTTTGCTTAAATCCTTGGCCTCTTGTGTTGCTATTACTTTAGGTCTCTATCTTTTTGGAAGACTTCTGAGAATCTTTCTGACATGATCTTGACTGTCGTAGATTCTTCCCAGAGCTTTAAGTCCATTAATGATTGTTTGAAATCGTTTAAACATCTGATCAATAGACTCATCGTCTTTTATCTTAAACAGCTCATACTGATGAACAAGAATACCAATCTTAGATTCTTTCACCTAGTTTGTGACTTCATGTGCAATGACTAATGTGTCCCACATTTCCTTTGCAGATTCGCATCCATGAACTTTATCATATTCACTTATGCTTAGAGCACAACTTAAAAAGAACTTGGCCTTTGAGTTTAATTGAAAGTGAGCTTTTTGATCAACCGACCATTGGTCACGAGAGATGCTTTTTCCTTCGTTGTCTATTGGGATGTATGAACCTTTTTCAATGATATCCCAAAGATCATTGTGTGTGGATTCTATGAAGAATCGCATCATGTGCTTCCAATAATAATAATCTTCACCATTGAATGCAGGTGGTCTTGAGATCGAGGCATCTTCTGCTATAAAAACATATGATTCAGCCAAAAATCTTTATCCTCACTTTGTAAGAGTGTTTCTTGGAAACTTTGCTCTGATACCAATTAAATTAAATCACTTGTTAATATAAAAATCATGTATAATATGTAAAATACACAAGAAGGGGGGTTGAATTGCGTTAAATCGTCTAAGATATGAATCTTTAAAAACTTCTTAATTTTCTTGACAAATTCAGACGATTACAAGTTTAAACAATGCACTTGATTTGATGAGTAATGTAATAATGAAAATTAGTATCTATTTTTCTAACAACAAGAAAATTAAAAAGGTAAGAGGTAGAGAATATAACACCTTGATTTATATTAATTCACCCTTAACCTTGGGCTACGTCTAGTCCTCAGAGTTTTTCTGAGATTTCACTATTTCCTTTAATGTTACAAGTATTATTTCTACACTTGCAGAGCCTCTTTAGTTCTCTTTCACAAAGTATTCTTTATCTGCTTCGTTAGCCTTTTCAGGCTCTAGTCTTCCTTTCTCTCGAAAAGATATTGTTTGAGTTTTCACACTTACATTACAGATGTATTTTCTCTCTTTCTTTCTTTCTTTTCTGTCAGAATATTTTTCACAACATAAGCACTTGAGCACAAAATTTCTCTAAGTATTTTTGTACATGCAAATTTTTTTTATTGAAGTCTACGACTACAACTAATATTTATAGTCTAAGTCTCCAACGATCTTCTTGAGAAATCTGCTTGTCGAGTCTTATAAAGTCTGTTGTTAGTTGAGTCCTGTAACCAACTCCAATTAATTGACGTTCTTAGCACATTCTTCAATTGCATTGACTTGCTTAGATTCATATGCTTCGTCTGATGTCTTAGACTTGATCATTTCGTCTGATCTATCTTATTTAGTTTTTACTTAAATATCGTCTTGATTTGATGATTTTTGCCACTTATATTTATCTGCACACTTAACAAATTCGTCAAAATAGTTCACACATTTCTATTATTATTATTATTATTATTATTATTATTATTATTATTATTATTATTTGACTTTTATCAAAATCAATAGAAGAAGTAAAGTCTTCTTGACGTAACAAGGAAGGTACCTTAGTTATCACTGATTAGTTGGATTAGGGTTTTATTCATTCTAGTGGTAAGTATTTTGGAAATGATGTTATAGAGGAAGTTAGTACAGGAAATAGGTCTGAAATCCCTAAATTGTGTGGGGTTAGAGCATTTAGGAATAAAATAAACAAAGGTTCTATTGATCTCTTTGAGAAGGATGCCCTTGGAGAAAAATTCCTTGACTGCCTATATAAAAAAAAGGTCTTGTCTCACTCTAGGATTTTTGAAAGAAATACCCATTAAGGCTATAAGGGTCGGGAGCTTTGGAGCCATCCATGCCAAAAATTGCAACTTCTATTTCTATGTTATCTACTGCTTTTATAAAAAGATCTTAATCTATAGTTGAGATCTGTTTAAGGGATAAGGTTATGAGATCTTCAATAATAACATTAGAAGCAATAGGAGTACCTAAAAGATCTTTAAAGTAACTTACTGCCTCCTCTTGGATTTCCTATTGTGTCTGAAGAATTGTACCGTGTTTGGAAGTTATAGAGTGGATTTTGATGCAGTTTTTCCTTGCAAGAATTAATCTGAATAGGAATCTGGTACAGTTATCAACTTTCTTTAGCCAATGTACTCTAGCTCTTTGTTGCAAAAGAGAGCTATGGTAGTTTGTAGCCTTCAAGAATTATAATAGCACTAATTTTTCTTTTTCAAGTAGCAATGGACCAGTAGGATGAGCAGCAAGAATAATTTGAACAGCTTGAAGTTCAAATCTGTAGGAGTTTATGGTGGAAGTTGTGGGCCTTGTATAGAATTTAGACCTTCAGTTCCTGTTTGATGATTTTTAGTTTTTGAACACAACAAAACTGTTTGGTCTCATGATAATTATATTTTTCTCCTTTTGTACATGCTTCATAGAATCCTGAGACATTCACTAGGAAATTATTGAATCAGAAAGGAAGATGCTTGATAACTTCTTAGAATAAGTTGTCCGCTACAAGGGGGTGTGATATGAGAAAAGGGGTTCTTTAAATGTAGTAAGGTTCATTTACTAAGTCTCAGTCTAATTTTTTTCTGATGTGCCAAGTTGATTGTTGATTGTTGGACCAAGTGAAAGTATCTCCAACATATTTAAATCAGTCATCCTTAGATCCTCCACCATGTCTTTCAAATCAACTTTATAGTTCTTTAAATTGCAGTTTCCTTGTGCTTCTGAGGGGTATAAGATGGAGTTAAGGTCTCCATATATGAGCCATGGAGTGTATACAGTGTTACCAAAAGATTTGAGGTTATTCCATAGGCCTCTTCTCTGGAACTGAAAGTTACTTATAAAGATGAATGAAACATTAAGCTAGATGTGCTCTTACATGAAAGATAAATTCATATGCATAGCTTGTTCATTTGAGTCTAAGATATCCACCTTAAGTTCATCCTCCTTACAGTAAATAATTATTCTGTCGAAAGCATGATGTTATGATTGGTAAGCGTGTTCCAATGGGAACTAAAATTGTCCAACTTGGCCAAATTTTCTAATATGATTTTGGTTTCAAATACTCTGATGATGAAAGGTTTTTCTCGCAAAACATACTCTGATGATGAGAGGTTTTTGTCGCAAAACAAAGTCCCCTAAAGCTAAAAATTTAATGAGACAATTTATTCCTCGAACATTCCCTACAATAATGGACATGGTTAAAAGGTTTGGCTTATGGAGCCTTACCCTTTTCCCCTCTTGGATCTCCTTCTTTACACTATATGGAATTCAGCATTTCCTACAGATTCTTTAGGTGCAACATAAGCTTTAGTGGTTGCAACGATATCTGATTGGATAGGATTAATATGTCTACCATTAATTCTCCTTCAGTATTGTGCATAACTCCTAAAGTAGTGGGAATGGTGACATGGTCATCGTTGGCATCTATTTGATTTACAAATATTGCATTTGGTGTTTGTGATACTTCCTTCTTTGTATTGCATGATGTACTATACTTCTTGGATGTATGCATGTGTGTTGTTTGACAATCTTGTAATAACTTATTGTTTTGTCTCTCCATGTTGTCAGGTGGTATGGAACCATCAGTAATTGATAGCATAGTGACATTAGTGTCAAGGCATGGGGATTTTCCAGGGGTTCAAAAGGTGTAGTTACTTCAACAGGCTCCATAAGCTCTTGGTAACTCCCCGTTTTCAAAATTTTGCGTCCTTCCAGATTTTAGTTGGATTTACGAAAGGTGGTTTCCAATGGTAAGAAATTTTAATTGTTTCTTCCTATAGTTTATCTTCCTCTTTTAATCTCATTATTTGAATTTCATTAAGGAGTTATTTGGAATTATCCACACTGATACAAAATTGGGCATATACAACACTTTCTTCTTTGTTATATGTTCATCCATGCACAGTGGTCGTCGAATGTAGCTGGCTAGTGCTCTAAGCCCTTGAGTTGTCCAATACTCAAGTGGGATGTTATGGAATACTTTGGATTTTAAGGGTTTCAAGGTTCCAGTGTGGCTGCCAAGCTTGTAGGAAGATAGGATGGTTACTTAAAAGCCAAGGACCTTCCTCCATAATCTTCTGAATTTCTAAAGTGGAAGTAAAGGTAAAAAGGATCAAGTTCTCTTTAGTTAGAAGAACATCTACCAAGCCTTTAGCCTTTCATAACTTACTGGCCCATCTAGAGGAAAAGGTGGTTTCTTGCTAAAGAAAAAACCAACCATAGTTGATTCCCAAGCTTGGGTTCCCTCCTTCAAGACTTCAAGGTTGGGGCAAACTACTAGTTTATCATCCATGTCCTTAGGTGGTGAGTAGGACAAGGTCAAGGGGGTTTGTTTCCCAACTACATGCTTTCAAGATTTCTTAGGAGGAGCATTTGATGGAGAAGGTTTTTCTGGGATAGTGGGGGTAGGGTTGAGGATGCATATGGGAAAAGGTGGAAAATCATGATAGGAAAGGGCTGGTGTATTGATCATTGTGAAAGTTGGATCATTAGTTAGGAAAGGTTTAGCTTTTGGTTGTGGATTGTCAGAAACAAGGAATGCCCAACAAGGAAAGTTTGTAAGGCGAGATAGTGTAGTATTTGTGAAAACTCAATTATGTCCTTAGGTGGTTTTGGTTAGTTTATGATAAAGGTTGTGAGGAAACTGGCAGAAGGAATGTCAAGTAAAATGCAGAACAAAGGTTGTGCAAGAACTATCAAAGACGTCAAGAATACAGAACAAAAGGCTATGGTAGTAGTGAGGTACTGGATTAACGAAGTAGTTTGAGGTTAAGGGTGTTCAATGAAATGGGGGAGAAGGAACATGGTTGATGCTCCTAGTGAGAAGTAGGAGATTCTCTCTTATGATGTTCCAGAAGATGTTATGACATAAATCCAATTAAATACATATCTTTAATCCATAATGATGCCAACAAATTATATAGACACACTTTAATAGGCAATCAATCATACTCAAGTTAGTATACATATTATCTTAGGATATACAAACATATTCACTAAGTAAATCGATAAGTCTCTTTTTAATGTTATTAATTATAAGCAATGATCTACCTTTGGTTGATCTTCTAACATTATAATTAGTAATCTCAGTTGAACAATTGAAAGAATACATAATTAAATGTCTAAATATCTTTTCAAGTAAGGTCACCTTGGTGACTAACAAGCTTTCTACACTTTTTTTAAGAGAATAACAAGTATATTAATAAGAGGGAAAAAGGTTCAATACAACAAAGAAAGAGGCCAAAAGAGGCACTCAAAAAATATATACAAAGAAAAAAAGGCCATAGAAGGTCCTCAACAAAACAATACAATCATAAGAAAAAGGGCGACAAGAGGCCCTCAACAAAACAATACAAACATCATATCTATGTGGGGAGTTTCCAGATATGTCGCTGGAAGACAGGTATCTGGAAACGAGACTTGAGGCCTAGAATCCGAAAATGGATAATTTCTGAGATGTCCTGCACAACGTTGGTAGGTGATCTGTGTCATTTGCTGAAGATCTGGTTATTCCTCGCATACCATAGAAAGTAAACTATGGCAGAAAGGATTAACCGTGAGACTATATGTCTAAAATCCTTCTTCTGGCAAAGATGGGTGGAAGCCCACTATTGGAGGTGAAACCACAAAATCAAAGGCCAAGTAGTGGAGGTATTCGTTGAGAGAAAGCCCCAAACTCGTGAAGAAAATCTGCACCGGAAGAAGAGGTGGTCGTGCGTCTCTGGAGAAGAATCGCATAATATACAGTCTGAAGAAGACAAAAACACCAAACATCTGGAGCCTGTCTATAGTTCGCAGGCGTCCCTATGAGGCTAACCAGAGGATAAAAAAGTGTCATGAAATATGCTTTGGAAACCAAAGTAGGTGGTGGATCAGATCCATTGGGCGTTGAGATCGAAGAAAGTGCCATATAGAGTCAACAGTGAAAACTCCAGATGAACGGCCTTTCCAAACCCAACTATCAGACTGCTGGATATAAGGTCTAAATCTGATAGAGTCCCATACCTGTTGCAACTCACTGCTCCCCTCAGGAAAAGTCCACTCATCGGAATGTACAATCTCCGAGATCCTGACATCCTAAGAGAGCCCAGTAGAAGAAAGAACTCGAAAAGGAAATCAGTCACACAATGACCACTGATCCGACAACCAATAATCCTACCATATAGAGGTATCTCGCCCATCTCTAATACACGCAATAATAAGTCCCTTGCACCACTCCCGGCTTAATAGAACCTTCCTCTAAACCCAGGAGGAGCTCGATGGGACTCGGATATGCCAGAAAGATCTACCCCTTAGTAAAACAACACGTACCCATGTAGTCCATATAGAAGATTTGTCTGTGAATAGTTGCCACACATATTTAAGTGTAGCAGCCCTATTCCAGTCTCTGACCCTCTTAACTCCTACACTACCCTCCTGTCTCAGAAAGCAGACTAACTCCCATGCCACCTTTGCCCCAGTATGGGATAGTGAGGTACCTTTCTAAAGAAAAGCTGACAAAATGCTCTCAACATATCGAGTAATGCTAGTTGGCATAATGAACATACTCGACTAGTAAACCTGTATGGAGAAGAGGACAGATCTGATCAACTACAAACGACCCACATATGTGAGAGAAGCTGAAGTCCACAATCGGATTCGAGAAAGTATCCTCTCCATCAAAGGAAGACAATCAGAGTGTCTTAACCTTGTACTGATAAGAGGGACTCCCAAGTAGCAAACTGGGAGGGAACCAATCTAAAACCCTAGTACTCTTAGGAGAAGAAGACTCGGCCTCGGAGATCCCTGAAAAGAAAACCTGGCCTTTGGCCATGTTCATATTCAATTCGGAAACCCTCTCAAAATCTACTAGAGCTTGTCAAATAAGGGTAATAGAGGTTGGATCTGCCCTACTGAAAATCATCAAGGCATCGGAAAAGCAAAGATGAGTAAGAGAAAGCTGCCTACACTGCCAATGATAACGATAGCTCAAAACTACAGTGGTCTCTCTCAATATCCCATCCAACCCCTCCATCGCCAGTACAAACAGATAAGGAGAGAGGGGATCACTTATCGCACCCCTTGTGTAGTAGAAAAATAACCATATAGTGCACCATTAAGTGCTAAAGAGAAATATGTTGATCGGAGACATGCCTCAATCCAACTGATCATGTAGACAGGAACTCCAATAGTCCTCAAGCCCAGTAGAATAAACTCCCAGCTAACAGTATCGAAGGCCTTATGAATATCAACCTTAAGAGCACACCGTAGTGTTGAGCGATTAAGGTGATAATCATGCATTAGCTCCCGGGTAAGAAAAATAGCATCTACAATCTGCCTGCCCAGAATGAAAGCCATTTGAGCGCTACCAATCGCCTTTGGTAGAATAACTTTAAACCGATTTGCAATGACTTTTGAGATGCACTTATAAAGGACATTGCAGCAAGAGATCGGTTTGAAGTCATTCAGTGTCTATGGGCTCTCTGCCTTGGGAACCAAGGCGATCCCAGTGGAGTTCACCCATCGAGGCATAGCTAAGGTAGAGAAGAAATACCACACTGCTACCTTGAAATATACTCCGATAATATCCCAACACCTCTTATAGAAAAAGCAGGTGTACCCATCAGGCCCTGGAGCTTTATCCTTTAGGATGGAGAATAAAGCAGTACGTATCCTCTCATCCGAAATCGGGCTCTCCAAAGACTGAATCATATCCTCTAGGATACGCCGAGTGAAGAATCTAGCAGTATCAGCTGAAGGTATTGAAGGGGGGATCGGAGGATACCCTGAAAATAATCCACTGCCATCTGTCTCAGTGTTCCCTAATCAGTGATAAAAGTGCCTGTATTATCTTGCAAACCATGTGCCCCACCTCTAACTGTCTGTGAATCAAGGATCTGTGGAAGAATCTAGTATTCTGATCACCCAGAGGAAGCCACTAAACCTGAGATCTTTGTCGATAGAATGACTCCTCATCCTGTGTCAATCGGTAGTATTACCTAGCAAGGTTGCGCTCAGTAATACCTAAATCTGACAAGAGTGGGGAAGGATCTAAAACTACCCGAGCTAGGGCCCACTAGGCCTGAGCCTCCCTAACTCTGCTGGAAATATGACTGCAGTCCCGAAAGTGGAAGGACTTTAGCTCCTGCTTCAGTAGACCTAGTCAGTGAGTCAAGCAAAATATCGGGTCCCCTCGCACAGGCGTAATCCAAACCCTCCTAACAAGCTCTGAAAAGTCAGGATGATCAACCCAAAATTTCAGAAACTTGAAAGGAGTGAGAGGTCGACGTCGCGGGGCTCCAAACTGGACCACCACAGCAGTATAGTCAGATATATCTCTCAGTAGAACCTCTGTAAAGGTATTAGGCTAAGATGAGAACCATGCGGAGTTGCCAAAACTCCAATCCAAATGCCGGAGAATAGAACCCAGTCCCTCCTGGCCATTATGTCAAGTGTACCGCAAACCTTTGTAAGGAATCCGTAATAACTCTCATCATGTAAGCATTGCCCAAACTCATCCATATGCGTATACTATTCGGTATCCCCCCCCCCTCCTAACTCTGTTAGAGTGACTCAGAATGACATTAAAGTCTCCCAAGACCAACCAAGGCATACAACTGAATCGCTCAGCCTACAGTCAAAGAAAATCCCAGAGATCTCGTCTAGTACCCGGATCAGTGGAACCATAAACTACTTTCAAGCTAAAAGTAATACCCTCCATCCGCTGAGTCACCTCACAACTAATACCCTGCAAAGTGGACATTGGACTCCGGATCGTGAATAGTCCTGGATCCTAATATAATAAGATGCGACAGGCGATCTCCTCGTCTCATTACTCAAATAATCCCAACCCCCATAAGTGGCAGCAACTACACGCGAAATATTTAAAGAACTAACCTTAGTCTCCAATAGTCCAATCAAACTAAGGTTGTACTGTGAAATCTAATCCCTGACTGCTTTTTTAGTATTGGAGCCAATGGGGCCCTTAATATTCCAACTTCCTATCATAGGAAATGGAATATATAAATACCACGAAATCAACTAGAGGGGTTAGGCCCCTCACTCCCTCTATCCTCTGTCAACCCTGGAAAAAGAAGAGGAGCTGATGAGTCATCAAGTGAAAAAACTTCAGAAGTGCCAGCAAATCTAGAACTGTGACTACTACTAGGAATAGATGCCTCTGAACTCATAAGACAAGGCATCTGACTAGGTGTAGTCATCACCTCTGCAAGAATAGCTGGACCAGGTGTCCGATGTAGACTAACCCTCTCCTTAGTAGAAATAGCCTGCCTGATCACTGAGTGACTAACAATCGACGTGGAGTAAATAGCTCCATTGCGGCAACATCAAGAACAACTGAGGATCCTAAATCGTCATGATGGGGAACCTAGAGTGCTTCCTTGACCAAAAAGGAAGCTACAGGAGAAGGAGTACTCAAGACTGGGTCCACCACTCTGGGACTCTGGTCCAGTACCTCCTCACTAGTGGTGGGGGCAGCAACTTACGGTGCTGTAGTAGTCAGAAGGGCATAGGAATAGCCGAAAACACTACACTTGGAACACCACTTAGATGTCCACTCATACTCCACTGGAACTCAGATGAGGTCTTTACTCATGCCACTAGCTATCTCAATCACATGAACAGGCTCAACTGTAGAAAAGAGCTCAACATAAAGTCTGGAAAATGATAGCTACGTCCTAGCAGAAGTATGTCGATCATAACTAACACGTCCCCCGATCTTGCTGGCTAGGAGACCAAAACACCGCTCATTTCATAAAGGAAGCAGTATATCATGTATACGTATCCAAACTGGCACTTTAGAAACCTGTGATTTGTCAAAGACAAAATGAGGGTGTCACTGCTGGAGGACCATAAATTTCTCATTGAAAGTTCACGGGCCCTGCTCGAGGATCAATTGTAAACCCTCCTCCGACTGGAAGTAAAAAAGGAAGAAACCGGTGCCTATGGATATAACATCCTTAAGACCAAGCATCTTCCATGCCCTCATTGCAATAGATTGCATAGTAAGGAAGGGCATACTATGCCCAGGAAAGAACCCGACTAAGCATCGGGTCCATAGATGGAGACTATCAACTATATAGTCATCCGGAATCACTACCAGCTTAGTCGATGTGTCATGGGGTATGTTCGAAAATCAAAATACAGTGTTGGAATTAAAAATTCAAACTTTCTCAGCCCAGGAAAAATCTGAGGGTGCTTTCGCAAATTTTCTAGTTTTCTACCTATGTTTCCCTAAATCCTCACTAACATTCACAGCAGGGGCAATATTGGACTTAATTAAAGAGACATTATGGTAAATACCTCCTCCATGTGGAAAAAAAGGGCTGTTAGCTTTGGTTTCAAATGTTTTCCTTCCTTCGGCTATGGTAGATGGTCAGCCATCGTAGTGCCTCCATTGGACAAGACTGTGGGAGTATTGCAGGCCTCCCTTGTTGCAGATCCATTCCCAGCTGCAGGCCTTTCACATCTCGTGAGGTCTCACATCGAGTGGCTCCCACCGTCCGTCCAACACTGGCGACATTGGAACCTTAACACTACATGTAACATCCCGTTTCCAGAGAACGGGTCGGACCAGTGAAACGGGTCCAGGTGTGGTAAATTACCACGCCTCATGC
>JAOQML010000002.1:29950518-29969327 GCA_027568935.1 Erythroxylum urbanii
TAATGAATGTCAGTTGTTTCAGTTATTGTCTTTAGCATGTTTTGTTTCTAGCTGATCAAGGACAAGGAGAAGTGTTAGGCTCCTGTTTTGGTTCAGAAGCATGTGTCAGTATTTTCTAATTTTCCAGATGTATTAAGACATGTAAGAGCTGAATATAAAGCTTAAAAAAATCATCATCTTCAGATATGCAATGAAATAGTAGCATTCTCATTCAAAAAAAACTCTCTGTTTTGTTCTTGAATTCAGTAAAGTCTTGAGTGTTAAGCTAATTGCAAAACATAATATCCAGACATTGGTTCTGGAATTTCAGTGAAATAGTAACCAACTTACATTCAAAACTCACAATCATAAATAAAAACCCCTATCCCATTTTACATTGTAGAAGGAATGTCTCAGAAATTCGGACAGAAGGTGTCTTCAGTATACATGCAAGCTATGCAACGTCGTAAAGAAACGGTTTAAAGAATTCAAGAAGAGTTAGTTGAATTAGCTGTTAGATGGCAGTTAGGAAATTAAGATGTTATAAATGTTGTGACTTTATAGAAGTTGTATATAGATATACGTTGTTCTTTGATATTAAAAAAAATCAGAAGAAATCTCAACGTGTTGTTGAGTCCTTGAAAACTTACTCTGTTTGCCCCTGTTTCACTACACTTTCTCACTCTAAACTTCGTCCTCCAAGATTTCAGTAGTAAAGTCTCTAGTTTTGTGTATGATAGATAGATAACAACAAAGTGGTATCAGAGCTAGATTCTCAAGGGATCTGTGAGGGTGTAAGCAAGGATCTTGGCTCGAAAAAAATTAACTCTTTCCTGTTTAAGCTGCGACTACGAGAGAGGAGTACTCAGAGATGGCTGAGAGCTCAACTCAGAGTTTGCAACCTGTGATCTTCAATGGAGAAGGATATCAGATCTGGGCCATCAAGATGGAAGCATACCTGCAAGGACAGGATCAGTGGGAGCCTATTGATGAAGACTATACGGTAGAGGTTCCAGCTGAAGATGCACCGATTGCTTAGCTAAGATGGTTAAGGACAGGGTGACGAAGAAGGCCTGAGCTAAATCTTGCTGATACCAGTCTGTAGCACCTTCAATTTTCACTCGGATCATGGGACTTGGCTCTGCGAAGGAGATTTGGGATTTCTTGAAGAGTGAATATGAGGGTGACAAGAAGGTAAAAAATATGAAGGTACTGAATCTGTTGAGAGAATTCGACAGAATATAGATAAAGGAAGATGAATCAGTCAAGACCTATAGTGAGAGATTGATTCAACTTGCGGACCAAGTTAGGCTCTTAGGGGCCGAGTTTAAAGATCAAAGATTAGTTTAGAAGTTGTTGGTGTCGGTGCCTGAGAAATATGAAGCCACAATTGTCTCTCTTGAAAACTCCAAAGATATTGGATAGATTAAGCTTGCGGAAGTCGTGAGTGCTTTGCAGGCTCAAGAGCAGAGGCAGCTGATGAGAAAATCTGAGACAACAGAAGGGGCATGTAAGGTGTCTACCAAGATTGGGTATCAAGAAAAGAAGAAGAAGAAAAGAAACAAGAATGGCTCAAATTCAAAGAAGGAGCAATCACACTAGAAAGATGGAAGTAAAAATGCAGGAGGAGACAAGGCGAATAAGTACAATCCTTGTCCTCACTGTGGTAAGTCCAATCATCTTGCTTTTAGGTGCTGGCAGAGGCCGGACGTTGAATGTAGAAGATGTCATCAAAAAGGGCACATGGAGGCAATTTGCAAGAAGCCGCCTACAGAAGCTGCAGCAAATGTGCAAGTCACTAAAGAAGAAGAAGAGCAGTTTTTTGTAGTCACTGGAGATCTTGCTAAAGCATATCCATCTGACTGGCTGATTGACAGTGGATGTACGAGTCATATGTCTCCCGATCCAAGATTATTCAAGTCCTTGAATCAAGATGTAAAGGCAAATGTGAAGCTTGGAAATGGAGATTGCATCCGAGTAGAAGGGAAAGGTGAAGTGGAAATTGTCACCAAGAAAGGTGTCAAGATCATTTCTAATGTTCTTTATGTGCCCAAGATTCAACATAACCTTTTAAGTATAGCTCAGTTGATCAAAAGAGGTATGTCTGTTCACTTTGAATCCAATGTTTGCAAAGTTTTTAACAGCGCTGGCCAGGAAATCCTGAGCACCCGAATGAGGAGCAAGAG
Organism: Erythroxylum urbanii; assembly: GCA_027568935.1. Taxonomy (NCBI): domain Eukaryota; kingdom Viridiplantae; phylum Streptophyta; class Magnoliopsida; order Malpighiales; family Erythroxylaceae; genus Erythroxylum; species Erythroxylum urbanii. The sequence goes on from JAOQML010000002.1 coordinate 29,952,684, forward strand.
CTTCTCTATGAAACCTGAAGAGATGCAACAGGAGGCACTAGTGAGTGACACCATTGAGTCAGATCTTTGGCATCGAAGACTCGGGCACTATCATATGAAGGGATTGGAAGCAATGAAGAAGAAAAACATGGTCGAGGACCTACCATCAATCCCATACGATCACGTTGAATGTAAGGTTTGCATGATGGGTAAGCAAACACGTACACCTTTCTTGAAATGAAACTGGAGGGCTGAAGAGAAACTTCAGTTACTCCATATGGATGTATGCGGTCCTATGCCTGTATCATCCTTGAATGGGAGCAGATAGTTCTTGTTGATCATATATGATTATTCGAGGAACTCGTGGATATTTTGTCTTAAAAGTAAGGGAGAGGTAGCAAGAGTGTTTCGGGAGCATAAAGCTTTGATAGAAAACCAAACTGGTCTGAGCATTAAGTCTGTGAGAACAGACAATGGCTCAGAATTCACTTCTAACGAATTTGAGTTGATTTGTAAAACTACAGGCATCAAGCATCAACTTACCACGCCCTACACTCCATAGCAAAACGGGGTTGTGGAGAGAAGAAACAGAACCGTGGTGGAAATGGCAAGGTGTATGCTGGAGGAGAAGAAGCTTCCGAAGGAATTTTGGGCAGAAGCTGCATCAACTACCTACTTCATGCTGAACAGATTGCACACTCGTGCTCTTGAGGACAAGAAACCGCATGAGATGTGGCATGGTGTCAAGCCAAAACTGAGGAACTTGAAAGTATTCGGATCGCTCTGCTGTGCTCTTATTCCTCAAGCTAGAAGGAATAAACTTGATGGTAAAACCGAACTTGCGATCTTTGTGTGGTATTCTGATGTTAGTAAAGGATACAGATTATTTTATCCAGATCAGAAGAGAGTAAAGGTAAGTAGGGATGTGCATTTCTTTGAAAATAAGCACTGGAACTAGTCTGGAGAAAAGGAGAAAAATGGGGACGTAAGGCAGACATTTATATTGCCTTCAGACATCCCATTAGCAACAAATAATTTAGACAACCATGATGATGAGGATGAGGTAGAACCAAGAGAGGAAGGAGATCTAGAGATATAGCACAAGCAGAATGGATGAAATTCTGAGGAGGAGCTCACTCCAGAAATTTTGGACGATGATTATGACCATGTGCCGGTGAGAGGGACAAGAAGCCTAGCAGAAATTTATGAAAGGAGTAATGAAGCAATACTGGAGCCTTCAATAGTTCAGGAAGCCTTGCAAAATTCGAAATGGCTTGAAGCTATGAAGCAAGAAATGTCTATGATTAACAAGAATGAAACATGGATTTTGGTAGATAAACCACCAGATAAGAGAGCCATTGGGTTGAAATGGGTATTTAAAACTAAGTTGAATCCTGATGGTTCTATTAATAAGCTCAAAGCTAGGTTAGTTGTGAAGTGTTATGCACAAGTTGAAGGAGTTGATTTTGGGGAGACATTTGCTCCAGTAGCAAGGATTGAGACAATCAGGCTCTTAGGCGCTTGCAGCTGAGAAATGGTGGAAGGTACATCAAATGGATGTAAAATCTGCCTTCCTCAATGGTGTTTTGCAAGAAGAGATTTATGTCCAACAACCAGAAGGGTTCGTGATAAAAGGAAGGGAAGAATGTGTGTATAAACTTAACAAGGCCTTTTATGGGTTGAAGTAAGCCCCTCGGTGTTGGTACTTTAAAATTGATGCTTTCCTCCTGGAAATTAAATTCAAGCGAAGTTGCAGTGAACCAACACTTTATGTAAGGATACAACAAAGTGATATAGCGGTAATCTCAATTTATGTAGATGACCTAATGCTAACTGGAAGTTCAGAAGAGCAGATAAAGTCTTTGAAACACCAATTTCATAGAACCTTCGAAATGACTGATCTGGGAATGATGAAATATTTTTTGGGGATGGAGATACTTCAGTGTGAAGGATGTATAGCAGTCAGTAAGAAGAAGTATATTTGCGATGTGCTGAAGAGATTTAATTTGGATCAGTGTAAGCAAGTATCGACTCTAATCTGTCCGAAAGAAAAGTTGATAAAGAAGGAAGATGGAGACGAGGTGGACAAAAAGAAATACAGAAGTATGGTGGGTTGTTTAATGTACATTACAACTACTAGACCTAATATTCTGTATTCTGTTAGTGTACTTTCCAGATATTTGAGTGATATAGGAAAGCAACATTTAGTTTCCATGAAGAGGGTTTTAAGGTATCTCAAAGGGACTGTCGAATATGGTCTGGTGTATGAGAGGACAGGGAGGTGCGAACTCATGTGTTACGTAGATAGTGACTGGGTGGAGCAACAGAGGATATGAAAAGTACGACTGGGTTTTGCTTAATGTTGGGTTCAGCGTGTTTCTCATGGACCTCAAAGAAGCAGGAATTGGTGGCACTCTTAACAGTAGAAGCTGAATTGGTAGTAGCAACGGCAGCAACGAAGCAGGTTATATGGGTTAGAAAATTATTTGTGGATTTGCAGATTCATTTGACAACTGCTACAGTGATATACATTGATAATCAGGCGGCAATATCTATTTCAATGAATTCGGTCTTTCATGGTAAAACAAAACATTTTAAACTTAGATATTATTATCTGAGGGATATACAACAAGAAAGGGAGCTGAAGCTTGAGTATATTCATACGGACGATCAAGTGGCAGATTTGTTTACAAAAGGATTTCATGTTTCACGATTCGAACAGTTGAGAAAGTTGGTGGGAATTCAGAAGCTGAATTTCTGATCCAAGGAGGAGTATGTAGAAGGAATGTCTCCAAAATTTAGACAGAAGGTGTCTTCAGCATACATGCAAGCCATGCAACGACGTAAAGAATCGATTTAAAGAATTCAAGAAGAGTTAGTTGAATTAGTTGTTAGATGGCAGTGGGGAAATTGAGATGTTATAAATATTGTGAATTTACAGAACTTGTATACTTATACGTTTGTTCTTTGATATTGAATAAAACTCTGAAGAAATTTCAATGTGTTGTTGAGTCCTTGAAACTTACTCTATTTGCCTCTGTTTCACTACGCTTTCTCTCTCTAAATTTCGTCCTCCAAAATTCCAGTAGTAAAGTCTTTAGTTTTGTGTATGATAGATAGATAACAACAGCTATCCCCCTCCCAAATGTTTTAAGCCTATAAAAGAGTTCCTTTACAGTACTGTGCAATACAAAATTCTATTTCTAAAGGTGTGATGTGGATTCCCTCAGTGGAATAGCATTCTAAAACCTAGTGTCAACTTAATAGTTGAGTGACAAACAAACAGATACAAGATGTTGTCTAAAAGTTGGGATGAATGTTGTCTTTCGAGCATACATCGGTGGGATGAAATAACTACATACTATTTTAACATTCTTTTCGAAGACAAAGGAAGCTCGATCAACGATTCGGTATTTTCTACTAGGATCAATAATTCTAGAGTATAAACAACATGGGAGGTGATGCTCGCATATTACATGGCCATCAATACCTGAGAACTAACATGTATCTTATGACTTAACAACAATCAATACGAATGTTGCTACGTCACTAGGATACTTATTTCTCACTTCTCATCCCTAAATTCAAGCATATAAACAGATACAGAGATATTTTAAATAAATAGATACTCATGCTAACAATAACTATAAATCGGACACGAAGATGGTGCAGCAGTGGTACAACGATAGAGACGATGCAGTGTGGCAATGGTGTGGGAGTAGTGCGACGAAAGTGGTGCGAAGACAAAGAGTTGGCTTAAACTTCAATGGGAGACGTTATCTTTGTTCTTTAATCACAATAGAGTAGAGAACAATTAAGGTTGGAAGTATTTTAGGGTTTAGAGACTTTAGGTCTTAGCATTTTAGGTTTTCTTAATTTTTAAATACTTAATGCGACATGGCAACACTACATATTCATTTTAATTGCAGACATGTAGTTTTGGACATTAAATACTAAGATGCGGAAATCCAGGACTAGAGTTTCTGCCGGCAATACTACATATTCTTCATTTTCGTAAAGAACAGTTGAAACACAACAAAACGAGGACTATGTTTGACTTTCTGTTTGATCGTATCTGATGTCCCGCTCAATTATAAGGGGCCAAAGTGGTTCCTTGAAAGCTCCATTGTGTTATGACGGACATTATGGGAGACAAGAATTCGTTAGTGTTGGCTTTGCTTCTTGCTTTCACTTTTGGATGCTATTGTTTCGAAAAAGGATACTGTAGTAATGTAACTTATGATCCCACCGCGATAATCATTGATGGAAACAGAAGGGTTTTGCAGTCTGGTTCTATTCATTATCCTAGAACCACTCCTGAGGTCGGTTTTCATTGTTCTCCTTGCATTCATGTGTTTTCTCGGTTCATCAGTTTACTAGACTGTTCGAGAAAGCATAGTGATATGGCATTGATTACGTTTATTGATTGGAAAATAAACTTACAGGTTTGGCCAGAAATTATTAAGAAATCAAAGGAAGGAGGACTGGACGTTATTGAGACTTACGTTTTCTGGAACTATCATGAGCCTGTGAGAGGACAGGTTGTGTATACATGATGGCTCTTCTGTATTCTGTATATTGGAAAATACACATGCAGACATTTAATTTCATTTTTTAAATCTTCACGTGTTTTTCGAGTTGTTTTTGTTGGTGATGCTGATGTAAATTGGTTTCCTTTTCGTAGTACTACTTCGAAGGCAGGTTTGATCTCGTCAGATTTATCAAAACAGTTAAGGAAGCTGGTCTATTTGTTCACTTACGGGTTGGATCCTATGCCTGTGCAGAATGGAACTATGGGTTTGTTCAGACTCCATGTTTTCTATTGAGACACAGCAGACTTGTTCAAAGTTTTATAGCTATTCTATGCACATCATATCCCTTGTCTCTGTTCTTCTAGTTCTGACTGTGGTAGGACTGAGTTAGCTAACACCAGTATGCAGACTATTCTTAAAGGAAAAAAAATTTAAAAAGAAGATAAAGTGGTGTGCTTTAGTGCATCGCAGATGCTCCAAGATTAGTCATCAATGGGCACAACATTCAAATGATTTTCTGATTCCATTTTTCCTGTGGCAGGGGCTTTCCAATGTGGCTACATTTCATTCCCGGAATTCAGTTTCGAACAACAAATAACATATTCAAGGCATATTCTGATTGAAGCTCTCTCAAGAACTTCAATTTTACGTTGGTAGGATTGATTAGTATAAACAGCTTTGTACGGAATATTGACACGACCTGATGCTGTGACTGCAGGAGGAAATGAAACGTTTTCTCTCAAAGATTGTAAATTTAATGAAAGAGGAGAATCTATTTGCATCACAAGGAGGACCCATCATTTTTGCTCAGGTTATTGAAGTGTGGAGAAGTTTCCGTTTTATCCATTCGCAATTATACAAATAATAAAACTTTTTTAAATGAACTACGCAAGTGCTTTGACCAGTTCTGTTTAAGCTGAAGCGGATATAACATAGTGTGGATTCCTATCACATGTTAACAGGTTGAGAATGAATATGGGTATGTCGAAGGGGCATACGGTATAGCTGGGAAATTGTATGCCAAATGGGCTGCAGAAACTGCTGTTGGTCTGAATACAACAGTTCCATGGGTGATGTGTCAACAAGAAGATGCTCCAGATCCAATTGTATGGATTAATTTGACAGATGCACCCAGTTTATCCCTTGATAGCTCACTTTTGTCTGTAGAGTTGTATTTTCTTTTTTTATATATTATTTCAATTGTAGGAGCACTTATATATGCGTTCTTCCAAAATTGCATGTAGATAAACACATGCAATGGATTTTATTGCGATCAGTTTGTACCAAATTCAGATTCAAAACCCAAAATGTGGACTGAAAATTATAGTGGATGGTGATCCTCTACACCCAATTCATCCTTGTTATTTCCTTGATTGGAAGACTCCAATGCCTGGTTTAGGTTTGATCAATCATAGAAGTTGGTTTTTCCAGGTTTATGTCGTTTGGCTATCCAGTTCCTTATCGGCCTGTGGAAGATCTTGCTTTTGCTGTTGCACGCTTCTTTGAGTACGGTGGCACTTTTCAAAATTATTATATGGTAAATCTCTTTCCCTTCTACTAAATAAGATCGTAAAGACTTCCTTATGTATACATTTTCAGAAGCAACTCAAATATGCTTTTGTGTTATTATCTGAAGTATTTTGGTGGAACTAACTTTGGAAGAACGGCTGGAGGTCCTCTGATTGCAACGAGTTATGATTATGATGCGCCAATCGATGAATATGTTAAAAACCTCCTGACTAAATATACTTGCGCCTTCTTTTCGTCACAGATGAAGTCATGCTGTTAATTTTGCGAGTGTTCCCCTCCGGCATTGTCGCACATAAGGTTCTGGGATGAACATAAGCACATTGTAACAGCCAGTCTTCTCAAGATATTTAATCTTCACAGACTTCAAGTCAAGAAGCTATTTATACAAAATCTTTGCCTCTAAATTAATTGGCATTTATGAGGGGATATATGATGCAGGTTACATTAGACAGCCAAAATGGGGTCACCTACGTGACTTGCACAAGGCTATAAAGCTCTGTGAAGACTATTTGGTAAGGTCATCAAAACCATCCCACCAGCAGCTTGGCATCAACTTAGAGGTATCTCTGGTTTTGGTCAGAATAACTTATGGCCCTGCAGGACAAAGAACATCTCTCATTTGTTTTAATTTGTCAGGCGCATATCTACTACAAGTCTACTACTGACTGCGCAGCCTTTCTTGCAAACTATGATAGCAATTCAGAAGCAAATGTTACATTCAATGGAAATTCTTACTTCCTTCCTGCTTGGTCAGTTAGCATTCTTCCAGATTGTAAGAATGTCATTTTCAACACAGCAAAGGTAACCCCTCCAGAAATTAGCACTTGACCACAAAATAAATCCTTAATTCCCTCAGTGCTCATTATCACTCCTTTCAAGTTGGTGCATCAAGTAAATGATATTTTAAACTAAATAATAAAATTCTTATAATTTCATATTGAAATGTTGATCATATTCCTTATTGCAATAACTGACTAAATTGATCTGTTTAAAGAGCTCATGCTTCTGTTTGTTTATTTGCTCATTTCAAACATGAATTAAAAAGAAAGTTTCAGGAAAAGCACGGCGCTTATTTTGTAGAATTTATCATAATGAATATGCTCATACTGTTTGTTATTTTTCCTATGTGCAGTAGTTCAAGATGAAAAGCGGAAAAAGTTCATTGATGCACACAGATTTTGCAATACAGCATTATATCTTTAAATTAGAAACTGCATACAAAAGACTATCCAATATGTACACACAAAAAAAATATATAACATGATATTAGTAACTATTAATGAATGTTTATTCCAATCCCTTGTTTCTGCATTATTCACAAATGAAGATAGTCACACAAAGAGATATCAGCGATGCACCATTTGCTCCCAACACCACTTCCAGTGAGATTTTACTAGCAAAATCAGTGTGGAGTTGGTATGAAGAAGAAGTGGGTCCTTCCAGAAATAATTCATTCGAAGCCAAAGGTTTATTGGAGCAGATTAACACTACAAAAGATACCAGTGATTTTCTGTGGTATTCAACCAGGTATGTCTTTCAGAATTAGTGATCCAGGTTTTGACAGTATTCAACTATTTTCCATTTGAATCTTGAATGTTTCTAAGTTCTCTATTTGGTTTTCCAATTTGCAGTATTAATGTGAATGCTAGTCAAGAGAATGGTGTATTGAGCATAGAGAGCTTGGGGCATGCAGCACTTGTTTTTGTAAACAAAGATCTTGTAGGTAGGTGCTCTATTGTGTTATAAATGTTAAGGTTACTTGCTTAAGTATGTGCTTGCAGTTGGTAACCTAGCCGTTTAAGCATGATTCAGATGACTACTCTTTCAGTCTTTCTCTTTATCACTTAACCATTTCATATCAGAAAGAAAAAGAATCATTTCTTTCAAACTTTACCGCCTGAAAATTGTTAAAAGAATTTGCTTCTGCTTTTCATGTTGGAACACTGAATTGCCTCAGTTTTATTGTTTATTGAATTTTAAGTAAAATTTCCTTTTATTTCCATTTTTATGTGTTCTGTAATTGCTGAACGAGTTGAGTATCTGCAATTCCAGAAAGAACTACACCAGCCGGCCTCTTCTACTTACTTGAACTAGATTTTCCAGAAAATATTGTTATACATGCTAAAGGGATTCCCGTTTTCATTTTCACAGTTCACTACTTTGATTATAGTTCCTTTCAAAACAAATCACAATAGATTTTGAATCTGTATGATTCCACATGATGATTCATATTTCATGCATGACATTACCTTCAGGGTTCGGATTTGGAAATCATGATGATGCAAGCTTCTCAATCACAAAGAAAATCAGTCTTAATGAAGGAAATAATACGGTGGATATTCTTAGTATGATTGTTGGTGTGCAGGTAAAAGATGGATTTGCTTTCACAAAATGTTTCGTGATCACATTCTGAACTTTAGCATTTATTGAAACACCTCCCTTACGTAACTTGAACTTTCTGAGACTATATTGACGATGATGATAATATTTCAGTGTTTGAGAGCCTGCTATATTTTATCCAATCATAAGAGCCGGAACTTCGAAAAGATTTATTGGACTGTCGGTAGAAAACAGAAGAACTTCTGCTAACAGTTCAAAAACAAATCAATTATCAGTAAAATTTTTGTTATGCAATTCATCATCAATAATTTGTCTGGGACAATTTATCACATTGTCCTTAAGAATATCTGCCCGAGATGCTGTGTACAAATGCTATCTTCTTGTTCTGTAGCAACACCATGGCCCCTACTATAATATAAATTTAGCAATGAAATGTGAGGGTGAATAACATTTCTACTCTGTCCTCTCTAGAATTTTGGGCCATGGTTCGACATTCAAGGTGCAGGAATTTATAATGTGGCTCTAATGGACATACGTAACAACGTGATGCTTCTTTCTGGTGAAACTTGGACCTACCAGGTAGCTAAAAGCAAGGTGTCCTTTATGTTTTGGCGTCTCATGCTTTACGCCTACTTACTACTCTGCGTTTCTTCTCGTCAGGTGGGACTCGAAGGGGAATATCTTGGGCTGGATAACTTGACTCAAGAGAATAGTGCACTGTGGACTCAGGGGACTTATCTACCTGTTAATAAGAGTTTGATATGGTACAAAGTAAGTGGAAACATGCAGAAACCATAGATACAATGTGGATGACTTTGCTCTTACTTCTTTAGTACATAAAAAAATGTTCTACATTTTTGCAAAACATTTCCGCAGGTTTCCTGATCGATTTCTGTTTCCTTGTTTTGATGATCCTTCTCTTCTTCAGACAGCATTCCTCGTTCCTGAAGGTAAAGGCCCTCTAGCTTTGAATCTCACAAGTATGGGGAAGGGTCAAGCATGGGTTAATGGGGAGAGCATAGGCCGGTATTGGCCTGCCTATCTCTCACCATCAAAAGGTTGTAAGGACACCTGCAACTATAGAGGAACTTATAATGCATTTAAATGTCAGAGGAAATGTGGGCAACCAGCTCAAACACTGTAAGACGCTTCTATTGCAAAGGGCAGTTTTGTATCATGTTGACATACTCGCTCTTTCATTATCCTATAAGCATGTCTCTTCCTCTTCTAAGAGAATCATACATATATATTCCTCTTTCTTATTATTAGACAAATTGCATCCCTATCATCTAAAAGTCCTGGAATTTTGGATCTCAATTTCTTCCTGAAACAACATAATCCTCCACGTGCATATTTTCAGGTCTTGACAAAAATTCTTGTTTTCAGAGTGCAATACTCTTGGAGTGCATGAGATATGAAAATTGACTGGCTTCGAAACATGTGATTATTCTGTATCTGCTTAATTCATTGCTTAATAGTTCTGTAATAGGTTACACTAAAGATCATTGTTTTGATTTTGTTGATGTTTTCCATTATATTTAAGACAAAGGGATTGACAATAAAATATGTTCAATAGGTACCATATCCCACGCACATGGGTTCATCCCGGTCAGAACCTACTAGTCTTGCATGAAGAGCTTGGAGGTGACCCTTCAAAGATCTCTGTGCTAACAAGAACTGGACAAGAGATATGCTCAATTGTGTCAGAGGATGATCCTCCACCAGCTGATTCTTGGAAACCAAACATGGAGTATATGTCTCAGAGCCCTGAAGTTCAGTTGTCCTGTGAGCAAGGTTGGCACATTACCTCAATCAACTTTGCCAGTTTTGGAACTCCTCAAGGAAGTTGTGGTAGTTTAAAGCCAGGGGATTGCCATTTCGACATGTTACCACTGGTTCAAAAGGTTGGAAAATCTTCTTTCCATTGCATAAACCTTCTGTAGCCTTGTCTATCACGCATTAGGCTAAGTTTCTATTATGAACTCTAAGTTAAAGCGGATATTTCCAAATATGTATCTCATAATGGCAACCTGAGCCAGGTGCTATTGGCAATATTATTCTTGTTTACCTTTGTTACTAAAATGGACCTTTCACCTATTTGAATTGTGGTTTTACAGGCTTGCATTGGGCAGCGTCTCTGTTCAATTCCTATAACAACAGCGAATCTTGGTAATCCATGTCCCGGAGTTCGAAAGAGTTTCATGGTTGAGGCTCTCTGCAACAGTTGATTCTTATTTTGTTTGAAATAAGGAAGATTTCAGGATAGATTTCACATGGAGACTTTTAGTTTATGCCCTTACAGTTAATCGATTGGTTGCAATTTTATTTAAGACATTATTATTTTAAATAATAGAGGCATTATTTATCCTTATGTATTGTGTTAATTATATTTGATCTTTTAATACTAAAAGTAAAATCTCTAGAATAATTACTATGTAATTGAAATTATGATAAAATCATAATTATGAGATTCAATTTGCATTTATGTATTAATTCTAAATTGTTCCTAGTTATAGTTTTATTAAGATAGGATATTGATAAAATGGAAAAATTAGCACACGTTATGTTTCTTTCTTATGCAGAAAGTAATTGATATTATAAATTAAAGTATGAAGATATTTAAACAAGCATATGGGTGCTTATTAGAGAATAAGTTCACTGAATTGACCCAATTATGAAGATCTCAAATGAAACATTGCTTATGTATTTATGGATTTCCTTATTATGATAGTTGCATAATTGATCCTTAGATTTGGGATTACCAAAGTATTTCATGCGGAAATTAATGTGTTTTGATGTTACTTATTGTTGAGCAAGTTTTACTTCGAATAAAACCCCCAATATTCGCAAGAATACAGGTCGTAAACTTGTAGTATTAAAGGTGTTGATCCTACAAAGAGTTGGTGAACTAATATAATTCTAAGTTATTTTGGTGTTGATCCTACAAAGAGTTGGTGAACTAATCTAATTCTAAGTTATTTAAGGCTTAAAAGGATATTAAAAAGAAATTAAAAACTAAATAGAAAAGTATATTCGTGAATATGGACTGATTGAAAATTAAATTGCAAAATTAACACAAAGAAATCAAAATTGAGCACCACCAATAAACAATCAAAATCACATAAGGAAGATTAGTCAATTATGAGAAGGGGGATTTATCCTATCATCAAATGCTAATATAATCACTTTTGAGTTAAAATGGTATCGGTCTTAGACTTTTGAAGGGTAGATTACTCTCTCTCAATTTATAATCATTAAACCTCAAATCTTAACCCCTAATTGAATTATGAAATTTGCAATCTCTCAATTAACAGAAAACCCACAAATCTAATCAGATCTTAAGCCCTCTAATAGACTATTGAGTCCTCACACGAGATCTATCTCCATATAAATTCCCGATTTGATTATTTGCATGATCTATTAGATTGTTTAATTCTCATTGCCTAATCTAATCATTTTGCTATCGGTTCACTCTCTTCATTTGTTAGCGAAGCATGCAAATACAAAAAATAATCACAATACCCAATGTATTAACATAAAAAGAAATCACATTAACATTGATTCAAGAACAAATCCCTAAAGGAGTTTAGAACAACATCATCAAACCCAAATCCATCACTATCAAATTCATCTCATGCATTCAAAAGAAAGAATAATAAAGATGAAATGAAATGTCACTTGGAAGGGTCAGAATAGATCGGGAAGATAGGAGCACTGCAGCCCTTCTTCTCCTTCTTCCTTTATCCTCCTTCTCTCTTCTTCTTCCTCTCCCTTGGATATTTCTTAAAGTGGCAGAAAATGGAGCTCCCTCTTTAGGTCTTCTTTCTTTTCTCTATATATCTTTTCCATTTAGGGCAAACATTAGGGTTTAACCAGGCCCAAAAGTTCGAGATATCCCTCGAAAAGTTGCATCTCAGAAGTCAGTCTATGTCTGCTATCGAGCAGGCCATGATTATGGTGGCACTCAATTTTTGCTATCTTTCATGATCGTGGCAAATGGGGCCACGATTGTGGCAGACCCACCAAGCTTCTGTAAGGCCACAATTATGGCCCAGGTGCCTTGCTCTAGGTTTCTTCCAAATTCTCTCTGTTTTTCGATATTCGATTTGAAGTACTAACAAACACATCAAGGCACCTCAAACACATAATGTTAAAGCTCAATAACATGCTCTAACCCATAAAACACTCAAAACACAAATATCTAACTAAATAACAAAATCCTAACTTAAACATGCACTAATCATCCTATTTAACAACTAAACACATACTAAACTAACCACTAAAATATTGTGCAACCTACAACTATCAACATCCCCATACTTAAACTTTTGTTTGTCCTCAAGCAAAATACAAAACACAAAACACACCAAACAACAAAACACACATATGCAACAATGGAACAATGACGTTGAACTTCACGAAACAAATTTAACTATAAACCTAATCCTTCAAGTTGTTCTGACTTATTAACTTATGAAATTTGTGTCTAAGTACTTCAGACTAAATATACGTACTAATCAAAACCTTGATGTCAAACTCATTCACTCCCATCACTTACACGCATGCATTGATAATTATTCGGTCAATCAAAATTGTAACTATCCTTAAGTGGCTTTTCATAAGAAATCATGCTATTCACAAAATCAGAAGGATTTATTTAAAAACACACTGTTTTTATTAATTTTATTAACACAAACCTAGCTTTTTGACACAAAGGCAAATATTTGTGATCAATGTCCTCCGATTACTCAACTAGGTCATGTTTTTATTAAGCGGTTTCGTTGAAATATCATTATAGTCTTTTGATGCGAATGCAAACATTTGTGATGAATGTCCCTAGTTACTTAGCTACATTACATTCTCAACTAGCTTCTAGCTCTATTCATTACCTCATTTATTTCAAAAAGGGCCAGCGGAATAGTTATTTATTTAAGACTTACACACATTTTTTATATTTTTTCTTACCTACCTCATCGCTTAAGCTAATCATTCTTATGAAAAGATACTAACGATGCTACTTATTCAATTTGCCTAAAATTATAAATGAATGCGGTAAATTCCTAGAGTGAATGAACAAACATCATATCCTAATTAATATGCATATTTAACCGAAACAATGTAGAACACTAATTCCACAAGCTAATAAATCTTAGCAACCTCAAAGACTATGTTTAAAGCTAAATTGATTCCGTTAAGTCCTAGCCATTAACACATTCACACAAATCATGTCATGCAGTCCTAAACAAAACTGACATATAACATGCAAAATTCACATCCAAATAAAAATATATAATGCACATAACCCTCTGTACACATAGACTATACATTGTCCTCCATGTGAGAAGAGCAAACAAACAGTACATAAGGTGGGAATAAAAATAACAAAACATGAGAAACATGAGAACAAATGAAAATAAAAATAAAAATAAAAAACAAGGGTTAGATTATAGAACTGTTATGGTGATTGAGGTAGTGATGGTGTTAGAGGTGGTAATTGAACACCTTGAGCCTCGAAATATCTGTGAATACGTCATATGTCCTGGCTTTGGCTCGTTGTTCTCTAGCCATCTCCTTCAACACCTTGGCATTTTCTGATATGGTTTTGTTACTGTTTGAAATGGCTTCCATTACCATCTCCCATCCTGTTGATTCTTCCTTTTCTAAATCCTTGCTAGTTAAGTTCTCCTCCTGTTACGGTGGTGTCGAGCTCAAATTGGCATGTCTCGCCCTGGTTTTAACATGAGATTTTACATTGATATCTCGAAGTTCCATATTATAGGCCTTCAAGATTTTAGCTCTCGTTAAGTGATGAGTGTTGAGAAACTCAGGACAATAAACAATTAGTCTATTGCAACTAACATCATAGTATTCCAAAATAGCTATAACCAAGTACCTCATGCCCAAATTATTGCTTCTCTTTCTTATAGTAGCGGTAATTGCATTAAAGATGTGGGTATAGGTGCAAACTTTGATGCTATAATCCATGCAACACAAGAAGAAAAGTTATTTTGTTGAGCACGTGTTAGTTTCGCTTTTGTATAATACAGTTTAACACATAAACTTGTGTACTAACAAGTGTTTGGGGCTTTGAATAATGTTATTATGGGTATTTTTAATGACAAAGCTCTCCAGCCCAGTCAGTTCAGTCCAATAACGAGTGGCACAGAAGTCATCATGCTGATCTACTATGGTTGAGCCAGGAAATCCACCAATTTCATGCAAAATTTCATGGTCTAAGCCATATTGTTAACCCCGCAATCGAAACTATAGGTCCTTAGGGTTAGATGACTCGTATTGAAGGGAGGTGAAGAATTTTAGGGTTAATTCTTCATAAACAGGATAATTAAATCGCATAAAATTTTCCTAATGAATTCTTCTACCTAAAGCTTCAACTTGTTCTCTCAAACCGATTGTTTCTAATCTTTCAAAGTCTAAGTATTTAGGCACAATAATTTTTCTTAAGCCAAGAGTGTGGAAGCGATTACCTTCCTCCTTTGAAAAGATCAGGAAAGGTGCTTCATAATCTGTTGCTCGGTTTCTTTACCCATAGCTCGATACTTGGACTTTGCCTTTCTGTTGAGTGCACATGACCATTTGCTTAATGCATGGTCCTATTGGAATGAGAGTTATGAGGAAAATTTGGGAGAGGTAAAGGCTTAAGATGGTTGTAGAGAGAGAAGTGAGTTCTTGTGTTTAGAGATAGAGTAAGAAAATGAAATGTGTAGGAAAAGTGAGGATGAGGGTAAAAATATTGGTTAGGAAGGGGTTAAGAGGGTTAAAACTGGAAAAAAATTATGAAATTTGTGCATATCAGGATTGCCCTTCCACAGGCCATGATCGTGGCCATGCAAACTTCTGCACTTTTTCCATTTCACTCCTTTTTCCTCCTTTTACTCCCGGGGTCCTTCTACCTTTGATCGTGTCGTTCGAGTTTTAAATTTACAAGCCCTCAAATACCGCAAACACACGAGTCGCGACTGTAGTATAAGAGGTGTCAATCCAATGAGGAGGGGGATTAATATAATCCTAAAAATCTAAGGCTGAAAAGATATGAAACTAAAAATAAACAATGCAACGAGAAGTAATTACGAGAATTAAATTCAACCAATTAAGTTAGAAGTTAAACATAAAGGAATTAACAAATGAGCAACAAGCATGCATAATGGAAATCAACCAAAGAATTTACCAAGTTATGAGAAAGGAGATTTTACTTATCATTAATGCTAACCTAACTAATTATGTGTTAATGGGTTGTCGGTTCTAAACGATCCTAGGGCTGGTTACTCTCTCTCAAGTTATAACCATTAAACCCTAATTTATAAACCTTAATTAGATTATGAAATTTCTAATATTCAATTCACAAATTATCCAAAACCCTAATTAGATTTGAATCAATCTAATAAACTATCGAAATATCAAACGGGATCTCTCTTCGCACAATTACCAATAAGATTTGTCATGGTTTCTATTAAATCATCTAACTCTCATTAATTTGATTAAACCATTTTGCATTCAGTTCACCCTCTCAGTTTATGACCGAATGTAAGAAAGAAATCAAATCACAACATTCATCTAATAAACACAATTGAATAAATTATCATTAAATCAAAATAAAATCCTGAAGAAGAGTTAGAACATTATCAACATTCTACCATCTATCATCATACAATCCATCCCAACTTTATAAATGAATAAAATTAACGCGAAAAGGAAATAGAAATCTAGAATGGAAGATCTAGGAAGGCAACAACGTCAGGAAACCTCTTGATCAAGGAAGCACATCGAGACCGTTTCTTTTTCCTCTGTCTTCCTCTTCCTCCTCCTCTCTCTATTCCTCTTTCTCTCTTAGGGTTTCCAAAAGTGGCTGCACGAAAAGCTCCCCTTTTTCTTCTCTTCTCATTCTTTAAATAATCTCTTATGTTTTAGGTAACTCTAGGACTTTTTCCGGGTCAAGTCCAAAAAGTCCCTCAAAAAATGAATTTTGTAAGTGTCTACATGTTTGTTCGAGGCAAGCCACGGTCATGGCTCACATCTGAGCCTTCTGTCACGATCGTGGCATGCAAGCCACGATCATGGGCCATTCTTGGAGCTTCTGTCACGATGGGCTATTGTTTTGGCCTAAATGTAACACCCCATTACCCTAGAGTACGTACCGGAACGCCCGTAGGTCATTCCGAAACATAACCTAGAGACAGAATTGGAGAAAGTAGTCTAAAGGAAAATTGTAGAGGATTCTGAGAGCTTTTTATTGATATATAATATG
>JAOQML010000002.1:29969427-29993592 GCA_027568935.1 Erythroxylum urbanii
CACAGACTTCGTCTGTGCTACTGTTCACAGAGTAGCGTCTGTGTTACTGTTCACAGACTTCGTCTGTGCTACTGTTCACATAGTAGCGTCTGTGTTACACAAGACTTCATCTGTGCTACTGTTCACAGACTTCAGATGATAAGTCAGAGACGATAAGTGGTCAACCTAGAAGATAAAAATCAACCACAGAGGATAGATTATGGGCCAAGGATTATAAGGAGTTAAGAAGTTATTTGAGTTGAAGTGCATCCTCTGTGTTACTATTCACGTTATCGTCTGGGTTACCGTTCATGATTATCTTCTGCCCTATTTTCAACCCCTCGGAAGATAAATTTGGCCTTTGAGGTCTTCATGAAAGTTGTAAATTTTGAGGTCCTCTTTCAATCTATCTAAAGAAACCCTAGTTTGGATGCTTATAGGAGAAGTTATACGAATAACCCCGAAGCAAGTATATGTGTAAAGTGTGGACTCACCAACGCTGATCTTTGAGGTATTCAGGTTGAAAAGAGATAAATGGACAAGTCGACTACCATCATAGTAATCGACTGTTCTAATAGCTGAGTTGAGCCTAGAAAAAGGGGAGTTTTGAGAAGATAATCCGACAATGGACAAGGTTTCTCTTTGGGAGATAAACTCACGTATTAAGATTTCTGCATGCGAGTTGGACTTCGAAAACGGGGTCTGACATGTTTGATGTGTGTTTTAGTTTATGGAAAAAACAAATAGAAGAAAAGAGAAGAATTGGAAGTATCGAAGCTAGCCACAATCATCTCTTATCTTGCCATGATCATGACAAATAGTGCAAATAGCTATTCCAACAAATTTTAGCTTTTCCAGCACATGACCCTTTTTGTAATTTTAATGTTTTGGAGTTATTTTATAACCAAATTAAGTCAGTAAAGCTAGAAAGAACCCTAGAAGCCGTCAGAACTATTTAAGAACATAAAACACTCAAAGAGAGGAACCACCATCATCTAAAGTGAGAGAGAAAAAAGGAGGAGCAAAAAGAGTAATCCAAAATTTTCATATTTCAAGTTTCAATTCAAATCAAATTATTTCTTTCTTTCCTTTGTTTATTTCATTAAAATTGATATGTAACTTGAACTTGAATATGTCATTCACATTTAGCGTGCTCTAATTATCATATTTGGATTTATTTTTGAGTTTTTTGTGATTTGATTGTTGTTGATTTTAATTCAATTTTTTGATGTTGTGATGTTTAGGTATGTTAATACTTTGATAATAAATCAAGAGAGTGAGTCGAAAGTAATCTGATTAGTTAGGTAACAAGAGTTAGTGACCTAATAAGTCTCCTAAATATCAAATTAGTAATTACATGAGAGAGATCACATGTAAGGACCCGATTATTCGATAGATCACTTAAGAACTAATTAAAAATGTTAGGTAGACTTTGTTAATTGAAAGGTTGCAAAATCTAGAAATTCGTAATCATTTAGGGTTAATCATTTAGGTTTAATTGATTAGGTCTTAAGAAAAAAGTATTCAATCCCTTAGAAGATCAAGAATCAACACATAATTGAATCAATAGCAATTAGGGAGCAAAATAACGATAGAATAAATCGTAAGTTTCATCCTTGATACTCCTCACATATCTGTGGTAGCTCATTTGTTATTTGATTATTTGCTTGATTTAAATGTTTTAATTTTCTGTTATTATTTTATTTTAATCTTTGATCTCCTTAATCAAAGTTAGGCTCATTTAGTTTTAATAATTTCCTCGTGGGATCGACACCTTTGATACTACAAAGTTACGATCCGTATACTTACGAATATTAGGGTTTTACATTAGATAAAACTTGCTAAACAAGTTTTTGACGTCGTTGCAGGGGAACTAGTTTAGGAATTTTCAAATCCCTTTTTTTTAGGAATTATTACCCTTTCTTGTGATTATGGTAGCCAATCACACGAAATTTAAAAAGAAAAAAGAGAAGAGAGTTTGGGTATAAAGTAAAAGACACATCAATTTGGACATCAAAAAGCAATAATGAGGAACCTGATAAGTTAAACGTTAAGAAGAAATAGGAAAAAAATGGTGGATGAAATATATCATGAGGAGCAAAGGACCCTCGCAAACTTCAGTGAGGCACAATTTGGTCGGGGAAGTAATCATCCTTATTTGAACACTTACAATCCTGGGTGGCAGAACCATCCAGATTTCTTTTGGTCTAACAATGCAAAAACTCAAATGGGAATTCAAAACTAACTAAGATTTCAGCAAGATGAGATTAGTTCATGGGATTCAAAATTGGACAAGATCATAAGTGTGGATGAGACCCAGAAGAGGCTAGAAGGGAAGTTTGAAGAAGTAACGGAAGATCATGCCTCTTCTATCCACAACCTAGAGGTTAAAATGGGCCAACTTACAAATGAATTATGTAAGAGAAGTGTGGAAAACTTTCTAAGCAACATGGAAGTAAATCCAAGAGAGCAATGTAAGACTATCATACCTAGGTGTGGGAAAGAGTTAGAAGAACCAGTGGAAAGACAAGCTAACACCCACCTTAAAAAAGACTAAGAGAAAAGGAAAAAAGATGACGAAAAGAATGAGGACCCTCCCTATACTCCTCCACCTTACTCACCAAAAATACCATTCCCACAAAGACTTTAGAAGAATGGATTGGATGTACCATTTGCAAAGTTCGTGGAAAAGCTAAAGAAATGGAATATTTATTTGTGTTTTATGGAAGTGTTGAAACATAGGCCCAAGTATGTGAAGTTCCTTAAAGACATATTATCTGACAAGCAAACTTGGGGAGATGACCAGACAGTAGCCATGACAGAAAATTGTAGCTCTTTAATTACCAACCATATGCCCTTAAATTTGAAAGATCTAAGGAGCTTTATGATACCTTGTGTAGTTGGTAATTTAGAGATTTCAAAATGTTTATATGACTAAGGCGGAAGTATAAACCTTATGCCTTTTTCGATTTTTAGGAAACTGAGGTTAAGAGATGTGAAGCCAACATTTATCCATATTCATTTGGTGGACCATTCGATAAAGAAACCATTTGGCTTGGCTGCGGATGTGCCTATAAAAGTGGATAAGTTTTTCATTCCCGTGGATTTTGTCATGATAGACTTTGAAGAGGATCAAACTTGTTGTTAATTCTTGATATACCATTTTTTACCACCGGAAAAGCCTTAGTAGATGTCCATAAAGACAATCTTATCCTTTAGATTGGAGATGAACAAGTGAAATTCAATGCAAATAAGGTATTAAAGAATCCGAAAGAGGGTGACTCATTTAGGAGAAATGATGTGGTCGAATCTTTAAAAGAGCAAGAGGAAGAAAAACAGATATGAACAGACATAAAAGTTAAAGAGGATATGAAAGTCTCTGTTCATGAAGTGAAAGCAGAAGAGCAGACGAGGGTGAATAAGAAAGAAAAAGAACAAATTACCCTCTTATAGGACAAACTATTAGATTCGATAGAAGATTCAGGAAGTTTCGTTATTCCTTATTTTGTTGACAATTTGTTACTTAAAAGCGAATTATGAAACTTACTTAATTTTCTTGATTTGATTAATTATGTCCTTTTAATTATCTTACAATATGTATCTTATTTACAGGCTACTAAATTGAAATTGAGTGACACGGATAGAAGCAAGCCACTTATAATTGACCCAAGTTGAGTGTGGAAGGAAGAGCACGTCAAGCTAATGACGTTAACTAAGCTCTACTTGGGAAGCAACCCAAGAATTAGGATAAGTTTTATTTACTTTATTTTATTTTGTTGGTATTTTTTATTTTTATTTTTATTTTTATTTTTTAGGGAAAGAATTGTTGGAATTTCATGGCCGAAAGTATCTCCACTTTTTGTCGCTAACATTGTCGCCACCTCAATCTCCTAGTTTTGTGCTCTTAACCTTTCCTTTTGTTTTTTCTTATCATTTTTATTTTTTTTGGATTTTCTCACATTGAGGACAGTGTGTTATCTAAGTGTGGTGATGTTGGATTTTGCATTGGCATATCATGATTGTGAATTTTACATACCATATTGTTAGTTTTTTATTAGGTTGACATGGTGTGAACATATGTTGCATATGTGTGAATTGTGTCAATGTGTCAATGGCAATAACTTGATGGAAGTATTTTAGCTTTGAACATAGTCATTGAATTTATAAAGGCATATTGGCTTATTCATTTTAAGTTTTAAGTATCTTTTGTTAAATATACTTAGGAAATTTGTTACATATATTTATAATTATAAGTCAATTGAATATGTTAGTAGCATTAGTAGTCTTTCATGAGGATAACTAACTAAAAGAAATGAGGTAGGCTATGTGAAACCAAAAAAAATTGTGTATGTCTATTAAATGAATAAATATTTCACTGGCCCTTTTAAAACAAATATTGGGTTATAAATATAGCTAGTAGACAGTTAAGAATGTGATATAGCTGAGTAACCGGGCCATTCACGACAAAATGTTTGTCTTCACATTAAAATGATAGAATGACATTCCAACGAAGCTAATTAATAAAACTTGGCCTAGTTAAGTAACTAAGGGACATTCATGACAAGGTGTTTTCTTCATATCAAAAGACTAGGTTAATGTCAAAGAAAAAAAGTGGTGTTTTAATAAATAAATCCTACTGATCTTTGAAAATAACAAAAAATTTTATAAAGGGATACTTAATGATAGTCGCAGTTTTGGTTGATTATGTATATAAGTGCTTTAGGTGAATGAATATGATGTTAATGTCTTGATTAGTATGTATATTCAATCCAAAATGCTTAGCTATAAATTGCATAGGTTAATATGTTAGAACAACTTGAATGTTTTTTTTTCAAGTTAAATTGGTTTCATCAAGTTAGATGCCATTATATCGTTAATGCATGTTGCATGAATATATGTATGTTATTGTTTGGTTTTTTTAACAAAATCAAACAAACCAAACAATAACACATACATTCATGCAACAGGCACTAATGATAGAAAAAGTTTAAGTGTGGGGATGTTGATAGGTGTAAATTATACTATGTTTTGATAGATGCTTAAGTGTGCTTTTGAGTATTTCTTATATGATTATCATGTATATAGGCTTAGAATTATGTTATTATTGGTGTTTGTTTATATTTCAAGTGTTTGTATGGTTTTGAGCATGATTTGGACCTTAATTTTATGTTTCAAGAGGTGTTTGATGTGTGTTTCCATATCGTGATAGAGATTGCAAATAGTTATACCAACGAATTTCAGCTTTTCCAGCACGCAATCCTTTTTGTAATTTTAGCATTTTGAGGCTATTTTAAAATCAAATTAAGTGGGTAAACCCTAAAACGAACCTAAAAGCCTTAAGAACTATTTAAGAACATAAAACACCCAAAAAGAGTGGCCACCATCTCCCAAAGTGAGAGAGCAAAAGGGAGGAGCAAGAAGAGCAATCCAGAAATTCCATATTTCAAGTTTGAGTTCAAATCAAGTTCTTTCTTTCTTTCCTTTGTTATTTCATTAAAATTGATGTCCAACATGGATTTGAATATGTTATCCACGTTTAGGATGCTCTAATTATCATATTTTATTTTGTTCTTGAGTTTTTTGTAACTTGATTGTTGTTGATTTCAATTCAATTTTCTGGTGTTGTGATGTTTGGGTATGCTAATACTTCGATAATAAATCAAGAGAGTGAGTCAAAAGTAATCTAATTAGGTTGGGTAACAAGAGTTAGTGATCTAATAAGTCTCCCAAATATCAAATTAGTAATTATACAAAGAGAGATCTCGTTTAAGGACCTGATTATTCGATAGATCACTTAAGAACTAGTTAAAAATGTTAGGTAGACTATAAATCGAGAGGTTACAAAATCTGGAATTTCACAAGCAATTAGGGTTAATTGATTAGGTCTTGAGAAAGATTATTTCCATCCCTTAGAAGATCTAGAATCAAATAAATCCTAAGCTTCATCCTTGATTCTCCTCACATATTTGTGGTAGCTTATTTGTTATTTAATTATTTTCTTGATTTAAATGTTTTAATTTTATGTTATTATTTTATTTTAATCATCCTTTATCTCCTTAGACAAAGTTAGGTTTATTTAGTTTTAACTATTTCCGTGTGGGATCGACACCTTTGATACTACAAGTTATGATCCATATACTTGTGGATATTGGGGGTTTTACATTAGATAAAACTTGCTCAACACTCTACACTACACCAGCAATGTTATGGAATTGAAGAAAGTATACTGCTAGCTTATGTTGAAGAAGATTTAATGAATTAATAATTTTCATTTTTGTAACTTTCCTTTTCTCAATTTAGTCTCCAAAATTCTATGACTTTCATGCTACAGCTTCCAACTATTTCTCTTGCCATTAATTGCACTTAAATATACTAAATTATGCTTAAATGAATATCCTCCATTATAGTTTGTAAGCCTTTAAAGCACTTGATATTCCTCTTTTTCCATATCCTATAAATGTGCAACTAAAGAAAAGATGTTTTTGAATTTTAGAATTTAACTTGTATAATAGGCACATGCATAATAGATTAAAGAAGCATAATTTAACCATTATTAGCAATCTGCTTAATACTGTTAACCACATTGTGAAGGAGACTTTAGAAATTAAAAATCTGTTTTAGATCACTCTATACTATGCCTTGTTTACTCCTTTAGATATTAACATTTTTTTTTAGAATTTAAAAAAATTAACTAATAAAAAGAAATGTTAACAACATGAGGGTCTTCCATATGGAACAGACCAGTTTGACAATAACAACAAAATGAAAGTAAAACGGTGATGTTCATAAGCTAAAACAAGGTAGTTTAACAATTAGGGTATAACAACCCCCAACTTTCCCAAGACCTTGAGAAGTTTCTCGAATTAGGAAGGAGATGGCGATGGCAAAATGCTGACAAATTAAAGCAATTGATTTGTCTCCCCAGAGTTCTTCTACGTGTTACTTTGTGCTAAGAAGAACTCAAGCTCAGGTAACAAACTCTCCTACAGATTGTGATTGTCTTTTATCAATTAGGGGTTTACATAGTTTCCATCTCTACAGACTCTACTTGCGTTTCCCTCTTTGTAGTGAAGGTTAGAGGGGCCGATCGCTATTCAGGTAAGCTTTCATCTCAGTATGTTCTCATACTTTTTAAATAGGAGTCTTCGCAAATAACCTTCTATCTGTTAATAAAGGGATCAGCAATGATCCATCAATCTTGAAAGAAGGTTATTTGAGAAAACACCCTCCTTTCCCCCTAGTAAGTCATAAAACTAAAGCTTCAATAATTTCCGTAGATGAAGTGCTAAACTGCTAGTATTTTTAAACTTACTGTAGATATTAACACTTCCTTGTAGGATTTATTTGTAAATACTCTATTAGAATTTCCTGATCAAAAAAAGCAATCTTTTATTCCAAGCTATGGATTCTAATTGGGAATAACTTGAGCTAGGTATATAATGAAATTTGATCATTAGTTAGAGTTTATCCAGATATTTACCCTTAAGTTCCTTAAAAGGTCATAAATGTGATCGAGTATTAGGGAGTCAAATAGTAGACCTATATTACTCCAGTTATCAAAGAATAGAGATGCCTTTTCCTATCATCTATCCTACATTTTATTAGCTTGAAAAGTTCCTCACAACTTTAGTAATTTGGACATTAAAAAAGAATGTAAAGGCCTTAAATTAATTTCCCAAATGCTGTTCTCATTCAAGAAACAAGTGCAGGCCTATATTATGTATAAAGGATCTTTGTCATCCAATAATCTTCAAAGCCTCTTTCCCTTTAGCACTTTGTTTCCTAGGCTTATGGAGTTATCCCCAATTTGCCTTCTTATACTGGTTTGGTCACTTCACTTCAATTTAGTATGATAGTTCTCATTATGCCTGCCTCTCCCAATAAATTCTCTCATAGATCTTTCCAGAGATTTGGTTAAGCTTTTTGAAAGAAATATAAAGCCTAATATATGTGTAAAGAGTTGAGCACATATTATATCTATTGTAATCTACCTTTATAGGACAAATATTTGTTGTACCAAGTTCCTAGCCTTTTTTTGAACTTTCTCCATTGGAGAAAAGTAATCTCTGAAATAAAGCCCTTTTGTAGCTAGAGGAAGACCGAAGTAATTAGTAGGGAGTTTATGTGTCTTTAATCCTACTATACCTGACAATTTGTCTTCTAAATGCTGAGCACTTGCTGATAGGAATAACTGGCTCTTATTATGATTTAAATATATCACTGATAACTCTTTAAAGGAGTGGAGAGTTGCCATCAAGATGCTCACAAATCTATCTTAAGCTCTTATAATCAATATCAAATCAAAAGCAAATGATAAATTCACCAAACCAAACCTCTTACACTTACTATGAAGATTGAATCTTAGATCCATAGCAATCTCATATTTTATTAACTAGAAAAAGATTCCATGTATATAATGAAAATATAAGGGATCTTCCATATCTAAAATTTAAAACTCAACTAGAAATACCAACTCAATGATTTTTTGTTTTAATAATTACTTATAAATTTTACTTGCATCAAAACATCCTTTAGTACCCTTTCAGAGTATTCTTAGTATGATCATCCAATTGGATAATAACAC
This sequence comes from Erythroxylum urbanii, assembly GCA_027568935.1. NCBI lineage: Eukaryota > Viridiplantae > Streptophyta > Magnoliopsida > Malpighiales > Erythroxylaceae > Erythroxylum > Erythroxylum urbanii. The sequence goes on from JAOQML010000002.1 coordinate 29,977,991, forward strand.
TCATTTCTTTTAAAGGTCCTAAACATAATGAAGCATATATAGATTATGCATAACATTAATAAAAGCCCCTAAATCTAGTATAACTCTCTCAATTGTGGTGTTATCTATCTTACAAGGAATGGTGAATATACGAAGATCTTTGAGCTTGGGTGAAAGTTTTCTTTAGAAGACTACTAACACATTTTCACCTATCCTTATATACTCAATACCCTGTAGTTTTCTCTTATTAATGCATAATTCTTTAAGAAATTTTGCATACTTAGGCACTTGTTTTATTACATCTAACAAGGATATATTGACCTCCCCGTTGCAAAATGTCTCTAAATTTCATCATACTTCTCTTCTTTCTTTGGCCTCATCATCCAACTAAGAAAAAGACGAGAAAAAACAGAACTTTTTGTTTTTGACTACAATCTTTATTTTATATACTACTTCTTTATTTGCATTAAAACCTACCCTTTTTGGCTTCTCAACTTTTTTACCACTTTCTGCAAAAAAAATTGCCACTTCTTAGCATAATTGCATTCAATTTTTTGTATTTACAATAATTTGGGATGGAAACTTCCCTCTAACCTAAGCTTTTATACAAATCATCATTGTTACTAACTGACTTACCTAATTTTCTAAATTTTGAAATAATGGATCTTAGCTGTTATTCCAAACATTATTCTAAATATTGAATATTGGATCTTATCTCTTACTATAACTATGTGGTATTTAAGATAAGTTATTTAATTATGTCCTCTAAAGATGAGTTCAAATTTTATCTTTAAGGGAATTATTGTCTAGGATAGAATTTTTGTTGCCGACTTCGAGTGAAACCTGGTGCTGCTTATCTATTATCATAGTTAAAGTGTGGATGATCCCTCCAAACCGAGTAAAGGTGTTACAAAAAGGATTGAATTACCTTAGTGATCTTAGAAAATTACCAATTATGTTGACTTGCTCAGTTTCTCCTTTTTGAAGTGTTGAGCATATGTCAACTGTAACACGCACCACGGATGGATGAAGTTTTGGTGGTTTTTCCTTAGAGGATTGAATTCAGCTATGAAGGAATTAAGATGAACAGAATTTTTTGAAACCTTAAGCTAATGGATACGCAAGGCTAATCTCTACAACACCTCTTGGAAACTTATTCCAAGCAATCCCGATGATCAAAGTCAACCAAAAGAAAGGAACCAAATAACACGCCACAATTGAACAACTGATAAGCGGAATTAGGTTCTTAATGAAATGAAAATAAGAGGATAGTTCTTTGCCAATGCCGATGGCTATAATAATAGTAATACCAAAATCTTCTTGTTTCTAACCCTAATGAGTCTATGTATACCTAGATCAATTAGTAAAAGGTTGGGCTAAAATATATGGAAGCCTGGAATAAAACAAAGGTCCAAAAATAATAAAAATAAGAAAGAATTGCTCTTAGGCTTAAGTGAATTAAATAGCCCAAGTCCCATTTAATTAACACATGGCCAACTTCTACACTCCTTAGGCTTAAGTGATGGAACATTAAAATTAGCCCAAGTCTTCATTTCTTCAAACCTAATAGGCTCGGAACTCTCCACCCTCTGCAAATAAAAGCCCACATATGTGTAAAGAGTCTCCTTAAGTCTCTTGGCCCTAGCTTTAGTCATGGGCCCTTCAGGCATGACAAGCTCACTCCCTGGGCCTCTGACATCCACACTTGCTCCATTTGGTGTCAACCTGGTCCTGCTCACATCAGCCCCTTCCTCCTTAAGAAGATTCATCCTCAAATTTGAATCTATATCAAAAGGAGAAAAATCAACAACATTAAAAGTAGCGGACACATTATACTCACCTGGAAGATCAATCTTGTAGGCGTTATCATTGATCCTCTCCAACACCTGGAATAGACCATCACCCCTGGGATCCAGCTTGGATTTCCTCTAGATAGGAAACCTCTCCTTCCTCAGATGCACCCAAACCCAATCACCAGGTTCAAAGGTCACCTTCTTGCGGCCTTTATTGGTTTGCTTTGCATATACCTTGTTCCTTTGCTCAATATGTTGTCTCACCTTCTCATGCAACTCTCTAACCATCTCAGCTTTCCTTTCTCCGTCTATACTAGACAATTCATGCAAGGGTAAAGTCACCAAAACCAAAATAATCAAAGGATTAAAACCATAAACAAGCTCAAAAGGTGAAAAACCTATGGTAGAATGCACACTCCTGTCATATGCAAACTCAATAAATTGTAAACACGCACCCCAAGTTTTCAAATTCTTACCCACTACAACACACAACAAGGTACCCAAGGTCTTATTAACTACCTTGGCCTGCCTATCTATCTGTGGATGAAAAGTAGTAGAATAAAGTAATTTTGTACCAACTTGCCCCACAAAACACTCCAAAAATGGCTCAAAATTTTAGCATCTCTGTCAAAAATAATAGATCTAGGATGCCATACAATATAACTGAAAAATAAATCAGCTACATGCACAGCATCATCAATCTTATGGCATGCAATGAAATGCGCCATCTTGCTAAACCTATCCACAACAACAAAGATGCTATTAAAACCCCTATTTATCCTAGGCAAGCTCAAAATAATGTCTATAGAAACATCAACCCATGGTTCAATAGGCACAGGTAAAGGGGTCTACAATCCATGAGGTTTGACGGTGGATTTTACTTGTCTACATGTAATACATTTGTCACGTACATGTTCAGCATCCCTACGCATACTAGGCCAAGAAAAATGTTCATGCAAAATATCCAAAGTCTTAGCAACCCCAAAATGACCCATCAAACCACCACTATGGGCCTTATGCACAAATAAAGCACATATAGAACAATTAAGCACAAACAATTGACTACTCCTAAACAAATAGCCATTATGCCTATAGAATTTTTAGAATGTAACATGTTCACAAGCAGAATATACACTAGCAAAGTCAACATCTGAGGCATACAAATCCTTAAGCTACTCAAAGAGTAGAAAGTAAAGTGTACCGCCTAGACAATGCATCAGCTACCACATTCTCTCCTTCCCTTGCTTGTATCTAAGCATATAAGGAAAAGTCTCTAGAAACTCCACCCAAATGGCAGGTCTCTTACTTAACTTGCCCTATCCTATCAAGTTCTTTAAGGACTCATGATCCGTCCTAATGACAAATTCCTTGGGCTGAAGGTAATGTCTCCACACCTCCAATGCTCTCACAGCAGCATATAATGCCTTACCATAGGTTGGATAATTAAGTTGTGCATTATTAAGCTTCTCACTGAAGTATGCAACTAGCTTTTTTCCTGCAAAAGCACAGCACCTATACCAATCCCAGAAGCATCACTTTCCACCTCAAAAGCTTTATCAAAATTAGGTAAACAAAGAATAGGAACATAACACAATTTATCTTTCAACTCTAAAAATGCATGTTCCTATTCCTTACCCCATGTAAACCTTTTCTCCTTTTTGACTATTTCACTTAGAAGAGCAACAATAGTAGAGAAATCTTTCACAAACCTCCTGTAAAAACTGGCAAGTCCATGAAAACTCCTCACCTCAGTCACACTTTTAGGCATTGGCCACTCTCGAATAGCCTTCACCTTCTCACTATCAACTTCTACTCCCTAAGTACTGACTACAAATCCTACGAAAACCAATCTATCAATGCAAAATGTGCACTACTTAATATTTGCATACAGTTTCTCCTTTCTTAACACATCCAACACACACCTCACATGCATGACATGCTCATCAAGATGGGAGCTATAAACCAAAATGTTATCAAAATATACAACCACAAATTTACCAAGAAACTCATGCAAAATATGATTCATTAACCTCATGAATGTATTAGGTGTATTAGTTCATCCAAAAGGGATAACTAACCATTTATATAGTCCATATTTGGTTTTAAATGTATTTTTTCACTCATCTCCTAGTTTCAAGCAAATTTGATGGTATCCACTTTTCAAATCAATCTTAGTAAATAAGCAAGCTCCATGAAATTCATCCAACATGTCATCAAGTCTAGGAGTAGGATGGTGATACTTTATATTGATTTTATTCACAGCTTTGCAATCTACACACATCCTCTAAGTCCTATCTTTTTTTGGCACCAGCAACACAGGTACAACACAAGGACTTAAACTCTGCCTCACATGCCCCTTATCCAATAGCTCATCCACTTGCTTTTGAAGCTTTTTTGTCTACTCATAGTTATTCCTGTAAGCTAGACAGTTAGGAATCTGAGCTCTGGGCAAAAAGTCTATCTGGTGCTCTATGCCTCTCAAAGGTGACAGTCCCTTGGGCATCTCCTCAAGAAAGACATCTGAATAATCCTACAAAAGAGATGAAAACACACTAGTTAAAGAATCAAGAGGGTTAGTGTCAGAAACTAAACACTCTCTATATCTCACTATCACTAGTGCTCTCTTCACTCCAGTTGCTCTCCTCAAATCTTTCCCTTAGCAAACAAGCTCACTTTTCTTTCTTTCTTTTCACTCTTTTTTTCTCTCACTGAGCTCTTCTCTCCTGTACATCCCACTTTTTTTCCTCACTCCTGCAGTCACTCCCCGTTCGAGCAATTTCTCTTTTCTTTGGGCCTCTTTTCCCTCATCATTTTTCTTTAACTTACTAATCAAACCGCCATCTCTTTCTAAAGCTTTGATTTGGTCTAGGTAAATCTCATGAGGAGATAAAGGTACCAAAGTGAAGTTTCTGCATTTGAACTTTAATGAGTACTTGTTTGTGTACCCATCGTGTGAAACCTACCTATCAAACTACCAAGGCCTCCCAAGAAACAAATGTCCTACCTCCATGGGTATCAAATCACACAACACCTCATCCTCATACCTCCCTACTGAAAATGGCAACAATACCTATCTAATCACTTTTACATTCGCACTATTATTCTGCAAATTATATGGCTTTAGATGTTTGCTACAGGTCAAGCCCAATTTCTCCACCATTGTTCAATTAGCTCCATTAGTACAGTTACCGCCATCTATAATCAGATTACGAACCTTACCTCCCACTAAACATTTAGAATGAAATAAGTTCTCCCTCTGATCAAGAGTCTCATCTCTCACTCCAGCACTCAGTACCCTCCTAACTACAAGTGCTTTCCCCATGACCACTCTCTCCACATATTCATCATCATCATCATCATAAACATTATCACAAGGTGAATCATCAACATCACTATCCTTAGAATCAATAACCCTAATTATCCCTCATATACATCACTTTTCTATTAAGGCATTGAGAAGTAATATGGAAGTAATATGGCCAAAACCCAAGCATTTAAAACATTTGATAGTAGAATGCTTACTAAAAGTAGTTTGAGTTGAAGAGTTACCTTTCTAATTAGCCCCATTACTTGGCTTCTTTAGGGTCTCCTAGAAGTCCACTCCTTTATCCTTGGACTTCTCAGCCATTTTGAGCTTCATGGGTAGCTAAAAATTGCCCCAGTCCTTACTGTCACTTTTGATCTCAATTGCCTCTCCACTTTTATGGCCATGTTCACCATATCCTCAATCTCCACATAGTGCTTAAGCTCTACCACATTTGCTATCTCCCTATTTAATCCACTCAAGAACCTCGTCATGGTGGCTTCGTGGTCCTCCTCCATATTAGCACGGATCATAGCAACCTCCATCTCTTTGTGGTAGTCCTCAACTGACTTAGACCCTTGGGTGAGTCTTTGGAGTTTTTGATGCATCTCTCGGAAATGGTATGAAGGGACAAATCTCTTACTCATGCACGTCTTCGTTGTTGCCTAAGTAGTGATGGGTCTCTCTCCATTCCTCCTGAAGCACCCCACTTCCACCGAGCACGTATCCATACATCCAGAGGATATTTGGACACAAGCCTTGTGAAAGCGGTGTACTAGAGCAGTCAAACAATCAAACTCATTGAAAAAAATTTCTCTTTTCAAACATCACACACATATTAACGAAAACCACTAATCAAATTTAGGCACATTTTTCATAAACATCAAAGTCACAATTGTTATTATACTCCTTGAGCAACCTCATTTACAAACATTTCCAATTTGGAAAGTCATTACAAAATATGATTATTCACATACAATGGTACAATATTTACGAAATACATTCTTTAAGATAAAAATAACAGAAAAATGTATGCAGATGCCAACTGATCCCAACCTCTATCTCTTACTCAAAAGCAGTGGTTAGATTCCAATTTTGTCTAATTGGAGATCTCCCTGAGCCTGAAAAAAGAGTTGCAATATTAGGTTGAGTTTTACGAACTCAGTAAGTGGACCATCCTTGATGGCTCACTGAATTACATAACACATCAATTCATGTAATCATCATGTTGAATCACATACACTTCATATTCACTTAATTCATATTTCACATTCAGAAACCATTCAAACAATGCATTTCAATCATTTAAACATATATATCAATTATATATGTAATGTACATAAGACTCGCATTCATTTATTTTGTTGTTGTGACTGAGTGCCTTTTTCACTGTCCCGTATCCGTTGCAGATACCGGGCTCTATCATACTATCCCTTATCCATTGGGATACATTAAACCTTAGGCTCTTACCACAAATGTCTGAGTTTTAAGCTCTTTTTCACTGGCAACTTTGGTTATAACTGCCTTTATCTTTCATGCATTCATGTAATGGTGTGCACTACATTCACATATTTTCAAACAATCACTAGTGCTCAATTTTCCACATTCACATTCACATATATTCATCGGATCAATGTCCGGCATTCAACAATAATGTTAATAATCACTTATTTTAGTTAAATTCACATACAATGAGCAAAAACATCGTGGTATCCCTGTCACGATTGTGACAAAAACATTTTTATCAAGTCACGATCGTGGGGTAAGGGCCACAATCGTGCCCTGCAAATTTCCTCCTCCATTCATCCGAATTCAACACATATTTTAACGCCAATTACTTCAAAATTCACTAACTCTAATACATAATTACATACTAATTCATATACCAATTTAATTGCATCCCCTTATCAAACTCTATTCAATTGTTTAGGCATCTTCAATTACACATTCTCATTCATGAAATCCATAACATCACATGCATAGCATTAAGCAATTTATCCACTAAATTATGTCCTCATTTTAAGCCCAAATTAAGTCCAAAAGCATTATAATTATAAACCTCTTCCTTAATTGGTTCAACTATTGCATAATCAACACATTATCATGTAAAATCACTACCCATGATCGTGGCCTCCCCTACCACGATTGTGACAGAAACAAATCTCCCACTTATCCTGCAGTTTTCTAGCTTTTCTTATGACAGATTTTTAGGTCAATTTTGTATGACCATTTTGATCTAGACAATGAGGTTTTTAGGCAACACTTTCTTCTAATAAAATGTTTCTCTATGTCTTAAATTTCTAATGAAATCAAATTCATGCATTTTGGTTTAGTACCATGCACGTTATAATCAAAATACTACATACTATTCTCATATCTTGAACACAATTCTCAACTTTAAGTCAAATTTTAAGACTCTTAAGGACAGATTTCAAATTCTATTCCTTCTGAAAAATGTATCCATATGTTTCTAATTTACTCTAAATCAAACTTCATCTTATTTAGATATTCACAGATCAAGTTATGGCCAAAATACAGATACATGTTCAGTAAAACACTGCATATAACATACTCTAGCACACTTTAACTTCATTTTCATCCTAGTTCATCTCTTTTGCTTAGTCTATCATTTCTAACCCATGTCCTCATTATTTCCTCTTCATTCCTACTTCCACTTCAACTCAATATCATACACAACAATTCATGATCTAAGTTTGATCATTAACCCAAAAACAGAACATATAACATTCATTCATAAATCAATTTTCTGCACTTCTTTCAACCCTGTGTTATGACTCATTCTAACTCTAAATCATCTCTACATCAATCTATGAATCATTAATCATCATAAACACAAAATCAGTACATCCATATGCTCATTTCTTCACTCATGATTCATATATATATACATTACCATTTTATTCTCATTTAACCCTAATCTATCATTAATAAGTTTCATTTAACAAACCGAGAAGAGCAATAACATAATACTTACTTTTTTACTTCAAGATCTTCAAAATCTCACTTAACCCTAGCTTCTCAACAGCACACGATCATCATCATTTATGAAGTGATTGGGGTCATTTTGTAGCAAGATGAAGGGGATGACAAGGATCTTGAAGTGGGTGGTTTTATTTTTAACAAAAATCAAGGTTGTGAAGGTGGAAAGCAAGAATCGTGAATGGAGAAAAAGAAGAAATGAAGAAGAGAATAAAGGAGTGCATTTAGCCAAAGGTGAGAAACAAAATGAACATTAGTCTTGCAAGCGTGAGTTACGAGAGTGAGGTGTGTGGCATGGCAAGTGACACTTGTCACTTACCACATGTCACCACCTTATAGTCCCCTTTGGTCCACTTTAATAACTATTCCATTTTGTCTCCAATTTCTAATCCAATTGTCTCCCAATTTTCAATGACACTTGTCATTAAATTTCAATGTCATTTATAAAACTTTCTACTGCCATGTGACACCTATTTTTGTTACTATTCATCAATTGTCTCGCCACTTGGCATTTTTTCTAGTCTAAAAATATCCTTAATTCTAGAAAATTCTTAAATTTCACCAAAAATTCTAAATCACTAATTAAACTTACCAACTCAATTTTCAAAACACATAGTCCATAATTCACATTATAATCACATTAAATCAATCATTTATACCTGAAAATGTCAAATGAGTGCATATACAAATTATTGTAATCTGGGCAATGATCAAATTCACGTATATGTATAATAATATTATGCATGAGTATGAAATGCATTTTTTTCTAATCTCTGAATAATATTCCTCATATACGGTATTCCTGGGCTCCAACTCTTAGTATAGGAACGGGATGTTACAATTCTACTCCTTAATAAATTTCATCCTTGAAATTCTTATCCGATTGATCAAATTGATAGGGGCTTTGTTTTTCTCATAATCTCTTTAGTTTTCTTCCAAGTGATTATAGTTGATGAAATCACTATGTCTTTCAATTTCTTATTTAGAGATTTTTTTTAGCAGATTCCTCAATGTATCTCTTACTATTCATAAGATTCACTTCCTATGCTGACAATACATCTATTGAATCATACAAATATCTCCTAAACATACTCATGTAACATAGTGTGGATCTGATATATCTTTGTTGGTAAGACTAACTTAAGTCAATGGTCATATGCTCTCAATAACTTCATATGGACCAATACAATTCGGCTTAGCTACCCTCTTTAACAAACTTTAGCACACCTTGCCAAAGTGGTACTTTCATAAACACTTTATCTATCTCACTATATTCCATACCTACGGTGTTGATTCGCCTAACTCGTTTATCTTTCTTGAATCACTTAATTTCTAATACAGTTCAATTTCACTTATCATTAGCATCTCGAATCAATTATGGCCTTCAACCATTTTTAGGCCCTCTCCAACTCAATATAAGCGTGGATGACTCATTCGGTTGTATAACGCCTTATATAGTGTCCTACCGATACCACTGTGATAAAGATTTCTATAATCGAATTCAATCAGGACTGTATATTGATCTCATGTTTCTAAGAACTCCAAAAATACAAGCTCTAAGTATATTTCCAATAGTTAAAACTATTGGCAACTCAATGATTCAGTTATACATTTGGTCGCTTGCGTCTTCATTCAAGGCTGCTAGATACTGCTTCAGCGTATTCCTACCAGGATGTAATACATAGGTTGCTATTTATGTTTTCTCTAGTTATCTCTTTGCTCAATCATCAGTATCGGGTGCACATACTTTTTACTACAATCGCAAAGTATCATTTTTCCTATTCAAACACAAATTCGGATTCATTTTCACTTTCTCAATAAGATTCACAATTTTCGAATCCTCACTTTGAGCTTTTCTAATCCTTCCATACAAAACTGATCTTAATTTCAATGTGGCTAATGACACTTCATTTGCCCCAATTTCAACTCAATCATTCTAGGCTCTTCATTGCACTAGATTTGGTAACCTCAATATCTGAATTTGTGCTGCACTGCTATTGGATTTTCTGCTTAAAGCTTCAGATTACAACACTAACTTTACTAGGTAATACTCATTTTTACATCATGATCTTCAAGTAACTCTATCTATTGTCTCAGTCTTGTATTCAATTATTTCAAACCTCAAACTTTAATGGTCTGTATATATTTATATATACATATATCCAAAATGTTTCACTGTACATGTTGTCTCCAAAATTTCAAAATGATTTTGATTGCAGCAAATTCTAAGTTATGTGCCAAATAATTTAAACTCATGAGACCTCAACTGTCTCGATACATATATGTAATCACTTTACTATACTGCATCAGATTACTTCCTAATGTCTGGTATGAAACATCCCTATATATTACATAACCTTCATATCTAAATGAAAATATCTAACACCAGTGTTGTAATCAATTGGTGTTTTTAATTCCTCAAAAAATCTTTTTACATTCCCTAGTCTATCTGAGTGACACATTTTTTTTAGAAGTTTCTCACTTCATTATTACCTCTATTTTCTTTAGGTCTACCAATATGTCATGTTCTACCAATATGTCATGTTCAAATACTATATAACCCAACATATTACTTAATCAAGCTAAGATTCACTCTTATTGAACTTGACATATAATTGTTTTTCCTTCATGATAAGTAAGGCTAACCTTAAGTGTCCAAATTATTCTTCTCAACCTTTCGAGTGAATTCCGTGTATCATCCATAATCATAGTCACTAATCAATCCCAATAAAATTGGAACACTTTATTCATTAATGCCATGACTGCTACTTGTGCATTTGTGAACCCTTACAAGTATCACGATTAACACGAGTGCCCATAACTAGTTCTCAAAATTCTTAAGTAACTAACTTCTCAAATGAGGTAATATTATTTCATGTTTTTCTCAGTCTCTCAATTGACATCTTTTCTCAATTGACTCTTTCTAATAAGCTTGTAACCTACTAAACTCTCCTCCAATAGGCTTGGAACTCTCCACCCTCTCCAAACAAAAGCCCACATGTGTGTAAAGAGCCTCCTCAAGTCTTTTGACCCTAACTTTGGTCATAGGCCCTTTTGGCATGACAAGCTCGCTCCCTGGGCCTCTAACATCCACACTTGGTCCATTTGGTGTCACCCTGGTTCTGCTCACATCAAACTGGTTGCCCTACATTAGCATATACTTGGCAAGCATTAATCTATTGCATATTTCCTATAGCCATTTGTCTATGAGAGAGGTGATGTAAGATAATTGTTGTTCAACGAGGGAAGTATTTTACTTTATTCACCTTTCTTATTAGTTCATCATGCCTCGTACCAAATTATTTGTTTTACTTTATTCACTTTTCTTATTAGTTCATCGTGTCTCATACCAAATTATTGGGACTTTGAGACTATATTTTAAATTAAATATCTAACGACTTCAAAGGTTTTGTCTACTATTGGTACTATGTTTATGACATCTAACATATTTCCCTTCATAGAAATATTGAATTAAGTGTTGGTTACTAATTTAGTGTGTAGACAACTTACACAAAGCTTCTTGAAGTGCTTCTAGTACTTATAAAGAGTTTCTCCATTATACCACTTCATGTCACATATTTCTTTCTTTATGTTTACATCTAGGGACATGAGGAAATATTTATCTAGAAATATTTCATCTCATTCCATGAGTTGATTAAACCCGATGATAGGTAACACATCAAATCTTTAGCAAAATATCCCAAAGAGAAGGAAAAAAAACTCTCTACTTAATCCATTTATCCTCAAGACTCTCATTTCAAAATTAACCAAAATTCTTCTAGAAATTATCTTTAAAAAATTTACATGTGAAATTAATGCCAAAAAACAATGCTACTTTACAACAAATAAGACTAAGTACCAATTAAATGAAATTTAAACAAATAACCATAATATGCAAATACAAAGCACACAAGAATAAGTTGAATAAGTTGACATGACTGATTAATAAAATTTTTTTAAAATAAAAAAACAAATTTGAACTAAGCTAAGCATAAAGGTACAAATTAAACATGTATTTTTTAGCTTTTCTTAATTTTTTGATAAAAAAATTGAAAGAACAATAAAATTTTCTTAAATTAAATTAGGTGTTCACACTTTGTGTTCCATTAAGATCCTCGAGCATTAATTCATCTTCATCAATGCCCCTATTGTCTTTTGTTGGCGGCAAAATAAAATGACATTTATAACTTTTAGCATTTATATATATTTGAGCCTATAAAAATTATTCTTAAAACTCTTCTCAACAAAGAAAATCTTGGGTTTATATATTATTCTTCTCTTCAAATTACAAAAGCTTAACCAATATTTTCTCGAGTTTATATATCATACTTGTCTTCAAATTACAAAAGCTTTCACCATACACATAATCAACATGATATTAATCACCATGATAATAATATCTAATAGCTTATCATCCTATATTAATCACAAGAATAGGATTGTGGCATGCTACCAATATGCATATTAAAATTGGGAGTGGCATCATTTTACGAATTGTAATCCTCATCACCTTTGTTTTATTTTATTTTTTTTTGGTTGGTAAAACTAGGCAACCATAAAACGACGCCCTTGAACTTGAATCAGTTCAGTAGAACTTGCATAAACCAAACACACGATCCTAGTTGATCATTATTTTCAATTACAGATATAACAAGAAGAAACCATCATTTGGCTGAAGATACAAGTATCAACTGCTGTCATCCAAAAGTTCCATGATTATTAGCATCATGGAACAAGTATGATCTTGCCAACGTGCTGGCTACTTTCCATGAGCCGATGAGCCTCCACAGCATCAGAAAATGAAAAGCACTTGTAGATCACTGGCTTCACCTTGCCTGCAGCAATGGCTGGCCAGACAATCTTCTCCACCTCATGGACAATTTGTGCTTTGTTTTCTGGACTTCTAGTTCGCAATCCAGCCGCTGCAACCACACAGAGGACGTGTGTTTGGATGTATAAACTCTTCTTAACATTAATAGATCAAAGAGCACATAAAGATCATGAGAAAGTTGCATTACCCTGTTGCTGTTCCAGCATATTTTAAACCCCACAAAGTAACGCATGACAACAGGTAGAGCTTTCTATGATCTTGATTTGTCACTTAAATTAGCTTGTAATGCTATGAAAATCAAACAGAAATGTGCACATATCTCTACAACTTCTCAATATGAAAACAAAGCAACCTTTAGACATAACTACTACCACCTCCTGGAAGTCAAAATAAGAAAAAGCTGATAAAAGCAAGTTAACTAGAAGAGGAGTTGCTGACAATTCTTTTCAACGAAGATTCAAGCAAGAAGATAACCGTGATTAACATATCAGACACGTTTCTTCTATCATCAAAGATTTAACTGCAACAATACATTATAAGCTTACAGGAAGTGGCAATTACACATCTCAAAACGACTGGTATACATATGTATCCAATTCTTATGATGTTGGTAGAATGAAAAATCTGGGGAAAGTAACCACTAGAACAAAATTCAATCAACTGTTTAAGGGAGATCAAAAGACAAGCATCAACTACATTTTCAATACCTTGCACGGTTAGGCGTTTTGCAAACACAGAACCTAGATTTATTTCTGTTACAGCTCCACTCATAAAGCCAATGATAAAAAGTCTCCCATCAATATTTAAACTGTCCAGGTTTCGCTGAAGGTAAGAAGCTCCAACGCAGTCCAGAATACAATCAACACCTGCAATTGAAGATATGAAAGTTAAAAAAGAAAAGGTTTAACTCTCTTCAATATGAATAAAAAGATAGGGGAATCCTTTGTGCACGCTAAAATACATCAAGGTAAAAATTAAACCTTTTCCACCCGTTTCTTCCTTTACACGTGTAACAAAGTCTTCTGTTTTATAATTGATGCAAATGTCCGCTCCAAGATCCTTACAAACAGCCAACTTCTCCTCAGTCCCTGACGATCAAGAATTAAAGTCAAGATACTTGCTAGGAATGCTCCCAAGACAAATCACATGACATAAGCAAAACTTGTAGCCAGACCTGCTGTCACAAACACTCTAGCCCCTTGATACTTAGCAATTTGTATTGCAAACGTACCAATTCCGCTAGAGCCCCCATGAACCTGAAATGATTAATGTCAAACAACCGGTAAACAATAAATCAAGACTCATGGATATAGGGACAAACAAAATAAAGAATAAGCACGTTTTGAACTAATTAGGGACTGTTTCAAAGTAGCATAGAGATGTCGTCTTGATCCCAAAATGATTTTCAAGCACCAATTTTGTAAATCTCAATGAGACTAAATGAGCAATATGAAAACAGATTGAACAAGCCGCCAAGCATTACATACCAGAAAAGTTTCTGCAGCGGAGAGCTTACTGGTCATAAAAACCGTGGACCAAACAGTACAAGCAACTTCAGGGAAAGCAGCCGCATCCTTGAGCGACACACCAGCCGGAATGGGAAGCACTTGCCCAGCCGGAACAGCCACTTTCTCCGCATAACCTCCTCCACTAAGAAGAGCACAAACCTTCACCAACATAACACAATTAATACATTAACATAAACTAAAGAACGTACACGATTTCCCACCTCATAATCACAAAGTTGTCTAATAAAAACTAAAACTTTCACCAACATAACACAATCAATAGATTAAAAGGCTCTACTGAAGAGAGACGATTCCCACTTACTAATCAGAACCTTCACCCGTAAAAGATTGAAACTTTCACCAACATAAAACAATCAATATATAAACAAGTTCTACTACCCAGCTCACACAATACCGACTTCCTAATCATAAAATCCTGTCATCAAAATTGAAACTTTCACCTGATCGCCGACTTTCCACCTTGAAACTTTCTCGCCGATGGCCTCAATGATGCCAGAACACTCCAGACCAGGATACACGCTTGCTCCTTTGGGCGGCGGGTAAGAGCCTTTCCTCTGCAGCGTATCGGCCCGGTTCAGGGCGGTAGCGACCACGTTGATGAGTACCTCATCGTCTCTGATTTGTGGGACTTCAACATCTTGTACTTGCAGCACTTCTGGGCCACCCGGTTTGGTTATGACGACAGCTTTCATTTTCTGGCTTTGGTGTTTATCATTTATGAAGTGGGTGAGGACTGCGGAGAGTAAAGATTGAAGATTGAACAGAGCGGATGGGGAGGTGGCCCTTATATCAGTATCATAAGTATTATTGCGATTTCTTTATTGTCGACGCGAACAGCAACAAAACGATCCACGTCTCAACTCTCAACAAGCATCAGTTAGGCGATTCCTACTTAGTTCATTGTTTCTGTTAATATTACCGATGCTGTTAATCATTTTGATTCATGATTAATAATTTATTTTAATACTAATAGGATTTACGAATATAGTACCGAATTTAGTATCAGATTGAATTTTAATACGGTATTGTATTGGTATCAGTTAATACTGAGTATCATTTTGGGTAATTTTTTAAATTTATAAAATAGTCCCTGATTTTTTAAAAAATTACAAAATAGTCCATTATCATATTATACAGTTGTACTCTGTCTCTAAAAATCATAATAA
>JAOQML010000002.1:30000189-30031915 GCA_027568935.1 Erythroxylum urbanii
AGATTATGAAAAAAAGAAACAAAAACTAGTAAATCAGATTATGAAAAAAAAGAAACAAAAACTACTTTTTATGATTTTCATAATTTTTAAAAACTGAGAGAAACTAAAACTAAAAATTCAAACAAATATAATTTTTTACTAAATTTGAAAGCAAAAATAAAAAATAAAAATAAAAACAAGCACCGGCTTAGCATTCATAGGAATATGTTATTACCTAATTTGCATTAAGCAACTTAGCTCCTACACTAATAATTAAATGAAACTCTAATATAAGGCATGGTTTGAGTTACTTTAAAAATTGGTTGAACCTTACTTATCAGAAAAAAAACTTCACCAACAAAATATAATTGGTGTGAGTGGTTTAGCACTCTCATCTCTTAATTAGAGGTCTCGAATTCGAGTCATGAGAACAGAGAAACTTATTTAGCCAACACTTTATTTCTTACGGATTGATCTAGTGCGAGCGAGGATTAGTTTAGGTGTAGATAGTTTAAAAATACATTATCATAATTAAGACCTTCCTAAAATACTTCGTAAGTTAAAAAAAAAGAAAAAACCTTCACCTCATCATTTGATGTAATCACGTGAGAATGCACGAAAAACATGATTAAATGGAGGCGTATACATACAAGTGAGTAAGTTGATGGTGTGCGAAGGAGGTGCTGTAGATGACAGGCGTGTGAAAGAGATGAGGACCATATAGACGTTAAAGACGCAGTCAACCATAAACGGAGCGACAAAGACAATTATATAGCTGAACAAAATTTCCAACGTTTAAATTAGTCGCAACGACAAGACATTTGAGCTTTTTGTTTTGAACTTTAAAAGTGTAAAATAATCCTTATAAAATAATGTTCAAATTTTATTAAGACGTATACAAAAGTTGTAGGTCAAATTTCTAAAATATTGATTCTTTTTATAAAAACAATAACTTAATACAATTAATTATGTATAGGAAGAACTTAAATTTTTATCTAATTTTGACACGTGATCGCTGAACCTGAACGTGTTCCCCGTTGAGTCTTTGACACGAAACTCTGGCGACGCTTGTATTCTAACGTCCCTTTCTTCTCCGTCTCCTTCCACATTCCTCGGAGCTGTAGCTCTACCCTTTGACCCCACTCGCTTTCCATTGATCAATCAAATGGGCATATGCTTGTGGGCTCCACCATGTAATTCCGCATTTCGTTAAACCCTGATGTCCTTATGTATTAACGTTTTCAAAGATCCATTCCTGTCCCCGCTCTAACACGGCGAAAGAACTTGAGAAGCGTGCACAATGGGGGATAAAACTGTCTTTAAATACACTTAACAACATGTCTCTCCCTTCCATTTCCCTCTAGCCATTCTCTGCCAGCGCCGACTCGCACCCTCCATCCTAAGCCTGCTTACTTTCCTTCAACTTTGTTATTTGTTTATAAATATACTCTTTCTTCCCCGACTTTTCCTTGTGCTCCAAGTCGGCTTCTCTCCTTTCATTGGTTTACTCCTAGGAAAAAAATATTAAAAAAATACTTTCTCTTTCTTGTTTCTATAAATTCGCGAGTCTGTCCTAAGCAACCCTCAAATCTTGGACCATCAATCTGTTCAAGCTCCGACCATTAGCTCTTCTTCTTCAAAGAAAAAGTAATGTTTCTAAACCTTCTGTTCATTTATCTTTTCCTCTTAGTCTGTTTTTATTTTTCAAGTGAGGACGACAGTGCCTCGGATGGCATTGGCAGATACTATATATAGAACTGCTCATCTGGGAAGCGGCTGCGGCCCCTCTTCTTTTATTGTCAGTTGTTATATGTTTCCTTTACTTGTCGTTACTAAAGTAACGTACCTTTTTCATCATTACTGCTTTATTATAATGCATCTTTCGGATCTCACTAATTTGTGTTTCATTGTTTTCCCAACTTGGCTGATATCAGTCATGTATAATTGTTTTTCTTTCTCTGGAACGAGATCGGTGAAGAAAGGCGTGTTGTTTCTCAAGTGGAGTTTTTTTTTTTTATGTGCATCTTTTACTGAAATCTCTTGTTCATGTTGCCTTTCTCTACTCCAGAAGCTTATACTAGTAGTTTCACTTTCACAAATTAACTCACGGCTGCTTATTCATAACAATCTTCCAAGGTCTTGTATCCTTGTTGACATGACGATTTTAAATTCATTGAGATCAAGTCCACCGTTTGTTTGTATTCTTTTGTTTATTGCAATTTCTATTAGCTTCAGAGCATTTCGTTTCTTAGTTTCTTCATAAATCTTCGGTCATTCTTCTTGCAAACTGCGTGCATCAGATAATAGTGATTTTTCGTTAGGAAGTTGGTGACCAGTTTATTGGGAAAACTGATGATACTCATTGATTTACATTATATTATATAAAAGGCTGGTCAGAGTTGATTTGGTAGTAAAGTCGCAGCATTAACTTGCTGCTTGCTTTGCAAATATGACAATTTGCTTTGATTTTTTTTCCTTCTGAGTTGCGTACCTGCCATCAAATGATGATGAAACCAAAGTTTGCTTTTGTTTTGTGTTAATCAGTCTTGGAAAAGACGTGATCTATGAGCCTGTGCTCCTAGATGTCTTTTGGACCATATTACCTGCTGTCTTGGTTCCTTCCGCATTTCTTGGAAAGCTTAAATTTTCTCTTTCGACAATGCAATCAATTCACAGAACTTACGTCGTCTTTCCCTTTTGCAGGTTTTATAGGCCAAAGTTGCAGTTTTGAATTGAAGTAGAAGGTTTGAAAAGATATCAGATCTATTACTTCTACATCTCATACCCTCAACATGGCATTGGCAAGGGTCATTAGGACCGGCTTGAGAAGGACTGGAGGTGCCTTTGGCAGCTACTCTAGTGAGAAGGATAGATCATTCCATGGTGTATCTACCGATAGATATTCAATGCCGTCACTCGCAAGCTCCACAATTGGCAGCAATCCCTCAAACCTTTCCTCCATGAGTAAGGTGAGTCATACAAGTTTTTGGAGCAGGGGAATCAGGGTAACACGGCAGTATCAGTTTCCAAAAGCAGAGAGGATAATTGAGGAGTCTGAATCCGAGTGCGACGAACCAAGGTATCCAGGACTAGAAGCAACCAAGCCTGGTGAAAAGCCCAGGGTGGTTGTCCTAGGTACTGGATGGGCTGCCTGTCGGTTCATGAAAGGACTTGACACCAAAATCTACGACCTTGTTTGCATTTCTCCAAGGAACCACATGGTCTTCACCCCTTTGCTTGCTTCAACTTGTGTTGGGACCCTTGAATTCCGTTCTGTTGCAGAGCCTGTTGGTAGGATACAGTCTGCATTGGCAACAAACCCAAGCTCTTATTTCTATCTTGCTTCCTGTTTTGGCATTAACGCTGAGAAGCATGAAGTGAGTCCTTTTGGTTTCCTTTTTTTTTTTTTGGCGTATCATTCATGTTCATGCGTTATCCTGTAACTAAATTCATTACATTATTTAAACGCATGTACACATTGAAACGGTATTCGATGCTTTTCTAGGGTAGGGCAATATGAAGAGACAGTGCTTGCATTATTTTATTTTCCCCATTTCTTTAGAGATGAGTAAGATTTAAACTTGCTCTAAATTTCTTTCTGTATCTTAACTGAAGTTCACCCTTCTTTTTTGGATTTGAGTCACTATCTTAGTTCTTGGCTGACCTGATCCCAGTCACGAGTTGATGTGATTCTTTTCTTTAACAGGTCTACTGCAAGGCAGTTAGCAATGGTGGGTTACCTCACGAGCCTTATGAGTTTAAGGTTGCATATGACAAGCTGGTCATTGCAGCTGGAGCCGAGCCTCTCACTTTTGGTATCAAGGGGGTTAAAGAGCATGCCTATTTCCTAAGAGAAGTGTATCACGCTCAGGAAATAAGAAGGAAGCTCCTCTTGAACCTCATGCTTTCAGAGAGTCCAGGTAATGGGGTTGATCTTCATCCAAAATTTCTTGTCCTATGTTGTAGCCTTTGTTTCATCAAGGAGATTCATTGCTTAGCTTGCCTTCTGACTAGTTTTGAATAATTTCAGGCATATCTGAAGCAGAAAAGAAACGACTTCTACATTGTGTGGTTATTGGAGGTGGACCTACAGGGGTAGAGTTTAGTGGTGAACTGAGTGATTTTATTATGAGAGATGTTCGTGAAAGGTATACTCATGTCAAAGACGATATCAAGGTCACTCTCATAGAGGTAACTAGTGAATCATTCCCTTATTTATGAATGGTAATCTTGTATCGAAAATATCCTTTTTTTTCCCCATCGCTAATAGATTTGAACTTAAACGTTGTTCTTTTCAAACACGCTAATAATAGATTTGAACTCAACTTTGTTTTTCTCAAACAGGCAAACGACATCCTTTCATCATTTGATGTTAGTTTACGACAGTATGCAACAAATCATTTGACCAAGGTACTTGTTCCTGTTGTCCATATTGGAGTGAGTTCTATTTCACGCATGTTTCTCACCGTTTAGGAAATCTTAATTTGTCAGTATGGCGTCCGTCTTATGAGAGGTGTGGTGAAAGAGGTGCATCCCAAGAAAATAGTTCTTAACGATGGCACGGATGTTCCCTACGGTCTCTTGGTCTGGTCTACTGGTGTTGGCCCCTCTCAGTTTGTGAAGTCGCTAAATCTTCCCAAGTCCCCTGGTGGAAGGTGTGAAAAACACTTATATTTTTGCCCTTCCCTTCCTATGTGATGTGCTTTAATTTGTAATAGATTCTGTTAGCTGATCTTACGGAATTGTATTTACAGGATTGGAATTGATGAATGGTTACGTGTTCCTTTGGTGGAGGATGTATTTGCTCTTGGAGATTGCGCTGGTTTTCTTGAAGAGACAGGGAGGCCAGTACTTCCAGCTTTAGCTCAGGTTAGTCGTCGCTAGTGTTTCATGTCCGTTACATTATGACCTTTATAATTATCAGTTTATGCCTTTTGGGTGTTCAAATTTGCGCATGGACCTTCACGTCGGGGATCAAAAGGATATTGTGAAACTGGAAACAGATACTCTTAAGGACTAAGCTAATTGGTTTCGCTTACTGAGCAGGTGGCAGAAAGGCAAGGGAAATATCTGGTGTCGCTGTTAAACAAAATTGGAAAACAGAACGGAGGCAAGGCGCTGAGTACAAAAGACATCCCACTTGGTGATCCTTTTGTGTACAGGCATCTTGGAAGTATGGCTTCAGTTGGCCGTTACAAGGCTTTGGTTGATTTACGAGAGTCTAAGGTATAATTACTTCCATGTCCCACGAAAGATACGCTTATTAACATTTTTGAGTGGATGAAACACCAGGGATGTGGAAGCAACCTATGCTCTTGCTAAAATGTGATAATTCATTGGGCTTAATCTGTTTGCAGGACGCAGCGGGATTATCTCTTGCCGGATTCATTAGCTGGTTTATTTGGCGATCTGCTTACCTTACGAGGGTGATCAGTTGGAGGAACAGGTTTTATGTTGCTGTGAACTGGGCAACGACCCTGGTTTTTGGCAGAGATAACTCCAGGATAGGTTAGGTTGACAGGAAGAGAACATCTAGTTGATTCTTGCATTTGTTTGATCTTTTGAAGAGAGGAATCCACACGCCGTATTTGTAATAGTTGTAACAACCCAATTATAGATGAACCACATGTCATTCACTTTTAAGGCCATTAGTACTTATTAGCCATTAGTGGGTGAGTCTAGTAAATAAAAATATCATAACAATTGGTATCATAGTAGATGAATCTCGGCAGCAACTCAATGGCAAAAAGCATGAGAGAAGCGAAGGTATGTCGTTTAGAAAAACGAATGCAGAATCTACTAGAGGCACAAATGATAAATGAAAGGAGATCGACAATATCAAGTCCATGATACGGCAACTTTTTCAAAAGATGGGAAAGGAGAACCCTGAAGCCATTATGAAAAACCTCAAAGATAACGGAAAATATACAGTGCCAACTAGATTTAGCAAAATAGATTTCCCTACATTTGATGGGGTAGGGGTGAGGAGTTCGATCTATTGATGCGAACAATTATCACAATCGACTACACACCAGAGGAACTGAAAATGAAACTAGTGTCTTTGCACCTCGAAGGAGTATTGCAAGAGTGGTACTAATTGATGATAAGGGATAGAAATGGAGGAAAAGCGCCAAGGTGGGAAGAATTTCTAACCATTTTGAGACAAACATTCAACGAAGATATCTTTAAAGAACCAATAGGTAATATGAAAGAACTAAAATAGGAAAGTTCAATCTTGTGCTCAGTTCCAAAAATATTAGAACAAATTGTCACTACCAGAAATTTACTTGATAGGTTTCTTCCTGAAGGGTCTGAAATCGAAATTGAAGCTCACAGTCAAAACGATAGATCCCAAAACACTCTAACAAGTTTACACACTTGCTAGGAAACAAAAAGCAATAGGAGCAACCAGCGTGCTTGTATATTTTGGAAAAGGAGCGAAACCACTAGGCAGATGGGGGGAGGAGCATTTTCTATGTACAAAAGTGCGAATCAAACAGTCGTTCCAACCAAGAGCAATCCAGAGGAAGGATTACTTCCTAGACTAGGAAACCAAGTAAGCGTTAATAAACCCAACTACAACAGGAATTTACTAGGAACAAAGGCAATGAATAGTAGAGAATTCGATGAGAAAAGAGCATGACGAATATGTTTTTGAGGTGACAAGAAGTACACTCGGGGGCATAAATGTAAGAAAGATAGTTTCAGTTGTATATGGTGGAGGATGAAGAAATAACCAAAAGGGAATAAGTGATCAAGGAGCAGGAAGAAACGGTATCATTTAGTCCCAATGTATTCTTAGAAGTGAAGTGGGGTTTAAAAGACTAAGGGGGGTTTAAACAGATGAGACTCATGAGAAGTCACTAAAAAACCCTTGCACATCCTCATCAATAGTGAAAGTATTTAGATGAAAAATTGATCAGGAAAGGAAATGTGATGTGGTGGAAATATCACACATGAACATTACGGTGGGAGGTAGTTTGAAATTGAGTTGTAGATAAATGTGCAGGAATTTCACTTGAAAAATGCAAGGGCTACAGTTCACCATTGACGCACTGATCCTTAAGTTGGGAGGATGTGACATTGTCCTATGAGTCCAATGGCTAATGACACTCGACTACATACTATGTAATTTCAAGAAGCGCATTGAGGAGTTTCAATGGGAGGGAAAAATCGTGAAGCTGATAGGAACCCTAAGGAAAGGGCTAGAGAAATTTTAGGTAATGGCTTCCACAAATTGATAAAAAATCCAAATAAAGGAATATCGTTTATGCTACATCTATCATATCTGGTTGAGTTCCACATGTAACAACTTATGTTGGAAGATAAAAATAATATCAAAGAAGAATTAGAAGGTTTGCTTACCGAGTTCGTTGAGGTGTTTTAGGAGCCTAGATTACTGCCCCCAAAAAGAGCCTATGATCACAATATCCCTATTAAACAAGGAATATAAACCATAAACATATGACCCTATAGGTATTCCAGAGAAAAAAAGCTGCTATTAAGAGAGCAACGTAAGAATTAATTGAGGATGTGTATAAACTATAGAGAGTTGATCAAAAACATTATTAAAAGCAAAATTTGCATCCCACTAATTAAAATAAGGGAAGAAGACGTACCAAAAATAACATTTAAAACTATGAGGGACATTTTAAGTTTTCAGTGATGCTTTTTAGGCTCGCAAATGCACCTTTTACCTTCCAAAGTCTTATAAATGAAATCTTCAAACATTATTTGTGAAAATTTCTGTTAGTTTTCTGTGATGATCTTCTAATTTATAGTAACAACTTTTCATAACACTTAGAACATTTGCAGTAGAGTTTACGTATCTTACAACAACTTTTCATCAATGGAAGCAAGTGTATTTTTTAATCCAGACAAGTTGAATACTTAGGGCATTCTATCTCCTAGAAAGGAGTATTTAAAGATGTCTAAAAGATCAACACTATCCAACATTGGCCATAACTGCAAATGTTAAAGGGGCCCAGAGGATTTTTAGGATTCACAGGGTATTACAGACGTTTCATAAAGCACTAAAGGGTTATAGCTAGGCCTCTCAATGCATTGATAAAGAAATAGGCAGCAGGAAGGTGTGAATGGAAGGATGAGCAACAATAAGAGTTCAAAAAGCTTAAAAAAGATGTTGGAGTCAACTCCAGTATTAGCTTTACCAAACTTTTCATGACCTTTCATAGTGGAAGCAGATGCATATGAGAAAGGAATTCAGGTGGTGCTTTAACAAGACCGGTATCCGATAGCTTTTCTAAACAAGGCATTAACACCTAAACATTAAGGACTTTTAACCTGTGAAAAAGAATTTTTAGTCATTATCATAGCTACAAAGCATTGGTATCATTACCTAAGTGGGCAATTTTCAGAGTACTAACTGATCTGAAATACCTACTAGAGCAAAGGATTTCCATACCATTTCAACAAAATTGATTACCTAAGTTAATAGGGTACAATTTTGAAGTTGCCTGCAAGAGTGGGAAGGAGAATATTGCGATAGATACCTTATCTAGACTCTCAAGTCAAGAGCTGTTGACGATGACAATATCCCATATTCATGCAACTTTAATGGAGGAGATTAAAGAAGGATGGAAGAGCGATGCCACCATTCAAAACCTTATAAGAAAATTAGAGAAACAAGAGGTGCAATATAGGGACTACAAATGGAAAAATGGATTATTGAGATTGAAGGGGAGGATTGTCATCAACTATGACGATGGACTCTAGAAGAAAATCATATACTTCACAAATGACAGCCGGCAAGAAGGTCATTTAAGTGTTACAGTCACTATTAAGAGGGTGTAAAATTTATTCCATTTAAAGCAATTAGCTAAGTACAAAATCATGTAAAGAATTGTGTTACCTACTAGTAAACATGATCATGCAACATATCCTAGACTCTAACCACTTCCGACACCTGAAGGCTGCTAACAAGAGATAAGTATGGACTTCATTGAAAGATTACCCCTATCTAAAGGTGAATCCTCCATTTACATAGTAATTGATCAAATGAGAAAATACTCGCACCTTATGGTAATAAGACACCCATATATAGCCTAAGATATTGCTCAATTGTTTATAGATGATGTTTGTAAACTACATGGTATGCCTGAAGCCACGGTAAGTGACCACAACCCTCTATTCCTAAACACTTTGGCAGGAAATGTTCAGGTTGCAAGGTGTGAGTTTGAAACTCTCCACATCCTACCACACTTAGACTGAAGGACAATCGAAAGATATCAACAAAATAATAAAAACCTATCTCAAGTGTTTTTATAGTGACGCTATGCAGAAATAGGTGAATTGGTTATCAATGACTGAGTGGTGGTATAACAAGACCCATCACGTCACCATTAAGACCATTCCCATCAAAGTTCTTTATGGTTACCCACCACCACTTTATATACTTTACTTAGAAGGAGACTCTTGTAACATTCTAATACACACAGCATTATAGGAAAGAGAGGCAACACTTTAAATAGTGAAATTCCATTTAAACATAGAATAACAAAGGATGAAACAACATGCATACAAAAGGAGATTGGAAAGAGAATTTGAAGTGGAAAAATATGTTTTTGTAAAGCTCCAGTTGTACAAACATCATTCCTTGAAAAGAAGAGCCAACCAAAAGCTAGCGCTATATTATGGCCCATACTAGATCACTGCTAATATCAATAAGGTGGTATATACTTTAGAACTTCCTAAGGAATTAACAATTGGCCCAAACTTTCAAGTATCTTAGTTAAAGAAATTCATCTCTAAGAAAATACCCAGTTCTTGAAAACTACCGTTAACATTAACCAACGCCAAAAAAGTAGTTAAGGCTATATGAGGAAGAAGAATGATCAAACATCATAATTGAGAAGTAACACAAGTGCTTATGTAATGGTAAGGGGAGATTAAAAAAGTGCCACGTGGGAAATGTTTTACAAAAGAGACTTCCTACAGTTAATCTGATAGACAAGGTGGTTATTGTTGTAAATAATAATCAAAGTATTTAGTAAAAAAAAGAGAAGAAAAAGAAGAACGACATTAAAGTACATAGTAGGGAAGAGAGAATAAGAAGAACAACATCAAAGAACTAATGTTAGTAAATAAAAGGAAATGCATAATGTTGTAACAACCTAACTATAGATGAACCACATGTCATCACTTTAAGGTTACTAGTACTATTTATTAGTCGTTGTAACAACCATAATATGTAATGAAAAAATTGAAATTAGTTGTTTTCTCCCTCTACTGTTTCTTCTCCTTCGCTCATTCTTCATCATCTTGAACACCTAGAAAAATATTTCATCAACTCTACATTGAGCGAATCTTATGAATAAAAATATCATAACAAGTTATGCAATCCTAAAAAGTAAGGAAAGCTTGCAGATAGATGCTTTCTATAAAAAAAATATTGCATTTGGTTCATTGCTACCCATTTATCAAATTGAGATAGTAACTTTTCATGTGATAGTTTCATATTTTCACTCTAGTAATGGGCTAGGCCATGTTTATGATGTGGTAGGTTATGCTGTGAATAAGTATTTTAGTTGAAGTTCATTTTAATCTTAATTCTTATTAATGCATAGCGATTGAAATCCGATTGAATATTCCTCATGATAGATTCGTTTTTTAAACAAAACAAACTAATCACTTAACTTCAACACAAAAAGAATGATCCAGTAATCTACCAGTGGCATCGATCTTTTATTTCTGCCAAGATTCATATTGAAAATGGTGAATAAAGAAATGAAATTGAAAAATAGTAAACAACAAATTATCAAATCAATTTTATTCAAAGAGAAGATCTCAAAGTTCAATTTGTATGTAAGTTAAAGACTTTCTCTGTACACAAAATACTGACAAGACCAAAGAAGAAAAAAAACAAAAATTTTCTTATAGATCATCAAAATAATGATTTGGGCAGACAGAGAACACAACTAAGAGTAGTGATAAGAAGCGTAAGCAACTCAGCTAGCACTAGTTAGTGAGAAGATGGAAGCAAAAGAGTGAGCCAATCATGCCACCATAGTTAACCTGGCCTCTTTTGGGGATCTAATGGTTAGAAGATTATAGAGTGTCCAACCCTATTTTGAGACTTTTTGTGATCTTAGACGACTTTATGGTTTATGGGAATGATGAATAAGTGAAAAAAAAAGATGAAAAATCTTTACTGGATAGATACATAGTTATGTAGAGTGCCACACGCACATGTCTTGACTTACATGGATTGACCATGAAAGTCTTGGTAAATGTGTGAAGAGGTGAAGGCATGCATGATCTTGTACACGCCCATGTGAAGATATATGATCATGTGTAGAGACCGTGTAACTCTATGTAATTGTGTATTTTATGTTTGAGACGGTATTGGAAGATACACAGTTACTTACACGATTGTGTAAGTTATAAAAAAATTTATTTCATAATATAAAAGAGAAAAAGATATATGTTTTTATAGAGAGTGCAGCCATAATGTCCAAAAGTGAGGAAAAACAAAGAGAGGGAAAATATGATTATATTCTCATCTTTGTTTGATGGTTTTGGGATTGGTTTAAGTGTTTGTTGATTGTGATATCAACTTTGGTTTTCAATCCTAAAACTTTGTGAGACAATTTATTATTGTGGGGGGTGAGAGATCAACCTTTTCCGGTAAACCCTTATTGAGTTTATCCCGTGGTTTTTCCCTTTACATAGGAGGGTTTTCTATGTAAATCTTAGTGTTTGTTTCATCTTTAGTTTATTATTCTCATATTATTTTCTACTGTAACTTGAATAGTTATTTCTCGTCATTAGTATCTGATTGATGTTTTAAAGAGTTGTGTGTTTATCTCCCAATAAGTGGTATCAGAGTCATTATAATGGAAGGTGAAAATAACTTTATAGTCAAGTTAACGCTGTGAAGGATGATGTTCCTTCAAAACCTGAAAAGATGTCAAATAGAAAATGGGAAAAGATAAAACAAAAAACTTTAGGCACTATAAGACAATGGATTGATATCAGCATATTCAACTATGTATCTTAAGAAACATATCATTTTGAGCTATGGAAGAAGCTAAAAGGTCTGTATAAAAGGAAGACTGCTTATAACAAAACCTCTCTTATTAATAGGCTTGTGAATTTGAAATTAAAAGTTAGGAAATCACTGTCGGAGCATTTAAGCGATTTCTAGGACGTAATCAACAAAATTACTATAATGAAGATCATTATTGATGACGGGTTACAAGCTTTGTTACAAGCTTTGTTTTTGTTAAGTTCATTACCAGATTGCTGGAAAGTGCTAATGATGATGATTAACAACTAAATTCCTAAAGTTTTGCTTTCTTTGAATGTAATCAAAGAGAGTATGTTTAATGAAGAAATTAGAAGAAAGGAGAATAAAGTTGACAATGTGCAAGCTTTTGTCACAGAAAGCAGGGGAAGGAACAATAGTAGGGGTCCTACAGATCGTGAAAAGTATAAGAATTGTTCAAAGTCCATAGGTGAAAAAAATGTGAAGACATGCCACTATTATGATAAACTAGGACAAATTAGGAGTTTTTCCTATAAGTGAAAGAGGGATAAAAAAAGCAAGATCATCAAAATAATGGTGAAGATAAGAATACATCTGCAACTACTTCAAGCACAGATGATGAGGTGTCCTTAGTTTGTATAACTAGTAAATGCTTTCATGTCAGTAATTATGGTTCTGAATGACTGATTGATACATGAGCATCTTATCAGCATGTTCCTAAAATGAAGTATTTCTTAAGCTATAAGAGTGAAGATTTTAAGAGTACAAATATGGGAAACCAAAGTTATGCCAAGATAGTAGGTATAGGTGATATCCAAGTTCAAATAAACATCATATGCTTACTAAACTTGAGAGATGTACAACACGTCCACAATCTAAGGCTAAATCAGTTATCAGCGAATATGTTAGATCAAGAAGGATTTCAACACACTTTAGGGGACAAGCAATGGAAATAGTCCAAAAGCACCATGAAGGTTGCCCGAGGAGAGTTATGTTACTATATTAGCACACTTAAAGGTGTGTGCTGGTGGAGAAGTATGCATAGCCAAGAAGCAATCTCCACCGAATCTGTGGCATCAACGATTAGGAAATATGAGTGATAAGGGATTAAAGTTGTTGGCTCGTAAATCCCTTATCTCAGTTAAGAACTCACAATAACTTAATCCTTGTGATCATTACTTGGCTGGAAAGTAACATAGAGTCTCTTTTAAGAGAAGATTTACAAGGAAGTTGGAGTTATTAAAGTTAGTGCATTTAGATGTCTATAGTCCCATTGAGAAGGAGTCATAAAGAGGTAATAAATACTTTGTTACATTCATTGATGATGCTTCGAGGACGACTTGAGTGTACATGTTGAGCTCTACGAGTTAAGTATTTGAAACTTTCCAAAAGTTTCATATTATAGTAGAACGGGAAGCTGAAAGGAAGATGAAGTGCATACGAATAAATAATAAAAGGGAGTATAATTCCAAGATACTTGAAGAATAATGCACATTACATGACATTAGATATAAAGAAACTAAACCAGGGACTCCACAACATAATGGGGTATTAAGATGATGAATAAAACCATTGTGGGAAAGGTTCATTGCATGCTCAGAATGTCTATGTTGCTAAAGAAATTTTAGGGAGAAGTTGTCCAAACTATGGTCTATTTGATTAATCGAAATCCCTCCATTCCTTTGGATTTAAGATTATCGAGAGAGCAAGTGCCAAAGGATCAGAGAAGAATGCTTGACTCAAAATTGATACCTTGCATTTTTGTTGGATATAGTGGTGATTAGTTTGGCTTCATAATTTATGACCTAGAGAAGCAAAAGGTGGTTAGGAGCAGGGACGTGGGGTTCCAGGAGCATAAGAGTGACGTAGATCTTTTGAGTGGAGATAAATCATCACATTGTAGCTCATCAAATGACATAGTTAGCTCTTTGCTAATTCCTTAGAGTATTAAGCAGTCTACAGGTGAAGAAGATTAAGTGTGTGATAAAACACAAATTGATGGTAATCAAATACAATTTGATAATGATGAGCTGCATGGACCACATCCAGATAATATCGGAGATAAATTTATTTAGGATAATGACGAGGGGGAGCAATTGGATCCAACAACTAATGAAACATAACTTCAAAGGTCGGCAAAGGAGAAAAGACCTTCTATAAAGTATCCATGTTCTTAATACCTATTACTTACTAATGAGGGAGAGCCTAAGAATGTGCAAAAGGTTGCATCTTATGAAGAAAAGATCTTTGGCTCGCAACTTTGAAGCAAAAGATGGATTCTTTAAAGACGAAGAATATGCACAAGCTTGTAAAACTTCTAAAAGGCAAAAGGCATTAAAGAACAAGTTGGTGTTTAAGATAAAAAAGAGATGGTATCAAGTTAGTAAAGTATAAGGCAAGGCTAGTAGTGAAAGGATTCAATTAAAAGAAGGGTGTTGACTTTGACGAAATCTTTGCATCAGTAATCAAAATGACCTCAATCTAAACAATTTTTGGTTTAACTGCTTCTTTGGATCTTGAACTCAAATAACTAGATGTTAAAACAACCTTTTTGTATAGAGATTTGGAATATGAGATTTACATAAGGCAGCCAAAAGATTTCAAAGCTAAAAGTAAGGAAAATTTGGTCTGTAAGTTGAAGAAAAGTCTATATGTCTTAAAACAAGCTCCAAGGCAGTGGTATCAAAAGTTTGATTTATTTATAATAGATCATGGTTTTAAGTGAACTTCCGTCGATGCTTACATGTATTTCAAGAAGTTCTCAAGTGAGAACTTCATCATTCTTCTTCTTTATGTTGATGATATGCTGATTGTGGGTCAAAATATAGGTAGAATCTAAAAGCTAAAAGAGGAATTGTCCCAATCTTTTGATACGGAAGATTTGAGACTTGCAAAGTAGATCGTAGGCATGGAAATAACTCAAGATAGGAAGGATAGGCGATTGTGGTTGGTGCAAGATAGATATGTTGATTAAGTGCTAGAAAGTTTAATATGCAGTATGCTAAACCAATTAGCACAACATTGGAATCACACTTCAAGCTATGTAAGCATACATGTCCCTCAATAAAAAAGGAGAAATAGGATATATCCTTTATTATATAATCATCTACAATAGGGTCTTTGATGTAAGTAATAGTGTGCATAAAGCCAGATATTACTCAAGCTGTTAGGATGGTGAGAACATTCTTGTCAAATCTAGGGAAGGTCTATTGGGAAGTAGTGAAATGGATTATGAGCTACTTGAGAGGCACATCAAATTGGAGCATGTGATTTGGTAATGATAAGCTAACTCTAGAAGGTTTTATAGATGTAGATATGGTTACAGGTATTGATAAAAGAAAATCAACTTTAGGTTTTCTGTCTAAGTTTGTAGGGGAAGCCATCTCATGGCAATCCAAGTTACAAAAATTTGTAGTTTTATCTAAGACTGAAGAAAAATATGTAGTTGTAGTGGAAGCTTGTAAGGAGATGCTCTAAATGAAAAGGTTCCTTCAAGAGTTAGATATGAGGCAAGAAGATTATATAATATTTTGTGATATTCAAATTGCTATTGACTTAAGCAAAAATACTATACACCATTCCTGTACAAAGATCAACTTTTTCTTGTAAATCCTTATTAAGTTTGGTAGAATTATTTGTCAATTTACTTGGTGATTGTTTCATCGTTAGTTTCTTATTCTCATATTGACTTGTTGCTGTAACTTGAAGAGTTATTTCTTGTCGTTCATATTTGATTGATCTTTTAGAGAGTTATATGTTTGTTGCCTAACAAAGATCCCCCCGAAACTTTCATGTTCCTTTAAGAACTTGCCATTTAATTAGTGTTTTGTATGGATACCTTAAATAGATGGAGACAAAAGATAATCTTAGAACTTAGAGGTGAAAGATTGGCTTTGTGGATTTATGTTAGACAGTCCTCCCTTTAATTGTCCATTTCTTTCTTTGGGGTTCACACTTCATATAGAAGGTAAATGATTGTTTATTATAAGTCCTTAGCATATTGTGTAATTACCAAGTAAAAGTACATTTACATTTTTCAATATGTGATTTAATTATATTATTTTCTTTATATATCCGAAATACAACTTATAAAAATTTTGCAATTGATGGCTCAAACAAAACTGGAGCATCTAGATGAAGCCATCGCATGCAAGGAACCCACCCCAAAGTTTCAAAGACTTCTCGACTGAAACCATTAGATGCTTCGATGAAGCACATGACTTGGGAATTATTTAGAGGAGTAGTTAATCAAGGTTAAATGAGTCGAATGTTTATGATGAAAATTAGTTAAAATGAATGAATACTTACCTCGGTGCATTTAGGTAGCTTTACGTACACATTGCATCTCTTTATGAAGCCTCGTTCTTTATTTTAATACATTTTAGTTTCTTTAAAAATTTATAAGATCAATTATAAGGATTATTAATAATATTAACTTTTTTCCTCACTCAACTAATCTACAAAGATTACAAACTAATTAAGGATTAAAAGATCAATATCTAATAATGTCTTTATTCAATATGATTTAGATGTTTCATTAGAAAAATAAGAAAAGAATTGAGTAATTTAATGATTAATTATAACAAAATTATGAATAATAAATATGTGAAAAGCATATTGGTTTATGTAGTTGGTATCGGGCTGACTGAATTTGGGTTGTTAGGTCCAAACTTGACTTAAAGATTTTAGTAAAGACCTAGGCTTAACTAGCAACTCGATCAATCAATTATAGGGGTTTGAAACTTGATTAGATCGAGCCAAGCTTAAAGTTAAATAAATTTTAAAATTTTTTATTAATCTCCTTTTTGTATATGTCATTGTGAAGTTAATAATGATGAGAATGTATAACAACTCTTAGAGACTCCTATAAAGTGAGAAAAATTTATATACTGTAGAACAATCTATAGCCTCTTAATTGAAAATTTTGGGAGGAGAATGTAATCTAGATAATTAAGTGATGGACTTTTTAAATTGAAAGAATGAACAGGAATATGTTTATTACCATGGTTTTAACCCAAAAGAGCAAAAACCTTTAACTTTATTGATAGTGTCCATATATTAATTTAAAGAAACCCATTAAATGAAACTATGGAAATTGTTTTGAGTTGTAAAGAATTTTTGGATTATAACAAAACCAGGAAGTTTAACTAATGCATATTAACTTTTTAAAGGATAAACTAATATTAAAACCAAATTTAATTGATTTTTTCAAGTTCCAATATCATTTGTTGATAATGTGCAAAATTCTTCAGGTTGGAGTTCTCAAATTATTCTTTTGACACGCATATATGCATATAAACATCCTTCCTATGAACAAATTGTACATAAACTAGATCTAGAAAGGAAACTTGATATATATTGGTTTAAACTCAAATTTTAAAAATTTAAAAAATCCTTCTAAAAGGAGTCCAATAAAAGGTTAAGTAAAAAATTCAAAATTCTCCATTTAGAGAGAGAGAGAAAGATAAAGTAATGCTAATAGTTGACCTCATTCTATAAAAGTAAAAAAAAAGAACGTGATAAATAAATTCACTTCAGCGATAGAAATGTTGGTGATATACAACAATCCTACTTTAGAAACCAGATCATGGTTCATAATAAAAGTTAAGAACTTCCCATTTCATTAGTAATTACATAAACAAAAAAATTAAAATTAATTGCTCAACACTAGAAAATTACCCTAGATGTTTTGAATGTTAGAGATAAAATATTTTGGTATTCCTTGTGCTAAAGGTTAAGCTACCATATAATAAAGAAGAATAAAATTTTAAAGAATAGAGTGAAATTTTGAGCTAAGAATGAAAACAAATGAAGCTCGAGTTATGGATTTTGATTATTGAAAGGTGACATACCTCAAACTAAAACAACAAAATGAAACTTAAACTATAACTCACCTAATTGTGTGTGTTTCTGTGTGTGTATGTGAAAGAGAGAGAGAGAGAGAGAATCAATAATGACCTAAGACTGAGAGAGAGATACAGAGTGAGAAATAAAGAGAGAGAGAGATAATAGCGTTGCAGACAGGGAGGAAGAGAGCATGCAGTGGCATAGTGAAAATGATTACACAGGAGGAGGAGAGTTTAATATTTAACATGTAATGTTCAAGTGTCAAGTTAAATCAAACTATAGATCCTAAATCTTAGCTCGGTCTAAAGTTTAAAATTAAAAAAATTAATTCTAATCTAGAGGCTAGTTAACTCATATTGAGCCTCTTGATTATAGGCTAAGGTTAATTAGGTTTGGGCTAAATTGTCATTCCTAGGTCTATATGTGTAGATATATATCCCTTCTATATAAGTACCAAAAGAGAGTTTGAGTCATACATAAGAAAATGGGATAAAATACTATGAATAATAAATTTACAAGCGTTAAAAGAAAAGAATAATTATCTTATAGTCATTAAATGATTTTATAAAATGTAAAAATAAAAATAATTTTTTTTAATAAAATGGTTCATATTTTAAAAACATATACCTTCTTTAGCTTATTACAAGTTTGAAGAAGTACATAAATTATAGTAAGGTGGTGAAATATTACAATAATACAGTCCCATACTAAGTTATGGTAATAATTAAGAAGTATTAAATCAACCTTCGTACTTTAGTCCTAAAAAGAAAGAGATCTGTTGCTAATCAACTGCTATGGTTAAATATTCATGCTTTCCACTCTCTACCCCCTCCCTTTTTTTCACCCTTCACACAAACTAATTTTGTTTCCTCAATTGTGATTGTTATATAAGTTGGTTTTTCTTGCTTTAACACGTCTTAGGTTCTTTTCTCATTTGGCAAAGGAACTAGACATCTCTTACTACTACTTTTTTTTTTTCCCTCACGACCTCGATCTTCTCTATAGCCTTAACCTTGCTTTATTCTCTTCTATTTTGTCTCTCTACTCTTTAATGGAACCACAACTTACCTCCTTATGAATCTTCCTCTAACACCATTAATCTCTCTACTTGGTCCAACTTTACCTCCTCGTAAAGCATCTTTAAAAGCTCAAGACCCTCTTTTCCCTTCGCTTTTATCCTTGAAGAGGACTTAGGGTTAAGCAGTGGGTGACTCCTTTACCTTCTCCAAGCTTAGATTCCTCTCTCCTTCAACTAGCTTTTTTTAAAAAAATTAAATACCAAGTGGTTTCTCCTCCTACTGAAGTTCCTCAATTTGGAGTTACCAAATGGTTGTATTCACTTATGAGATTCTTCGTCGATAAACGAACAACTTTTATAGTGGTACAATGTTGAGCTATCAACATTTGGTCAAAGATTGGATTAGAAATTTTCCTCTTAAATGATGATGAATTTTATTTATTTAAATTTGAAAAATTCTCAAATTATGCAAAAAATGTTTGAATTATGGCCTTGTTATATTCAAGGCAAGCACTTATTCTTACTAAAATAGAGGAAAAATATAAACTTAAAGGATATGAAATTTAAACATGTCCTTTTGTAGATTAAATTCTAAAGTTTTCCACTTAAACATTAGACCAATGTTGGCTTAAGTTATCTAGATAATAATATAGAGAGACTGCTATACTTAGATGGGCTAAAAAGCACCATAAAAAGAGTTGGTTTTGCAAAAAGAATCAACTATAGTTAGCTATCAATGAAAGCCATGGAATAAGTATGATGTACTCATAAAACATTCAATTAATGTTAGCCACTAATAAAAGGCATCAAGCTTTAGGAAAAAGATGGTTTGGAAGGACTTTGGTAAGAGATTTTAGACAGATTTCTTTTAGTAATTTTTGAACATCCATTCTTAAATTAATCTTATGGTAAATTCCAAAGAAACAATGAATTTTCTTTTAGAGAGGAAGAATTAACTCGATGTTGCTCCTCTAATTCAAAGGACACCCTTAAATTGCCTTATGATTTGGATAATAATAATGTGCTTCTAAATCCAAAGGTTAATTTTGTATAGATAAGATACTCGATGAGTTAGGAGGAAGTGCCTTGACACCTTAAGTTAAGCAAGATTCCATTCTTAGGAAAATTGGAACTTGCAGAGGTAGCTCACCAGGTAGAGTTAATAAAGATGATGCACAAGCTAAAACAATCTTTAAGATGAAACCAATTAGAAAGTATGAGAAAAAGGGGCCTTAAGCTCCATCATCATCTCTAAGATTTTAGCATGAAATGTTAGGGGAATGAATTGCCTTAAGAAAGAATAAATAATCAAGGATTATTTGAGGCTTAAGAACTTTTATATTATCAAACTTTTAGAGACCAAAATTAAGCTAAAGAATCTTTAAAAATGTAAGTGGATATTTAGAAAGAATTAGGAAGTGATATCAAACAAACTTGCTCGCTACAATGGAAGGATTATAGTAGGTTATGTTCCAAATAAAGTCAAAGAACTCCAACAAGCAGCTTCTGATCAATTTATTCATCTTGTAGTATGTATTACAGTTGAGCACCTCAAGATTACTTTTATCTTCATTGCAATCCATGAATTTCAAAGAAGCTTGCTCTAAAATGACATGAAATCTTTAGATTTCTCTATTAGTCAACCATGGATAGAAGTAGAGGATTT
This sequence comes from Erythroxylum urbanii, assembly GCA_027568935.1. Classification (NCBI taxonomy): domain Eukaryota; kingdom Viridiplantae; phylum Streptophyta; class Magnoliopsida; order Malpighiales; family Erythroxylaceae; genus Erythroxylum; species Erythroxylum urbanii. The sequence continues at coordinate 30,020,707 of JAOQML010000002.1, forward strand.
TAAAAGCATTTTATTCTCTGAAGATACAAAAAAAGCAATATCGAGTAATATGAGAATAAATAAAAACTTTTGTAATTGTTTATGTACAAATTTTTTTTTCTAATCTTAGATTTGTTAGAGATTTATACATATAGAGAAATAGGCAAGAAGGAAATTGGTTGACTAGAAAATAATTTGATCGTACTCTGGTTAACCCCTAATGGCTCTAAAGATATAAGTATAGCATGTATCAATTCTGTACCCTTCTTGCTCTTATCACTCTCCAACTGAGGTGGTAATGGAAACTAAGTCTGAATTTCATAAGTTCCCATTTAAATTTAGCAACTTCTTAGTTAACATAAAGGGCTTTATGGAGAATATTTTAAAAGGTTTTAGCTTTTAATTTGGGGGTTATATAACTTTCAAACTTACGAGAAAGCTTTAAAAATTGAAACTGGAGCTTAAGAAGTTGTTCTCTGAAAATATTAGGAATACTGAAACTATTATAACCAAAGCTAGAGAAGCCTTATTGACCATATAATCTTAGGCTAAACTTCTTCTTAAAGACCCTACTCTTATACTTAAAGAAAGGAAATCCCTTGATGCTTATTTACAAGCCCTAGAAAATCATCACTTAATGATAAAGCAAAGAAGTTAATTAGATTAAAGAGGAGGGTGAGAACACCAAATCCTTCCACAATGATATCCTTTGCAAAAGGAATATCAACAAAATTTACTCCCTTAGGGATGATGGTGTTGTAGCAATTAGTAAGTATTCTAAGCTCAAAGAGTTAGCTTTTGACCACTTTAAGAATATTCTTAGTACTTCTAACCAATTTAGCTCTATTTTATAGGAACTCAAGCTTTTCATTTTAGATTTCCTTTCCTTGTCATCAAAGGAATTTCTTATTAAACCCTTTTGCGTTTTGGATGTCAAAAAAGCTCTGTTCAACCTCAACCCTTATAAAGCCCTAGGTCCAAATAGCTTTAGTGCCCATTTCTTCCAAAGAACTTGGCACTTGATAGGGGTATCCTTTCTAGGATTGTCTTATATTTCTTTTCTACTAGTATTATACCCAAGGAATTAAATAAAACTTATGTAAGCCTCATACCTAAAAATATAATCTTGGTTATTTAAATGATTATAGGCATATCTCCTAATGTAATATCATCTATAATAATATTTTCAAAATACTAGCTAATATACTTTAAGAAGTACTATAGAGTTTCATTAATAGTAAGAGCACTGGTAATAATCTGCTTAAGCAAGAAAGAGCTAAAGAGTTGTTATATGAAGATTGATTTCAATGAAGCATTCAACTTAGTTAGTTGGAGATTCATTTTGGATTCTCTTGTGGCTTTTTTTTTATCAATTCATTTCTCAGATTAAAAGTTGTGTTTACTTACTTCGTTCTCACTTTTAGTTGATGGAGATCCTATTTCCTCATTTAAAAGGTCTTAGACAAAGAGATCATATCTCTTCTTTTCTTTTCATCATCTGCATGGAGGTTCCTATAAATAATTTAATTCAAGATTGATCATGGCCAATGTTTTGAATTTTATCTGAGTGCAAAATATTGAACCTATGTAATCTATCATTTATTAATGATCTTTTCCTATTAGTGGTGCATATCCTAGCTCAATTCAAATCATTATGGATTCTTTATATTTCTTTAGCTTTATCTTTTCTTATTGATGAATAGAAATAAGAGATGATTGTATGTCTCTATTGATTTCTCAAATCATGTAAATTTATTCTCAACTATCTTAAACCTTAATTAGCAAACTTACCATTCAAATTCTTACACATACCTATCTCTAGAAAAATAGTCACTTTTAGTGATTGTCAACCTTTCTTTGATGCAATTAAGAGCAAAATCAATTATTAGAATACATCTTCCTCTATTGTATTGGAAAACTTCAACTTATCAATGTAATCTTAAATAATCTACACATCCACTTATGCTCACATCTCTTCTTGCCTCAAATTTGATAAAGGATATTAAGAGAATTTTAAGGAATTTTCTATGGATTGATATTATTAACAATCACTTAGGAACAAAAGAGAGGTGGACTAAGGTTTATTCATTCAAAGAAGGAGGTTTAGGGATAAAATCAATTAAATCACCGTTAAAATGCTCTTAGCTAAAAAAAGGAAGCTCTTTACTAACTCTCAATTAATTTGGGTGAAATGGGTTCACACATATATCATTAAGAACAAAAAATTTTGGTTCATTAAGATAAAACATTCAAGCTCTTGGTTTTTCAACCAAATCCTTAGTACGAGGGATGTCATAAAATAGGAAATAAAATTCAAAATTTGGAATATGGGAAGAACTCAATTTTGGTTTGACAACTGGAATAATTTAGGCCTTTTGTAAAAATTACCAAGATTGGAAAACCTTAAACTTCTTATCCCTCTTAATGCCAAAGTTAACAAAGTTATAGTTGATGAAGAATGGTGTTGCAAGTACAAAATATTTGCTTCTATCATAGACAATATTCCAAACACAGTTTGAATATAGAAATATAGTATATGAACCTAAATGAAGATGTCATATATCCAAGAGGTTCACCAACAAGTCTTGCTTAAAGCTCTTTAAGTCCCATTGCCCAAAAGTCACTTAATGGAAGTTGTTCTGATTTCCTAATAGGTCACCCAAAACTTTTTGTGGAACTTGTTTTGATTTCCTAATAGGTAAACCAAAACTTCCTTTATCCTCTAGTTAGCAATCAGATAAAGCTTAGTGACTATAGACAAACTAAAAGAAATTCAAACCAATATGATTTGTAAACTTTGTAATGAAAGCATCAACCAACTGTTTGTTATAATTATGGAGCCACTCTCTCTACTTATACAAGCTCTCATTTAATGTCACTTTTTGGATTCATTTCATCTTATAGGCAGAGCAAGTTAGATTCAAACATAAAGATGACTTATTTAGTTCAAACTTGTCCTTCGTTATGGTGTTTATGTCTTATGAAAGGAGAGAAATGTTAATGTTTTTAAGGCACAAGTTAGCCTGCTAGATATATGTTGAATATATCTATTTATTTTATTTTGGCATATTTTTATAAATTAGACTTATCAGATTTTTTATTATCTTGGATTCAAAAGTTGGATAATTAGATAGAATAGAATTCTACCTTGCATAGATGTGAATTTGATGAAGTATTCTATATTTTGAATTAAGTGGTCTTATGAAACGAAGTAGTATATTGGGTTGTTCTTAGCAAAAAGGTGAATAAGTGGTAGAATGTCGGGTATGTCTCTATGATACAACAGATGTGATTTTCTTATATGTCTCGATGATATAGCTGAAAGCAATTTTAGAGTCTTGCAATTAAAAAACGTATGGAAGGCTCTCACATTGTGGCATAAATGGAAAGCTTATGAAGTATTTATATGGGATAGAAAATTTTCTCTGGGAAGACCCATCGACATCATTCTTTTACACAAACTTCAATGAAGCAATAAATGCTTTCTTATTACATGCATCATCATCATGATCTACATCTCTGTCTTTCCTGAAGTTGTTTTACATCTCTATCCATAGCTGGAACAAATATTGTGGTATTGCATATGTTATGAAGTGAGCTAAATAACGTATGTTGAGCGAGAGAAGCTATGGTGAAGATTGGGTTGGCTACGGTGCATTGGATTTGTGAGTTATATTTTTTAGACGTCTTCATCTGGGATTGTGAGTTGTGTTTATGAGATCAACACCGTGGGCTTCATCAATTTTCTATACTTCCATATGATCTAATTGAAGCTGTTAAATTTGGATGGATTGTTTCAATTGAAGAATTATTTCAAGGAGCTGAAATCATAGGGAAGTTGTTTTATATATCAAGTGTATTTAGTTTTTGTTCTTTATTATTGTAATCACTTGAGTTATTTATTCATTGTTCTTTCATTAAAGATTGATTAAGAAAATCCTCTGTTGAGGTTAGTACGAGGTGGTCGTACTATTGAGTGTGAAATTTTTTCACAGGAAGTAAGGTTGAGAGATAGTGTCAAGGGTTGAGTGTTGTCAGCTCAGTAAAGCCTTGAGTAAATCTATTGTATTTAGGGAAAGAATTAATCTGGATGAGGGCCTCGTAGACGTAGGCAAGGAGTGCCGAACTGTGTTAACAAATTTTTGGTGTCATTTATTATTTCACTTTTGATTGGTTTTGTTTTGTTTATGCCAGAGACGATCACGGTAAAATCGGAAAGTTTACAAAACACCTACCCCTTCAGTTTTTCAATTGGTATCAGAGCAAGGTTACCATTTCAAAACTTCTTAGCAAGTTGGTGCAGATCCTAGTTTTGCGAACATGACTAATTTTGAGATGAATTTATTGAGGAGTAAACTAGAAAGGAGCAAAGGATTGGCACTATAGGGTGAAACTGGAAAAGTTATGAATGATATAGAAGATAAATCCGACAAGAATAAGGATATGAAGTTGTTAATACGAAAGTTCAGTAAGTGGCTAAAGAGAGTGAAAAAGGACAAATCCAAGTTTAGGCAAAACAGCAAAAGCTCATCGAACAACAACTTCAAACAAGCCAAAACTCAAAAGAGAGAAAGTAAGTAAAGAGAATTCAATGCCATAAGTGTCAAGACTTCGGACATGTTCAAGCGGAGTGTGCTAATACCATGAAGAAGAGAAAAGGAAAATCCTATACAAGCACTTGCAGTAAGAACAAATCCGAGAGTGGATATGGTAGTGAAGAAGAAATCACTAATAGTGTTGCATTAGTTGATTTACATAACAAAAGTCCAATTACTTGCTTAATAGTAATTGAGAAGGAAGTAACTAAACAAGTAAAAGGGGTAAAAACGAAAATTTTCTAAAAAAACAAAAAAACTCAATTCTAGACCCAATATCAGATTATGACAGTGATGAAAGTGGTCTGGATAGTGGAAAGGAGAATATTTATGAGCCTCACAAAGCTATATATGAAAAATGGGTGAATAAATGTAAAAAAAATGATAGATTGAAGGAATAGAATCTTTCTATGAAGAACATCATCCAAGAGTTAGAAAAGAAATTGATGGTAGCTTTAGACGAGCTCGGTGAAGCTAGATTGAAGTTAGCAAGTACCGAAAAGGGATTGAGAATATTGAATAGAGGCACAGAAAAACTAGAAAAGTTAATGAAAATTGGTAAAGTTATCAGGGATCTTCAAGGCATTAGCTATAAGGATCAGTGATCTAAAGTGAATGAGGAGAAAAATAATATATCCAGATCTATCCGAGAAGAAGAAACATGGAGAAAGAATAGAAGATTTATATCGACGTGTCAGTTTTTTAGAGTTATCGGGCACATAACGTCGAGATGCTACAAGATGTTACAAATAATGTTTTAAAAGAGTCAAAACCGAAAATGTACACACTCTCTATTAAATTTCTAGTGTCAACCTATGTTATCGAAGCACACTTGGATTAGAAAGAGTCAACTACAGACACAAAGACATTATGAAGGAAAAATAAGAAAGTGTCCAGACTCACAGTTAGTTACTACTTATGAAGTAACTGTTCAGACTAAGGATACGTCAGTTACTTCAAGTGAAGAAATCAATCAGATAGTTGATAACCGAGATAATGTGATAAGAAATAAGCCCAGGTTTGAAATTCTTCAAGGGGCACAGGGACTGTGTGCTTTACAATTTTGAAGTATGATTTGAAGTTTTTTTCAAGAAAACAAAAAAAAAGTAAAAGAAAAGTAAAACATTGTTTTCTTTAGTTCTTCTTTAGTTTTTATGTTGCCATTGTCGTCTTTTTATTAGTTTGCATTGTGGCTTTTATTTAGCTCCATCGAAGACTCTTCAGCTCTCTCATTAGTATGGGTCTTTCTCTCGGGTATCTCTCTCTATTTTGGGCATATCTCTCGGAATTTTGAATGGTGGTAAATTGTCATCTTGGCGTGCTTATGATTTTTCTACTGTACCTATTGTTGATTCTTATGATTATGCATTTTGACACTGTTTTATCCCAAAAGGAAGACATCAAATTGTTTTTGGTGACTTCATTCAGGGGGAGATTTTAAGGTATCTTCGTGACTATTAGTCTTGCTTTTTGACATCTTTTGTCCCAAGGGGGAGAAATTTGGATGATTGGATTATTGTTACTATGAATGTTCTTTAGAACTTGATGTTGCATTAAGGGGGAGTTCTTAGATTGTGGTTTGAATTTCTATATGCCTCATTATGATTTAGGGGAGCTTCGTATATATGAAAAATATGCCAAAAAGGGGAAGATTGTTAGATATATGTTGAATATATCTATTTATTTTATTTTGGCATATTTTTATAAATTGGATTATCATATTTTTTATTATCTTGGATTCAAAAGTTGGATAATTTTTTAGACAGAATAGATTGCATAGATGTGAATTTGATGAAGTATTCTATATTTTGAATTAAGTGGTCTTATGAAACGAAGTAATATATTGGGTTGTTCTTGGCAAAAAGGTGAATAAGTGGTAGACTGTCGGGTATGTCTCTATGATACATCAGATGTGATTTTTGTGTATGTCTCGATGATATAGCTGAAAGCAATTTTGGAATCTTGCAATTAAAAAAATATGGAAGGCTCTCACATTATGACATAAATGGAAAGCTTATGAAATATTTATGTGGGATAGAAAATTTTGTCTAGCAAGACCCATCGGCATCATTCTTTTACACAAAATTCAATGAAGCAATAAATGCTTTATAGTTACATGCATCATCATCATAATCTACGTCTCTGTCTTTGCTGAAGTTGATTTACATCTCTATCCATAGCGGGAACAAATATTTTGGTATTGCATATGTTACGAAGTGAGCTAAATAATGTATGTTGAGTGAGAGATGCTACGATGAAGATTGGGTTGGCTACGGTGCAGTGGATTTGTGAGTTATTTTTTTTAGACGTCTTCATCTGGGATTGTGAGTTGTGATTATGAGATCAACACCGTGGGCTTCATCAATTGTCTATACTTCCATATAATCTAATTGAAGCTATTAAATTAGATGGATTGTTTCAATTGAAGAATTATTTCAAGAAGCTGAAATCATAGGGAAGTTGTTTTCTATCTCAAGTGTATTTAGTTTTCGTTCTTTATTATTTTAATCACTCGAGTTATTTGTTCATTGTTCTTTCATTAAAGATTGATTGAGAAAATCCTCTATTGAGGTTAGTACTAGGCGGTTGTACTATTGGGTGTGAAATTCTTCATGGGAAATAAGGTTGAGAGATAGTGTTAAGGATTAAGTAGTGTCGGCTCAGTAAAGCCTTGAGTAAATCTATTGTATTTCGGTGAAAGAATTAATATGGGTGAGGGCCCTACAGACGTAGGTAAGAAGTGTCGAACTACGTTACCAAATTTCTAGTGTCATTTATTATTTCGTTTTTGATTGGTTTTATTTTGTTTGTGCCAAAAATGATCACGGTAAAATCAAAAAGTTTACGAAACACCTACCCCCTTTGGTTTTTCATAACCTATTCAAACTTTTACTCTGATAAAATTACAAAGTAATAGATAGATCATTCTTGCTTGTAATACTCCTCCAAGCATGAGTAGTGATTTAGCCACAATCAAAAAGATCATTAACTTGTGATTAATTAAAATTTTGCTCCTAATTATGTTTGATTTTTTCGTCTACTAGACTTCACAAAAGAAATATGTTTATTTGCTAAATTTTTTCCTTGCGTTTTATAATTCTTAGCCAAAAGTAAGTACAGGGCTATAAGTTTTCTAAATATTAGCCTAATCAAGTAGTGCTCTAGAAAAAATATTTCTCAAACTTTCTCAAAGACTATTATCCACTATTAATTTATTCTCCATATTTGTTTTCACAATGCTATGTTATTATTTTAGTTATGAATTCTTTTTATAGTCAAAATAAGTATAGGGTATGAGTTACATTTTTTTCATACCTAAAAACTATTAGCTATATTTTCATGTAATAAAAATAATGTCAAATTTGGACATAAATAAAAAGTAGGAACCCCCTTATTTGTTGTCTCACCCATACCCTAGAGGTATCCATTTCTAGCAAACCTTCTTTTGATACTTTATATCTTTCTTATATAAAAATAAGTTATGGCTCTGGATTTGTTTTTATAATTTTGTCACTGGGAAAAGATAACTGTGGTGAATTTTGCTTCATTGAGTTCAAACTCTTACTTTGCGAATATTGTTCTTTGTGTCTTTGTTTCTGTTTTTTTGTTCCGTTTTCTGTTATCGTTTTCGTAAAAATGAAACAAGTTAGTAAAACATGTTTGTCTATGTTTGTTGCGATTTCTTGTTTATGAAAATTAAAAAAATCACACAATTTTATAAAAACAAGAAAATAATGTTTCTCTATATTTTGGCAACGCGTTTTCTTGGATAGAAAATCAATTGATTCCTGTTTCTTATCTCTATTATCATCTTTAGCAAACCCATCATGAAACATACTACTCATCTTTTTTACATATATTTTGTTGTCCCAAACTCCTTTCTTCCCTCTCATCTATTTTTTTTCTTTTGGATTCTTGCTTCAGAACATGCGACCTTATTAATTGGAGTGACTGTTGAGAAGTTACAAACAACGTCAATGGAAATGGTGGCCCGCATGTGATACACACGAAGACTCTATTATACCTCAACGTCGCATGAGTAAAAGAGATAGGCGTAGGCCTAGTCGACTCCAAGACTATGTGTAATTTATTTTATTTATTTTCATACATTTGGACTACTTTATAATTATGTAATTCTTCAAGGGTTTTCTTTACGGTTCTTTTCCTTGTCGTAATAGCCGAACCGTGGATTGATAAGTGGGGATTAGCTTCACACAAAGATAAGATTTATCAATAAACAAAAATATTCAACGCAAACTCCTCTCCTCTCACAACATCCAAACTAGGGTTGTTGTTCTTCCCTTCCCATCTTATTGCTTTTGGAGTCAGTGATCACTCGAAGATCACCCTACTGATACGTTTTGCGTATTAGCATGAAGCATTTTCAGACTGGATTACTGTTGGTGCAAAAAGTCACTGATTTTGGGTTTTTCACGAGGTTAGTTTTCAAAAACTTTTAATTTGGTATTTTTTTGATTATACTGAAATTTTGTTTTTGTTGGTTAGCATCTCTTTTTCTGATTTTTATGGTTAGTTGTCTTTTGGTTTCTTGTTTTCAGCCTATTATATATATTTTATGAGTGAGATGTTTATGAATATGAAGTTGTTGTTCATGTTGGTGAAAAAGGAATATATGGTAAAGAGGTTGTAGCAAAAAAGAGATTGAGAATTGAGATTTTTGGAGATAATAGTGAAGTCGAAAACAACAAAGACTTGGGAGGTGGTGAGATTGAAGAGTGAGAATGATAGGCTACTCTGTTTAAAATGGTTTTCTGCAACCTAATAGTGAATTTGAAAACAGAAAAGACTTGGGAGGTGGTGAGATTTACATCTTTTTTATTGGGCTGTCGATCCCCAGTTTTGGTTTGCCCAAATATAGTAAGAACCATATTACTGTGTCTTCAGGATTTCATTTTCAAGTTAATCTAAATTTCTATCAGGGGAAACAATATATCTTCATTATGCAAAAGTGAATAAAATTTCATTATGCTTATGTTAATTTATATTAGTTGAAGTTCTTTAAGACCACTTTTTACTTGGGAAAAGTTTGGTTGTATAGATTGATACAAAAAATTTAACTAAAATACAAACTTAAAATCTAAATCGCTGGGGTTCATCTTAAAAGCTTGGTGTATGGAGAATAGTTTTAAGCCAATTTGTTGTGGTTGAACAAGGGTGCTATAGTGTATCCAGTTCGCTGATGAGGATCACCTAATGTTAAAAGGAGATGGATTTTTCATCAAATACCTGCATCTTTCCACCTCAAAAATCAAAAATGCATTGCAGAGAAGGGATTTGTTTTAGCCAAAGGTTTTCTGAAATAGAAAGTGTTAGTTGGATGAAATCAAGATTTTGCTATATGCTAGAGAAAGTAACATTTTGAACTTGAGAAGCAGGGGTCAATTCGTAGTTAACATATCTGTCTGTAGTGCAAGCATGATGCTATTGCTAGTATTCTCAGTGATTTTCTCTTTCACGTGATCAGTGGACAAGTGTAAGTGGGCAATATAAAAATAGAATAGAAAGTAAGTAATGGGTCAGGGCAGATTCTAGGTTAAACCAATTGTTATTTTCATTTTATAATCATTTTTCTTTGCAATGAGACTTTTGTATATGATAGACAATATTTGCAGACAACCCAACTGAAATCCCTTTCCTTCCCCTATCGCCAAAATAAAAGAAACAAAAAGAATTAAGGAATTCATGTTGGATTGATTGAGCTATGTGCAAGGCTCATTTTTGTTATCTTTTCTGCAACACTTTTAATATTTAGTTATCAAATTTAGCATTCCAAATGTTCAACTGACCTTCATACAACATTTAACATTACTAGCTTTTATGTCTTACATAGACCTACAATTGAGAGGCTGTCTAGTTTCAGTGAAAATGAGGCTGCAGAACCTAGTATCTTCGGTGATTGAGGTGCAACGAAGTTGTCAAGTTACATCTCAGAGTGTGTAATAGCAGATGGAAGAAATTGTCCGATTCTTCGGATGGGGAGAATTGTTGGACTTGGTTAGGATGATCAGTATCTTTTGGCACAATAAGCGATCAATCAACCTCTCTTTCTTTATATATATATGTATGTATATTTAAATCTAACTGTTAGTCTCATGCGTCAACATTTAGTCATGGTAGGTATGCTTCTCTTAAATTTTGGTTGTAAATGTCACGTAGCTAAGATTTCATGTTGATGGAAATAAAGCTCTAGTTTGAACTTACAAGGCATATGTTTTGTCCACTCTTGAAATCCTAAACCCAAATTCACTTTCTTTCCTTTTTTTTTCCCTTTTGTTTCCCAAGGACCTAAATGACAAGTATGAATCTTAGGTTGCCAGACTCTTAAATGAATTGCCCCCTACTTCTAAATTAAACTATACATTGTTTGAGTAATTGGGAGTTAAATGTGTTAAAGAGGAGGAAGTAAAACACATGATCACTTGTATATGAAATTCCATACAAGCAATCTATTTTTCAATTCAATAGATGCATTTAATCAAAAAGAGAATGTGAGTTTGATTGGCTAAGTGATAATGATCCGAATTTTCAAAGTATGTATGTCATAGAGTTTTAATTTTATTATATATAATTAATGTGCAAATTTTTTGATTATATAAATATGCATATATTTTATT
>JAOQML010000002.1:30044896-30062330 GCA_027568935.1 Erythroxylum urbanii
GTAGAAACTCCACTGCAAATTGCAAACACTGTCAAAGAGCCAAAGCTTCAACTATAACCACCGAACCACCTCCTTTCGAGAATCTTGAGATCGCCCTTTGAAACATGCCCTTGGAGTCCTCAACAACAAACCTGAAACCAACAAAATCAAGTGCTTGGAAAACAGCTCCATCATCTTCCACTAAACTTGAAACAGAAGCATGAGGTCCAATAGCTAGAACACTTGATCTATAAATATTGCTAGAGTTGCGGTGAACAATTACATTATTAGCACCATTATTGATCATTTGAGCATCCTTCAGCACACACCAAGTACAAATATGGGGATATAAGGTCTCCTTGACGAAGCCCTCTACCAGGAACAACAAGACCAATCCATTCTCCATTAAAATTAATGTGGTAAGTGACTTCTGAAAAACACATAACCAACCAATTCACCCATTGTGTAACAAAACCAAACCGCAACAACATACCCTTTAGATAATCCCATTGAACCATATCATAAGCTTTAGAAATATCAATTTTTAAAGCACAATTCCCCTTATGTAACAATTCAAAAGCAACTATGACATTATCAGTAATCATTCTACCAGGGACAAAAGCAGATTGTTTATCGGAAATAATATTGGGCAATACCTTCTTAAACTTATTCGGAAGTGCTTTAGCAATCACCTTATACAAAATATTACAAAAAGCAATTGATGAAAATCCTTCATCGATTCAGGACACTCCTTCTTAGGTATAAGTACAAGTAAAGATTCAATAAGGGAAGGTGGAAAAGTAGCTTGATTGAGCCAAAGGCGACAGCCATCCAATACTTCGTTACCAATTAAATGCCAGAATTTCTGATAAAAGGTAGTTCAAACGATCAGGCCTAAGTGCTTCTAAATTCTTCATTAGTGAAACTTGAACATAAGAACTCATTACCTGCTTTAGTAATCAAATTCGGCACAAAATCAAAACCCTGCTCATAAACCGAAACACCCCCCAACATACATCGAATTAAAATAATCCATAATATGATCTTTGATAAACTGCTCATCCTTAATCCATTCCCTATCAGAATTCTTCAATCTGCCAATACGATTCATACGCCTTTTGTTTTTGATATGGGCATGAAAAATTTTGGTGTTTTTATCACCATTCCTGAACCAGAAGCACTTCGCTTGTTGTTTTTGCCTGGCATCTTCCTGTGCTAACAAACGATTCCAATCTTCTTTTAAAGCAGCATGAGAAATATTCGGTGGGCCACTATCTAATGTTACAATAGTTTTCTTTCTCCTCCAGAATTCTTTATTTCGTTGCCTACCCCAGGATGCAATATCCGTAACAAGCAAATCCCTTTTCGCAATCAAGTTAGATGACCCAGATAAATTCCACGATCTCTTCACCATGTCCTGCAAACTATTTTCCATCAGCCATGCATTATCAAATCTGAAGCGACGAACACTTCTCTGGTCATCTTTAGGATTAATATCAATTACAAGTGGCTTATGATTAGATTTAGGAACTGAAACAACTCTACAAATAGCTTTGGATACAATCTTGCCCATTCTTCAGTCAAAAGGGCTCTATCAATTTTCTCTTGGACCAAATTATTCGATTCACGTCACTTTTCCCAGGTGAAGAAAGAGCCTAGGGTAGGAACCTAAACCAAATAACTATCATGGAGAGCTTGTCTAAAACCTTGCATGAGATAAACAGGTTGAGGCACACCCCTTTCCTTCTCGTCCCTATAGCACATGTCGTTAAAATCTCTCGCACATAGCCACAGGAGAGAGTTTAATCAAGATAAAGCTCTAATTAAATTCCAAAATTGCCGACGACGAGTCCTCTTCAGGAACCCATAATACCCAGTAAATCTCCAATGCAAGTTACCATTATCCACTAAACAATCAATGTAATTAGAAGAAAAACTTTTTAAAGTAACAGAAACATGTTGGCGCCATAAAAGCGACAACCCATCGCCAAGACCTCGACGATCAACAGAAAAATAACCAAAAAATTGTAACAATGCACGTAGAACTTCCATACGAGAACTAAGAGACTTTGTTTTCATTAAAAAGAGAACATCAGGTTTATAACTGAGGACCAAGTTCTACATTATGAAAATAAATTTTTTCAACTTAATTCGATAATAATAAACATATAATTCACACTAAAAAATGTTGAGATATTATATAAAAATGTCACAAATTTTTAATATTACAGATTACATAAAAAGTTAAAAGTTTTTTGCAACATTTGTGCACTCTTGTTAACAAAATTACAAAACTGCAACTAAAAGATTATATTTGTAAAATTACAAAAATGTAGCAAAATGTATATAGCTATGATAGCATAAAATTTAGCCAAAAATATTGGTTATATTTTGGAAAACATAGCCAAAAATAGTGTTTACAATTATGGAAAGCGTCACCTAAAATTTTCTGTGATGGGGAATCGGGACGTTTTTAATAGTAAATTAAAAATGTGATAAATAATAATGTGCAACATTTTATGATAAATTAGCTACATTTTTAATTGTTGCTCGATGGGCCCTCTACTGAGGGCGTTGCTCGTTAGGCCCTCTCGTTGGAGGTGTTGCCCGCTGAGTCCCCTATTGCACGAGAGATGTTGCCCGCTGAACCCCTCAAAAGAAGTTTTCCTCGTACTCAAAAAAAAGAGTTAGCACTTCTTATTTAATCATTTCTACACAGTTATAGAATTTTTTTCAGCATGTATTATGGATAATATTGGAAGTTAGACACATTTGCAGTTACAATCATTAAGATGAGCAAGTTTCGTAAACAAATTCAAGAAAAAATAACAAGAAAATGATCACGATTTACAAAATAATGTAAATTATGATTCATATTTTATTATGTTTTATGTGTTATTGGGATTATAAAATTTTGCTGATCTTAACTTTTGAAAAATTATACAAAACAAATTTGTATTTATTTAGCCACGTGCAACTACAAGTTTCGCCCCCTATTTTCCAACACTTTACTAGGTAAGTGTGGAGACCATACATAATACATTAATGAATTGACCTAGTGATAGGTCTCGATCAAAGCTACACAACAATCAAGTAGTCAATTAGAGTAAAAATGAGAACCGTAATTTGATTGAAGAAATGACGATGATTGTCATTTAAATGCGATTAACATATTTCTACAGCTGATCAATTACTTCCTATTTTTGAAGAAAACCAAATTGGCAGGACTCCTCTAATTGACACTAGCAGTAGAAGCCAAGTTATTAGAATGGACTCCACTATACATTTGACATATTCTTAAGGAAAATATCAGGGCATGAAATCAAAAGCATAACAAATATCAGATAATGTTAAAAAAACATAACAAACGAAAAGTTTGACCACAAGTTATGTAAATAACCATATTGCACAAGCCATAATCATTGCTGGTATTTGCGATTAACTATAGGCACACGCTTTGAACAGTATAAATTAACATCTAGATAATGCAATCCACCATCCCAGCACAGTGAAATTACCTCTTACCTTCCTTCCGGAAAGTGACTGAATTTGGAAAGTTGTTGCAAATACTATGAAGTATACACATCAAACTTGCAAGCTAACGTTCTTTAGAAATTTAGTTTCCTCTGTCCATCGCACTTGTTCTTGCATCTTTTGATCAAAAAACTGGAAACAGGTAGCTTGAAACTAAGTCCACTGGGTCCATGGTTTGATATACAGAGATCAGGCGGAGCATGATTGGATTTGGAGGAGGCTTGTAAGATTTCCTGGCAAAAAAAGAAAAGAGGAAAAAGAAAGAGCAATGAAAGTAACAGGTTGCACAGCAAAATGTTGAACAGTATATTTGTACGTCACGTTGATGAAATGAACAATATATTTCTACGTCACGTTGATGAAATGCCGCGGGCGGCAGGAGGGGCTCGTGCCATCGTTTATCCTATTTTATTAGATGGATGAGAGGAACAGGTTATTTGGGAACAGCACATCTGTTCCTATCGTTTAGATAGGTCCTCTTGACTTTGTAGGATTCAAATCACATCAAGACATTGAGATGTAAGACTCTGAACAATGTATAGCTGCCATATCTGACAAGAAATTGAAAAATAATTGTCTGATTCAGATTATGTCACGCCAACGGAAGGCTGAACCGTATATATTTAATATATTGAAAATGATGCCTTTGATATTTGATTTAACATTGGAATTGAAACATTGGAGGTCTTATCTCAAACCCTTTCCCAATGGCCTGATAAAACCAAGCATAAAGCCAATTAGCCTCCATTAATGATGGGAATTCTTGATTATCCACTTCTGAATTGCAAGCGATGAAGAGATTCATTGTCAAGAAAAGAAAGTCTTGTGAGTCAAACAGCATTTATCACATTTCTATACTTACATTCTAGAAGTTCAGTGTTCACGTCGAAAACCCAAAGAAAACTACAGGGGGGAAAAATTAAAGAAGGGATTATAGCTAGTGGGTAAATGACATGGCCGTCAATTTTTCCCAGTGTTATATTGTTTATTAAATTACTTATCATGTTCACAGCTGAGTGATAGATCATGATACTCCTTGAGAAAAAGTAGGGACTGAGATTTAATCAAGATAAGGAACTTAATATGTATGAGATTACTTAGACAGGGAAATAAGAAACTACAAAATCTGAAGCTTAAATCACCTGGTGTCATGCATAACAATGCATGATGTCATTTATATATATATCACACGACTAGCTTGAACTCATTTATTTTTGTTAATGAACTCTATAGTATGATGGAAAACCTATAACGTAGAAATTCATTCGACAAAACCAATAATTTCACTACTAATAAAATACTTTATATATTTATCACTAGAATGGTTTTAGCATTCTTAGTTAAAAATTATTTAATTACTCATACTTATTCATTAATATTTTTTTTGCTAGTCATATTGAAAATTTGTTAGAAGAAGTGTGAACATTGCATGGGAAGGAAAACTAATCACAAAGTAGAACAAAAGTAAAGTTAGAAGTTTTTACTCCAAACCATAAAATTTCATCTATAAGAAGTCAAGAATACATTTTAAAGTTACAAATTAAATTACCACATCTTGGTTTTTGACTCACTTTAAAGTTGCAAATTAAATTGTCCATTTAAGGCACTAAATGTTAAGTTGAAAATAGAAAAGTTTTTCTCTATAGTATGATAATTGGAGCAATCCTATTAGGTCCAACCTGATGAATAATCTAATTGATCTTTATTTTCTGTTAGATATGGGCCCCTCTCACATGAAAGGACTCCGTATCTACAATTGAGGCACCGAAATCAATGCCACATATTGCTTTTGTTGAATAAATGAAAGAAGACAGCTGCAAAGGAAGCTAGTCTCATGCGGTGGAGTGCCTATATAAGGCACTTCTTGCTTCATCAAACAACAAAAAATACAGAAGGAAAATCAGAGCAAACCAAATGCTCTGAAGTTAGGAAAAATATTCCTAAAGGGCTGGTGAGTTACAAAATAGTGAGGTTAGTATTTTTAAGTTGGGAAACATCTTGTGAGCCACTATTTTGGTTTTATCTCTGTATGCCTACTATTTGTAATAGTGGAAGAATTATTCTGAATTTTTGTCCGTGGATGTAGCCCAAAGTTAAGGGTAAACTATGTTAAATATTTTGTGTCCATTTTGCTCATTTTATTTTTTCTTTTCAAAAAATACACCTACTGCACCCAACACTATCATCTACAACGACGAGTGTCAAAAGGAATTCACTGATCAGTTTGAGAATATTGCACTAAACTATCTTCAAAGAATAAATTAGGTGGACTCTTATATTTGTCTTTAACATTCTTATGAGATTTTCAAATTAAAATTTTGTAGAGTTTTATTCAGGCCCAATTGTAAAACAAAAGCTACCTACAGTAAACAGGCTCAAATTCTTCAATATTTTTAATCAATATAGGCTCTACAAATCCTCCTCAAAATCTCTAACTTACCTCCTTTCAAAATGTAATACTCATTAGTTGTTTGGAATTTGATCTAAGCTCTTTTCCAACTGGAGGGGTCCATAAATGATTATGAAAAAGTTTTTGGATGGCTTGACAGGTCCAAGGCAACTTATCACTCAGAAGATAAGCCTATTCTCACAAGAGTTTTGAAAAATACAATATATGAAATTTGAAATGAGAGGAACATTAGAGTATTATAAGGCTTTAAAAAACCAAGAAAAATTATCTCAGAGGTTTTCAGATAACTTGATATCTAATCTAGCAAGAACTGTGATCCCTCTTTAGCCACCTCCTAAAAAATTAATATGTCTTTAAGGTAAGGAGTGTAAAAATATGATCTTTATGATATGATTGACACTCATAACTTTAGGATCTTAAATAAACAATCACTGTAAAATATTAGGTATAATATTGTGTGTTTGATATGGAAGATGTCATTGTCGTAAAGAGATCAAGAAACTTCACTGTATTCTTAGCAAAAATTGGTTTCTCTCTATTGACTTTCTTACAACTACAGAAACTTGGTGGAAATTATTTGGAACCCTAAATAGTAGAGAGGTGATCAATTTATATATCTATGAATTTTAATTTGGTACGTCCATCAACTGACCAAAGTAAACGATTGAGATTTATTCTATTGTTAAATAGGAAATATGGATCAATTATGACTCTTTAATTATATTAATATCATTTTTAATAAATTTAGAATATAGCCACTAATTGAGTCACATTCTTACATTCTCTTAATTAATGGAATGGAACGGAACAGAACGGAATGGAACGGTTTATAATGGAATGGAATGTAATACAGTAAAACGTTGTTTGGGAGGAATGGAAAGGTTCATAATATAATGTAGTGAAATATTGTTTGGAAGATGGATGGAATGGAAACATTAAGTGTGCATAAACAAATCTTTTAATATCTTCATAATTTACTTCAACATAATAAACCACATAATATAGGTTATGACAACCATACACTTTAATATCGCATACTTCCTTTTATAGACCATAACGCTATTAATTTATCAAGTCAGGTAACATAAGTGATATATAAATATTATAAAGGTCCGCATTTATGGTTTATAGACAATTTTATTTCTTATTTAATAACAATTACATGTATAAAATCATAATAAATAAGAAAAATTTCTAACTAGAAACCTCATTAAGCTCAGGAGTATTAAAACTTTATAAAAAATAATCATTAACAATATCCAAGGCCCATTATTTGAACATGTCCCGTAAATATCTTTGGTGGTAGACCTTTAGTTAAGATATATTTGCAATCATAAGATCCGTCTTAATATGTTTAATACACACTTTTTATTTCTAAACATCCTCCTTTACCACAAAACATGTCAACTTCATATGTTTAGTTCCTCTAGAGTACTTATCATTCTTTGAAAAAAATTTGTCACAATAAATTTTTAATGGCTTAGTAATAGTGGCGATAATCCTAAGCCATGAAACAAAGTTTTGCATCCATAAGGCATGAATTGTGGCCTCAAGAAAAGCTATAAATTGTGCTTCCATAGTGAATGAAGCAATGACATATTGTTTATTAATTTTTCATGAAATTGTTCCTTTTAAAACACGTAAGCAAATGTTGATTTTCTACTGTCAATTCATTTAGCAAAATTTGAATTTGAATCTCTAATAACCTCTAATGGATTTGTTCTTCTATACATATGCATAAAATCCTTTATTCCTTAAAGATATTTTAAGACTTTCTTTACAAATTTATAGTAATCTATACTAGGATTACTTTGATATCTACCTAGCATTCCAACCACGAAGATGATATCAAGTCTTACGCATGTTTGCAAATGCGTCGGACTGCTAACAATAGGAGTATATGGAACAAATTCCATTTTTTATGTTCTACATCATTCTTTGGATATTGCATGAGGCTAAGTTTATCCCCTTTTTATATCGAGACAATTCCTATTGAACATTTTTTCATATTAAATCTCTCAAGAATTATTTCAATGTAGTCTTTCTAAGATAACCCTTTCAGTCCTTGTGATCTATTTTAGAATATTGAAATTCTTATCACATAGGATGTCTTTCCCATATCTTTCATTTTAAAATTCTTAACGAGGAAATCCTTATTAATTCCATAATCAAATTCTAACTCTTACAAATAAATTATATAGTCATCAAGAATAGATGATTTGCTTATTCTTATAGGTTTATCTAAAGCTATTCCACATGGTTCATTTATATCAATCGGTAGTAAGTTAGTTTCTTCATAAGGTAATATTTCATCCAAATTTTGTCCAGAATTGTTTTTCTCTTCCAATATTGGGATAATATTTGGTATAGATGTGGATACTATAACATTTATGGGTAATGGAACATCAAACCGTATTTCACTAATATCCACAACAAGTTTTCCAGCATCCCCACTAACTTCACCGTTTTTGTTGAACTTGGCATTAGCTATTTCAACAATTCTTAGACTATGTTTAGACGGTAAAAACTATACTCTTTAGATTTCTCTTGGTAACAAATAAAATAACCACTAAATGTTTAAGAATCTAATTTCTTTTCATGTAGAATATTATCTTATGCTTCTGATAGACAACTAATCGTAAGTTTCCGCTATGAAAAAGCTTTAATAATTTAACCTCGATATTTCACAAGTACACAAGTTGTTCGCATAGTACTTAAGGTATCGATCCCACGAGGAGGGTTAATGTAATTCTAAAATCTAAGGCTGAAAACAAATTACAATAACTCAAAAAGAACAAAACTAAAGCAAGAAAGTATTTCAATCATGCAATTAATTCCAAGAATCAATTTCAAAAATATAAACAAGATAGCCGATGCAACACCCAATCACAAAGCAACCTAAAAACTAACAATTGTGAGAAAGGCAAACTTTGTCTGACTTTAATACAAAACCTAATTGATTATGAAATTACTAGATTACTGGTTCTAGACGGTCCTAGGGTTGATTACTCTCTCTTGAGTTATAATCATTAACCCTAATTTATAAACCCTAATCAGATTATGTGAATTGCAATCTCTCGATTTATAATTTATCCAAAACCTAAATTAGATCTTAAGTTGTCCAAAAACTACCGAAAACCTATGCAAGATCTCTCTTTACACAAATTTACCGGTTTGATTTAATTCTTGATCTATTAAATTACGTAACTCTCGCTCGCCCAATTTAATATTTTTCACTCAGTTCACTCTCTCAGTTTATTACCGAATTATGCAAGTGTAGAATTGAAATCATTAAAAAATCTAATAAAAACGCAACAATCAAATTTCATTAATATCAAAGACAAAATATCCTGAAGGTGAGTTTAGAAAATACTTAACATTCAACAAACCTATCATTTACGACTATCTCAAATTCTATACAATCATAAAAATTGAAACTACACTAGAAATAGACTCGGAATAGATGACGGAAGCAGCAATGGCGGGAAACCTCCTGTTTATAGGCTTCTTCTCCATGTCTCTCTTCCTTCATTTCTTTTTCAATCTCTCAATAAAGCTCTTTAAGGTTTTGAAATTATGGCTGATGCAAGAGCTCTTCCTCTTATGTTCTTCTTGTTTTTTAAAAACTTTGTATGCCTTGAGTAGTCCTAGGATTTGTTCGAGGTCAAAAAGGTCTAAAAATCCCTTAAAACTTGGCTTTTCCTCGAATTTGCACGTCTGTGGCCTGCATTAAACCTTTCTATCACGATCATGGCCCATATGTCATGATCGTGGGCTGTGAAAAAGTCTTCTATCACAATCGTGGGCTAGCTCCCATGTTTCTGTCACGATCGTGGCCTATTGTGTCACGATCGTGGGTTGTTATTTCATCTCGAAAGTCTCTAAAACTTTTTCGCTCTTCGATGTTGACCCTGAAATACTAACAAACACATCAAAGTATCTCAAAAACATCATATTTACGCTCAAAGACTTATACTAACCCATAAAAACATTTAAACACAAACTAACCTAATTCTAACATAAATACATACTAATCACTGAAATTAACACTTATTATATAACAAATTAAGCCTAAAACATGATGCAATTCACACCTATCGACATCCCCACACTTAAACATTTGCTTGTTCTCAAACAAACAAAACAACAAACACATAACAAACACACAACACACAATGTAGTAGTGAGGCAATGGCTTCAACTTCATGAAATATATTTAACTTTAAACACATTCATTCAAGTTATATCAAATCATTAATATGCAAAATCTATTTCTAGGGGCTTTGAACTAAATATACAAATTAATTGAGATCCCAGTGTTAATTTATTTACCCTTTTCAATTGCACATACACATTAGTAATTCTTTGGTCATTCAGACTCTGTAACTGCTCCTAAGTATGTTTTCATGAAAAGTCAGGCTATTACAAGTTCGGTAGATTTTTATTAGAAAACACATTTTATTTATTTATTTATTGAATATGGACTTAGTCTTTTTACGCAAAGGCAAACATTAGTAATAAATGTCGATCCAATTACTCTACTAAGTCATGTTTTTATTAAGCTGCTTGGTTGGAACGTCATTATATCTTTTTGACACGGAGCACACATTTGTGATGCATGTCGATCTAGTTACACAACTGTATCACATTCTCAACTGGCTACTAGCTCTATTCATAACCCGAAGGCTAGCGGAGTAGTTATTTATTTAACAAACATATTTTTATTGCCTACCTTGTTGTTTTAACTACTCGTTTCTATGAAAAATACTAATAAAGCTACTTAAGTTGAAAGGCCTGAAATT
The DNA here is from genome assembly GCA_027568935.1 of Erythroxylum urbanii. Taxonomy (NCBI): domain Eukaryota; kingdom Viridiplantae; phylum Streptophyta; class Magnoliopsida; order Malpighiales; family Erythroxylaceae; genus Erythroxylum; species Erythroxylum urbanii. Next base: position 30,055,622 of record JAOQML010000002.1, read on the forward strand.
ATGAATGATTGTGACAATTTAAAGAGTGAAAACTTTCAATAAATCCTAATTAAGCTGTATATTTATCCAAAGACCCCAATTCACTAATTTTTGTGAGCTATTAATTCTTCACAACCTAATAAACTATGTTCAAAATTAAATTAATTTAAGTCCATCTAAGCCATTGACGCATTCAAACAATTCACAAAATGCAACCTAACAACTATCATACGATATGTAAAATCACGTACAAAGCAAAACACATAATCCTCCCCACGCTTAAACAACACATTGTCCTCAATATGAGAAGAGGGACAAACAAGCACATAAGAAAAGAATGAATTAAAGTAAAACAAAAATAAAAATAAAATAAAGATGAAGATGAAGACTAATTTGAAAAAGAAATGGGTTAGACAAAGTCTCATGGAGATAGAGGTAGGGATGATGTCAGAGGTGGCAGTTGAACGCTTTGAGCGTCAAAATATCGATGAATACGATGTATATCCCATCTTTGATGTCGTTGAGTGCGGGTCATCTCCCTCATCATTTTGGAGTTTTTCGCTAGTTGATCTGTAATCACCACATTGTTTATGGAGATTGTGTCCAGAACTTTCTTCCATCTCGGTTCTTCTGGCTCTTCTTCTTCTATAGACTCTTCACTGGTTAAGTCCTTTTCTGCTTGCTGAGGCGGCACTGAACTCGAGCTCACTTGACTGGCCCTAATCTTAACATGTGTCTTATGGCTGATATCCCAAAGTTCCATATTGTGGGACTTAAAGATTTCAGCCCGCCATAAATGGTGATGATTTAGGAAGTCAGGGAGATGAACAGTTAAGCCACTACAATCATCTCCATAATATTCAGCAATGGCAGAGACTAGGTACCCCATACATAAATTGTTACTCCTCTTACGCAGAGTCGAAACAATAACATTTAACATATATGTGGATATGCATACTGGAATATTGTGATCCATACACCATAACATAAAGAATTCCTTTGTGGAACACTTGTTGGTTTCTGATTTATCAAACCTAGCTGACACATGAATTTATGCAGCAACATGTGCTTGTGGGACCTTATTATGTTATTGTGGGCATTTTTTGCATGAAATTGCTCTATTCTAGTAAGTTCATTCCAATAGCAAGAAGGATAAAAATCATCATGCTGATCGATAATGGAGGACTTAGGGAGCCCACACATATTGTACTTGATTTCTGTGTTTAGTTCATAAGCTCTTCCTCTCAACCTAAACCACAATTCCTTGAGGTTCCTAGGTTCAGTGGAAAGGGAAGTGAAAAATTCCAAGGTGAGCTCTTGGTAGACAGGAAATTAGAAATGGATAAATTTGGCCCATTGGATTCTTTCAGCTAAATTTTCTACCCTATCGTGCAATTCTAACCTATCGAGCGTTTCAAAATCGAAATATTTGGGAACTACTATTTGTCTAGCATTTAAGGATTAGAAACGAATACCACCCTCATCTCTGTAGATCGGAAAGGGCACTATGAAGTCTGCTGCTCTGTTTCTTCTCCCTCATCCCAAAACTTGATTTCGTCTCAATGATTGCTCTCATTTGGCTTATTGCTTAATGCGCGACATATTTCTTGTGAATAGATAGAGTTTGTAAGAAATTTAGAAGTTTGAAATTTTTGTAGAGAGATATGAGAGCTTTTTTAAGTTTCAATTCTAGAGAGATATAGTAAAAGTGAGAGTGAATGAAAAAGTGAAGTTAAAAATGAATATATAGGTGGTTAGAGGGTAAAATGGTAAAAATTTCTTTGAAAAACACGTGTTTCCCTTTCTTGCCCAATCGGAGGCCACGATCGTGGCCTAGTAGTTTTCTACCGATTATTAATTTTTCTTCTTTTATTCTTTTCACATTCTTTTCGAAATCACTTCTTAATTCTTTTGTGGCCCTTTCACCTCTCTTTTGCTTGCTTGATCGATCATCCAATTTATATCAAAGTATATTCCTTTTTTATTTTATTTGGAAACAAAATAATCCTAACTATGTAATTCAAATTTTCTAATAAAAACAATCAAAGGAAATAAAATTCCATGGGTTGCCTCCCATGCAATGCTTTTTTTAACATCGGTAGCTCGACGCTCTTTTTAGCTCACAGTGGTTCAAATGAATGGTGCAATGGTAGTGCAGTCACTAATCCTATAATTTGCATATGCAATACCATACTATGGTTTCCATATTCCTTATGAATCTCCTTACTTCGCCTTCTTTTATGCGATCGTTTCTTTTTGAACGTGTTCCCAGGATCCTCAATATCTTCCCATTCTCCTCAAGGTTCAGGTTCCTTGATATCCGTTGGAGGTAAAGGAGAACAATAGTCTTTCTTTGACACCTTGAAGGTTAATTGCTCCTTTCCTACTCTCAGAGTTAATTCACCCCCATCAACATCAATGATTGAACGATCAGTGGCCAGGAATAGTCATCCAAGAACCATAGGGGTTTCCACATCTTCTCTAATGTCCAGTATATAGAAGTCTGTGAGAAAGGTAAATTTATCAATTTGTACGTGCACATCCTTAATGATCCCCTTCGGTTAATGAACTATTCTGTCAGTCGTCTTCACTAACATCTTCGTAGGTACTAACTCTCTTAACCCCAATTTTAGACTAAAGGTATAGGGCATCATATTAATACTCGCACCCAAATCTGCAAATTCCCTATCTATGTTGACTCTATCAATATTGCAAGGAATGAAAAAATCCCCTGGGTCCTCTTTCTTCTGTGCTATGTAAGGGTTCTCTTCTTTTGTGTGCTCCTCAATCTTCTTCTAGACTGGTTCCTTTAGGGTGAGCCTCGTTTGTAGTTGTTCCGTTTTGTTCTCAACCCTGGTTGATTCAACCTCCTTAGAATTCTTTGTTGCCCTACTTGATAATGAATTCCGCCGGGCTAGAATAGGGTATGGGAATTGGGATCGAGGTTCTTTAATTGGCTCAATTTCAAGCTCACTTTGAAGGAATTCCATAATTGCCTATCCTTCTCCTTTATCTCCATCTTCCTTCGCGTGTTCAGGTTCCTTCTCCTGGGTCTGAATGATAGCCATGATCCATTCTTTCGGGTTAGACTCGGTATTGCTTGGAAGAGTTCTTGCATTCTGAGTAGTCATTGCCTTTGCTAGTTGGCCTACTTGGACTTCCAAATTATGTATTGACGAGGCATGATTCTTTTTTATCAAATTTGCTTTTGAGCCTCCTATGTGCACCCTCTATGCCTCTAAATTTATTCAAAATCTTATCCAACTTAGATTCCATTGAGCTTGGTTTATCTTGTTGGAAACTTGCTTGTCTTTTTGGCCTGAACTGTCCTCCAGCATTATTTGTCCAAGAGAAGTTAGGGTAATTCTTCCACTCAGGGTTATAGGTGTAAAAGTAGGGATTGTTGGCCCCTCCTCGTCCATATTGCGCTACCATATAATTTACTTGCTTCAGATTATCTTCCGTCAGTAAGTAACGGTCCACCGTATCATGATCCATCTGTTCACAGAGTTCACACTATAATTATATGGCTTTCGCTTGGGCTGATGATGAAGCCTTCAAGCTGCTGAGTCACGTCAATTGTCAATTTTTTATTGCATTTCAGTCATCTGATCGAAAGTCACAATTCTTTTTTGCTCTTGGAATGAATTAGTTTGCCTACTCTGCTCGTTTGTCCAGAGGCAGCTATCATTTGCCATCTTCTCTATCAGATCTTCCACTTCCTCAACTATCTTCCTCATTAGTGATCCTCCTGAAGCTGCGTCAATCGTGTCCATTGTAGAATGTATACAATAGGAATTCCTTGGGTAAGTTGTGGTATGGGCACTTGCATTGCAAATCCTTGTACCTCTCTCACGCTTCCTAGATCGATTCCCCATCACCTTGTTGAAAATTGGTAATTTTCTTGATGATCTTAGTGGTATTGGTCAAAGGGAAATACTTATCCAAGAAAGCAAGAACTAGCTGATCCCATGTTGTGACATTGGCTACTAAAGGAATGGTATCAAGCCTTTTCTCTATCTCTAAGGGTAAAGGGGAAAAGCCTGATTCGGATCGCATCTGATGGTACTAAAAGGTATAACAGATTTCAAAAAAGTTCACTATTTGTGCGTAGGGATCTTCATTTGCTAATCCATAAATTGCACATTCTGTTGAAGCATATTTAAGAATGCTGGTTTAATCTCAAAAGAGGCTGCCTAAACGGGTGGCCTAGCTACTCCTTGGTTAGCCGCATTGAACCATAGCCTCATGAAGTCCATCAAGATCCATTGTTGACGTGCTTGGTTCGCTTCGTGGTCTATATTCTGCTAAAATTCCTCAGCTATTGTTGATTTCATGATTTCCTCCTCTTCTTCACGCCGAGCTTTCCTAATGGTTCGCTCTAGTCGAGTGATGTCTAAATTTAAAGTTTCAGTTACAAGACTCGAACCTCTCATGATTCTTATGTTCATGTAAGAGCACGATTTCTGAAATAAAAGGGAAAGAATGAAAACAAAAATTAAAAACTAAACTAAACGCCTTAAATTATAAAACTAAACTAATCACCTCTTCGACAATAGTGTCAAAAACTTGATCACAGGTTTCCGATATGAAAAAGCTTTAATAATTTAACCTCAATATATCGCAAACGCACGGGTCGTTCATGTGGTACCTAACGTGTCAATCATGTAAGGGGGGTTAATCCAATCCTAAAATCTAAGGCTGAAAACAAATTGCAATAACTCAAAAAGAACAAAACTAAAGCAAGAAATTATTTCAATCATACAATTAATTCCAAGAATCAATTTTGAAAATATAAACAAGATAGCAGATGCAACACCCAGTCACACAGCAACCAAAAAGTTACCAATTGAGAGACAGGAAAATTTTATCCGACTTTAATGAAAACCTAATTAATTATGAAATTATTGGATTACCGGTTCTAGACAATCCTAAGGTTTATTACTCTCTCTCGAGTTATAATCACTAACCCTAATTTATAAACCCTAATCATATTATGGGAATTGCAATCTCTCGATTTACAATTTATCCAAAACCTAAATTAGATCTTAAGTTGTCCAAAAACTATGGAAAACCTAAGCAAGATCTCTCTTTACACAAATTTACCGATTTGATTTAATTCTTGATCTATTAAATTACCTAACTCTCGTTAGCCCAATTTAATGATTTTCACTTAGTTCACCCTCTCAGCTTATTACTGAATTATGCAAGTCCAGAATTGAAATCGTAAAAAATCCAATAAAAATGCAACAATCAAATTTCATCAATATCAAAGACAAAATATCCCGAAGGTGAGTTTAGACAAATCCTCAACAAATCCATCATCTACGGCTATCTCAAATTCTATACAATCATAAAAATTGAAACTACACAAGAAATAGACTCAGAATGGATGACGGAGGCAGCAACGGCAAGAAACCTCCTATTCCGGGAAGTACTTCGCGTAGGCTTCTTCTCCACGTCTCTATTCCTTCGTTTCTTTCTCAATCTCTCGATAAAGCTCTCTAGGGTTTTGAAATTGTGGCTAATGCAAAAGCTCCTTCTCTCGTGTTCTCTTGTTCTTTAAATATTTTGTGTGTCTTCAGCAGCCCTAGGATTTTTTAGGGGTCGAAAAAGTCCAAAAATTTTCTGTAAAATTAGCTTTTCCTCTTGTTTATGTGTATGTCCGATGTAGGCCACGATCGTAGCCCTGCATGTCATGATCGTGGCCTGCATTAAACCTTTCTATCATGATCGTGGCCCATATGCCACGATCGTGGGTTGGCTTTCATGTTTCTGTCACGATCGTGGCCCGAAAGTCTCCGAAACTTCTCCGTTCTTCGATGTTGATCCTGAAACACTAACAAACACGTTAAGGTACCTCAAAAACATCATATTTAAGCTCAAGGACTTATACTAACCCATAAAAACACTTAAACACACAAACTAACCTAATTCTAACATAAACACATACTAATCACTCAAATTGACATTTAATACATAACAAACTAAGCCCTAAAATATTATGCAATTCACACCTATCAATAACTCCAGACGTATAGGTTTCTCATACTAGGTTTCCTTCCAGTCTATAACTTAACAGGAGTTTTAAGGACTGCCTTACTAGGAGTCCTATTAAGCAAACACACAATAATTTTAAGTGCATGCATCCATAAACTTAAAAGGAGTTTTAAGGATTGCCTTATTAGGAGTTCTATTAAGCATATACATGACAATTTTAAGTGCATGCATCCATAAAATTTTTGGTAATAAGGAATTACTCATCATACTTTTAATCATATTCATTAAAGTCCTATTATGCATTTCTGTCATATTATTTTGTTGAGGTGTGCCTTACATAGTATATTATACACATATGTCACGTTTCCCAAGGTACTTAATAAATGGACTTGGAATTTATCTTGATTCATCATATTTTCCATAATATTCACCACCTATAGCAGATCTTACAATTTTTTCTTTTTTATTTAATGGCCTTTCAATGTCCTTTACAAGCACCTCAAGAGCATCTACAACTTAAGATTTTTCATTAAACAAATAGATATATCTATAACATGAAAAACCATCTATAAAGGTGATAAAATAATTTTCTTCACTAAAAGATGGAGTGTCAAAAGGTTCACATATATCAATGTGTATAATTTCAAGGAGTTATGTAGCATCCAGCCTCTCGGGCCGGATCGCTACAGTGTGGAGCCCAGCCTCCACCGCTATCACTCCAGGTATTGTC
>JAOQML010000002.1:30066097-30093049 GCA_027568935.1 Erythroxylum urbanii
TTTTATTAAATCAATAAATTTTTTAATCATTTTATCTTTTTCCAACAACTACAACTACACTTATTAAATATTTATTTCATATTTTAACAGTCGTCAAAATAATAATTTTAAATATATAAATATTTATTAAAAATAAATACTTATTATTTTAGTAGGTTAATTTCAGTATAATATTATCGATCGCGGCTTCCAAACCAGCCTTAATTCCTTTGTGTGTTGCGTGCGTGGCCGTACAAGCAGCTTATAAGTTATAATCTATCCATTTAGCTTCTTTCATCTCATCAACGTCAGAACAGGCACATCCATACACACAAGTCATTCACAAAACTGAGAAAGATCAGCAATCCAACTGATGCCTTTAAATTCTTCAAGCCTACTGGCTGCCAAAGCCCCACACTTCTTGGGACTTCCCACAACGTATGCACCCAACTCTGCAACCGCTTTCTCTTCGTTTCTCCCTTTTCTCAACAAAAACCTCCAAACCAACTCTTCCCATGTTATGGCTGTCCCCAACTTGAACCAAAGTCACGGCCTTTCGTCTTCAGTTTTTGAGGAATCACCAAGCTTGAACCTTTCGTTTGCAAAGGCTGATAAGTATTCCAGAGAATTGGATATTGCTGTCAGAGCTGTGCAAATGGCTTGTTCTCTCTGCCAGAAAGTGCAGGGCAGTCTCATATCTAATACCAACAATGAGATTCATGTCAAGGATGATCATTCTCCTGTCACCATTGCCGGTATCTAATGGAATATGAGCTGGGTTCTCCATAATTTTCGTTTCTTTCCCTGGTTTGAATTTGATGCTGAATATTAAAGTTGAAGATCTTATTTGAATACGGGATAAAATTGCTCTTTGATATTTTTCATTTTTTCAATCTCAATCTGTCTTAATCTGCTATACTTTTCCAATCAACAATAACAATAGGCATCTGTGGAAGAGATGAATGACGAAGTATATGTGCTTTATCTTATCCTTTCATGGATGAATATAAGTGGAAGAGATTATGGCATATGGAACTACTTTGGAATTATTTGATTAAAAACAGCTGCATGTAGTGCTGTAACTTCATCCCTTCACTAATGCAACTGCAAGTTGCAAAGTGATGCCACCTGTGAACAGAGAAAGCATATCAGAGAAATGTCAATTTCCTTATCATTTTGATTACTGTAGGATTCTGGACATACATTTTCCAAATAAGAAATATAAAGAAGTAAGAGTTCTTAGGACTGGAGTTAGAAATGTGGACTTGAGTATCAATTTGACTTCTCTCTTTTACTTTGCCTGTCCAGGGTGTTATCTGCGTTCTCTGCGAAAGATATGTTAAATTCTTGGTGTCTTTCTATAAGAAAATCCCGATTCAACAGAACCATTTGCTCAAAATTAAATTTTTTTTATTGCATCAACATTTTCCATTTTTATTTTGTCTTTGTTTTTGTTCTTTTGTATTTGTATTTGCCTCATCTGCTTTCTAAATCTTAGTACTGAAACTGGTTGCTGATCTTTTAACTTGCTGTCATTATTCGTTGTCATATTGTTCGTGGGTCTTGCTGATTGAACTTTAAATTAGATCTTTCTTATAAGTTATCCCCTAAAGTAGTAATTGTATTTGAGCCTTTTGACTTCCTTTCCCTGTTCTGGTCAAAGCATAGGAACCTGTTGCAGAAACTAATTGAGCTTGATCAACTGACAATATTGTTAACAGAGCCTACAGCTGTGCTACGTAGATGGTTTTTAGAGAATGCACTTTTGGGGCTGTAGCTAGAAAGTAACTCTTACACATGTAATAGTTTTCTCATCACTAATTCTGATTTCTCATATATATGAGATCTTAACTGAACATTTATTTTATAGATTGGGGCGTCCAAGCCACTGTCAGCTGGATACTGTCCATGTCCTTGGGAAGTAAAGATGTGTCAATAGTTGCAGAGGAAGACGCACAAAAGCTCAGCAAGGCTGATAAAGCTCCGCTCCTGAAAGTTGTAGTCCAAACTGTGAATGAATGTCTTGCTGAAGCACATCATTTTGGTCTTGAAGCTCCAGGGATGGCCCTGGACAATTCAGAAGTTCTTGAAGCCATCAGTCGTTGTAACTCAACTGGGGGCCCTACAGGAAGGTTTTGGGCTCTTGACCCCGTAGATGGTACGCTAGGATTTGTCCGCGGAGATCAATATGCTGTTGCTTTAGCATTGATAGAGGATGGAGAGGTGATGCTAGGAGTTCTTGGTTGCCCCAATTACCCAATGAGAAAGGAGTGGCTTAGTTATCACCATCGTTACTATAGAATCATCTCTAAGTTGACCCCTCCAACATCTGAATCTTGGGATAAGGGCTGTGTAATTTATGCCAAGAAAGGCAGTGGTGAAGCTTGGATGCAACCTCTAACACAGGGACAGAGAAATTTGACATGGCCAAACACTGCAAGGCCAATTCGAGTGTCCTCAATTGATAATCCAGCGTTGGCAACATTTTGTGAACCAGTTGAAAAGGCAAATTCTAGCCACTCGTTCACTGCAGGGCTGGCTCACAGTGTTGGACTTAGGTGCATATGCTTTTATTCTTTTTCTAATATAAGTTTTCTGTTATTTCCACGCAATAGAGTAACCCTCCGAATGAATTCAAGTTTGTCTATGTTTCATTTCCCTTCTTTCTTCTGAAATTTGACATAAACATCCTCTACTGGAATAAAAAACATCCCGTAAGAGTTAAGCCTACCATTATCATCTATCATGCATATACATACTATGATCTATCAAACTAGAATAAATAAAACAATAAAAAGCAGTCATTTTTTCCATTCTAGAGGACACAAATCCATTAAGTTTGAGTTTTGAAGAAAAGCTAGCATTTGCAGAAGCAAATGGGGAAAGCTACAAGATCATTCAGTTATGTGAAGCTCATTATCATCTTTTATTGCAGGAAGCAGCCATTACGTGTCTACAGCATGGTGAAGTATGCTGCCATAGCTCGTGGGGATGCCGAGATATTCATGAAGTTTGCCAGGGCTGGCTACAAGGAGAAGATATGGGATCATGCAGCTGGTGTTATTATTATAGAAGAAGCCGGTGGTGTGGTTACTGATGCTGGTGGGCAACCTTTGGACTTCTCAAGGGGTGTTTATTTAGAAGGTCTTGATCGGGGTGTAATAGCTTGTGCTGGAGCAAACTTACATGACAAGATCATCAAAGCCGTTGATGCTAGCTGGAACTCCTCTAGTCTGTAAGGTTTTGCTATGTGATATTAATAAGAGCAAAATGATTACTTAGAATACAGCGCAGGGAAGGCCTATAGAATTGGATATTTGTTTCCTGTTCATAAAGTTTCCAGGGAACCATTTGCTTTTTCATGGGTTCTTCACTGTCCATATGTTGCAAATTATATGTTAGCAGTTTGAAGCTTTTAAATGATGATGCTGTACAGAAGTGTTTGTTAGGTTATGAATCACAGATAATGCTCTTGTACCACCCTTTAGTCCATTCAATGATCAGTTCCACTAAGCTACCACTGGTGCAGAAAATTTATGAAGGCCAACTGCTAACATTACAAATCCAATTTGGAAATGTATTGAATCCCTCCTTGTCTATGCCTTGAAATCACCCGGTAATGAAATCAGTTAGAGCAATAAACATGGCGTAGGACTTTTTTCAACAACAAGAAGAATGCACAAGTTCTTTTGATCTCGTATGGACTTCATCATTCTTCTGTAAGAAGAAAATCATAAAGATTATAGGTCAATTGTATATATTACAAGGACAATCACATAGATTAAAAGGATCTAATTATAATAAATATGTATAACCATACATGATTTCATTTATTTAATATTTTGTTGAATAATAGTAGTTATTAATAGATAACACTAAACTCATTCAATGGTGTTTGAGTGATTATCATCTCCTATTCACTCATGAATGAGTTTAATCGATTGTAATTCTGTAATATAAGAGCTCATTGTCATATATCTTTTATGAGTATATATGACATGAATTAATCTTGGGACTAATATATCCTTGAGTAGATATTATATATAATACCCTAGATCATATCTACATTAAATCTCTTTTTGATCTCATTTGTTTCATCATATTGAGATGGTCCACCTTTGAATACGTTTTATATGAGTCTTTAAACAAAATGACCTTTTGTTATGAATTCTTTAAAATCAAATTTAATTTGCTTTTCTAAAATCGTTCCATAAGATTGCATCATACATGATCTATTGGTAACATTGTAAAATAGCAAACTTTAAATTTAATTGTCAAGAATTGGATAAGAGTCTTAAGGTTATTTAATGAGGCACCTTAACCTTAAGGATTTCACACAATGTAAGCTGAGATCTTGTAACTTATATTAATCTCTTTTGTGGTCATATGTGCACATATAGTGCGAATCATGTGTTATAGTATTGACTTATATTATCTTTATGTGAATGTCTTTAATTCACAAAATACTATACAGATGTTAGTTCAAACGTATTGAATGTTTAACTTGAGTTCATTTTTCTACTCCAAAACAAATTTTCTTTGAAATCTCATCTTACAACTTGAGATAGATATAGTGATAATTTAGTAACTTTGTACCAACTTCCTATAATTTAGGGTGAGATTTATGGTTTAAGTTTCTTTCTCTCAATTGTCACCTAGATAATAAACTTCAAACCTGCCTCATTTCTAGTGATCACAAATCTCCAAAGACGATTGTCTGTGTGAGAAAACAAATCTTTGATATGTCTTACATATCCTTGATTCATATATCTATATATGTATATTTACACAAAATAAACAAATATATTTATGAATCAAGTATTGTATAACGTATAATTTTCATCAAATATTCTCATATAAATATGACATTACAATAAATGAACATACAAAGAGAAATATTTCTTAGTACATTTCAATATTTACGTAAGTCAAGAGACTTCACATGCCTAATATATACATCTTTAAAAACTGGCTTTATCATTGGGTTTGCCACTATATCTCATGTAGTTATCTACTCATGTTCAATTCTCCTTGTGTTACTATTTCTTTCACATAATTGTACTTGGTATCTATATGCTTGGTTTTATAATGAAATTTGAAATCTTTTGTATAAGCGATTGTTGCTTGACTATCGCAATTGATAATTATTGGTTCAATTTCTCTTTTATTGATTTCTAAATGAACCAAGAATCATTGAAGCCATAAAATTTCTTATACTATTGTTGAAAATACTACAAATTTAGCTTTCATTGGAGACAATGCAACATAAGATTATTTCTTACTCTTCCATGATATTACTCCATTATTGAGTAAGAAAACAAATATGGATGTATATTTTCTGTCGTCTAAATCTCTTTCCTAGCCTTCATTCGTATATCCTTGTATACATAAGTCATTGCCTTGATAGTAGTGCATAGTCTACTATACCTTTTGGATACCTCAATATTCTCTTTATTGCTTTCCAATATGCTTGTCTTGGATTTGATTGATATATGCTCGCCATTCCAACTGCATAATAATATTTGATTTTGTACACATCATTGCAAATATAAGACTTCCAATTACACTAGAATAGGGAATTTTGTTCATTTTTGTTCCCTTTCTTATGGCGTAGTTACACAAAACCTCTTGATGAGACTTTCTCCTTTAGCAATAGGATTGTCTATTGGTTTGCAATCTTGCATATAGAATCGTTATAAAAGCTTTTGGAAATAAGCCACTAAAAAATGAGACAATAATCTTTTTAAACAATCTTTTGAAATCTTAACTCCAGTAATGCTTGCAGCTTCACCCATATTTTTCATCTCAAATTTAAATGACGACCAATATTTGATTTGCTTGACAAACTCACAGTCATTACAAGCAATTAAAATGTCATCTACATAAAAAGATAAAATTGCAAATTTATCTTTAGATCTCTTAATATATACACAGTGGTCTTCATCACTATGTGAGTGACCTTATCTTGGTCACTGATGTTCTCCCAAATCATGCAACTAATGCTGATCATATATCTTTAGCATTTTCATATTTTCTAAACTCGTGCATGATATCATTGTCCATGCTACTTAGTAATATAAAGTGAGTAAGTGAGTTCTTCTTCTTCCAAAGCTTATATGTATCATGGTCCCTTTTATGTTGGGTCATATTTCCCTCCTCAAGAATATCTATTGTCATGCTTAACAACTCAAGTGCCTTTTGCTTTTCTAGCATATATTGGATTTTCATGCTACATATTTGATAGTTGTCGCTATTTAGTTTCTCTCCCTTATTAAGTTCAGCAACACTATTTTCTGAAGCAGTAGCCATTATTGAAACACTAAGTTTCTACACAAAAAAATATCATGCACGTCAATGTCATATAAATCGTGTAAAGAGTGGCTAATCAAATATCAAATGCTTATGAAATTGAAAGACCACATATGTGTTCAATCATCATTTATACTACAATTAAATACCAATTTTCATACTATATATGAATTCATTATAAATAGTACATATCATATGTGTTATAATATATCAATCATATACATTCATAAATGAACAAACTACATCAATTTTATCACAACATATTTCACATTACATAAGTTGTTTGTTCAATGAACATATTGACTATAACTAACAAATCCTACATGGAATAGAGTTAATAAGTTCATGTGACAAAGTTCACGAAGCTTGATATGAAATATTTCTGACTATATCTCTTAGGAAACTTGTAGGGTACAAAGTTGTAATTTGTTTCCCTTTTTTAATTTCCTTCATAAATGTCTTCACTAGCCAATCATACATTTTTTTAGGTGTTTCCATATTTTAGAGCGTTCTCAACAATTCAGCTTCAAATTGTGGCAATGTTGAAAATAAAATCATATACTTTATGTCAACTTGTGCATAAGCCAAATAACCATTAAAATACAATTTTTGCATCAAATTATTAACTGATGTTAAGTATTGTACTAAGTCTTCTTCATATACTATGCATATATTGAATAACCCTGCTAACATGACGATGACACGTCTCATCGATGTTGTAGTATGGAGAAGTCAAGGTGTCCTCTGAATAATTGACATTCTCTTGAAAAAACAAATTTTCAGGCATCAAAGGCTTATATACATATACCTATAAAATAAATGAATCATTTCACTAAAACAATAAGGAACTCTTGCTCTTAAAATATAGTTCATAACTTTAACTGATTTAATTCATTTACTTAGAATTTCTCATTTAATTTATCAAGTAAAGAATTTTGATTCAATTAGAAACTTAGTTTAATTGAATTAAAAACTTATTTCTAATTCTTATTATACTAATATGTCAATTTATTTAATTTATTGTTTAATTAGACGATTATTTCTAATTATGAAAATATTTAATTAAAAACTCATTTCTAATTATTAAACTTATGAACTTGCTCGTTTATATTTAAATAGAAACTTATTTCTAATTACTATTAAACTAATCATTTTAATTTTATAATTCACTTAAAATTTTATTTCTATGTATCATTAAATCTAGATATTTCTAAATTTAAGTACCATATAATTTCATATTATATATTTAGTTATAAATCTACCCCACAATTTTGTCTCTTTTTCTCAAGGTAGCTCAAAGTCACAAAAAAGGGATTCTTAAATGGATCTAAATGAAGTCCAAAAATTAGCCCATGCATTTGCTCTTAGCCCATTAAAATGGGCCTAACCTTTAAGTTCAACTCATCAGCCATAAGATTAATAAAAATTTTGTGACAATTTTACGTTATTTTCTCGCCACCCATCTGCCACTGCCTCTTATATTTTCTCCCACAATTGCAGCCGACGACAACCAAGAGAAAAATGAAGGACTAATGCAACGGTACTCGGCCACCAGTAGGAGTTTGTTTCCTTCCTAGGCGATGATAGCCAGTAGGAAGAAGCATCAGGTGGCATGGGAAGCATGACTGTACCCACGGGAACCTTAACTGAGAACCTTGAATTAGATGGATGTACCAGCTAGGGGTGGGGCACAGCTCGGTTCGATCAATTTTTGGCCTTTTTTTAGACCGAATCGAATATTCAGTTTTATGGCACAAGAAAACCGAATCGAACCGAATGTCAGATGAAACCAAATTTTCGGTTTGCCTTACGGTTCGGTTCGGTTCGGTTACTTCAATCGGTTTGGGCTCTAATCTTGGGCCTTAAAATTTGGATCAATTTTAGTACATGTCCAACATTTTTATTTCATTTTAGGACCTATTAGGTGATTGTCATACTTGCAAAGTTGCAAACTTACCTTATATACCTAGAGTTAGAAGTATAAAAACAACAAACTTTTTTTGTTTTTACTTAATCAATTTGGTTCAGGCTGGTTTGGTAAAAAATTTTGCCTACACCACACCCGAATCGATATAGTCAGTTTTTCAATATCCAAAATCAAACCGACCATCCATCACTCTCCACACCAACCGGTTTGGCTCGGTTTCTTCGGTTTTACGGGTCGGTTCGATTTTTTTCGATTTTTTGCCCACCCCTAGTATCAGTTGATGTTTCTTAACGGAGTTAATTGTTTTGGGCTGATGTGGTTTCAACAATTATCAAATACTTTGATAAGATCTAAAAACTATTATTTATCTCTCTAAACTACTAAAAATCATCACTTCATATCCTATCGTTAGCTCACTACATTGATGACAACACTTTCAAAATGACGTTGCATAACAATAGGATGCTTATGTGGATGCTTGTAAAATATAAAAATCGACTGAAGACGAACACATGAATTCCAACTTCATCTCACTTCTCCTTTGGATATAGGATTTCATTGTCATACCTCTTAATACTACATGCAACGACGTTCTTTCCATTGATTGCAAAGCATAACATCGTCCATGTCCTATATATGTTAGAATATCTAAATTCAAAAGTTGCATTATATTAGACATTTCAATCTCTACTCCACTAAAAATTGAAGATCACAAACCCTCACTCAAGTTCATCTTATGCAAACTTTTCATATTTTCTTTGCATAATTAGTTAAACCTATTTGCATCATTGTCTAATTAGGTCAATTTTTTAAGATTACCTTAAACTTAAAATTAAGATAGTTTATTTATGAACTTGATCTTGTATCAATTTATTTCTTTTAAAATTCTTTTTGTTTATGAACATTTATAAAACTATGTTTAACATGTACCCATTAAATAAGAACAAAGTCCAAAAGGTGTAGTAGTACTTGGTTATAATTTCAAATATGTCTCGCATATAAGCAAATATGTTCTTTTATACAAAAGAAACAAAATTAGTGGCAACCACAACATTAAATTTAGTCATAGATCAAAAGAACATAAGATTTGGCCTCCTAAGAGGTGCAAAAGCTCTTAACTCTACGTTCCTCTTAGTTATTTTAGTTTTTGGATCAATTTCAAAGTTTTAGACCTTATTGGTTCAAGACTTTAAGGTGAGATATTGCTTTTGTCGTTACCTTTTTAGGACCCTTTGGTTTTCCATTCAATTCCTTCACTTATTCTTCGTCTTTTCTTTTATTTGTCTCTACTTTTTACAAAATTATTAATATTTTACAAATTCTATCATTATGACAATATTTTTGCATTTGTGGCACTTAATTATACCTTTTTTCTTTTTGATAGGTTATTTGAGGTTTTTTTTTTTACTCTTTAATCCTCTTCTTCTCTAGTCTAATTGCTCTAGCATTAACCATTGGAGGTTGATGAAGTGACCATGATTTTCACGATGTTCAGGCTAGAATTGTTTACTTAGTATTGGAATGGTTCCTTTCTAGTAGAATCTCATATAGGATTTTTTAGAGAAGCATTTATGCACAAACTCTTTAAGATTACCTCTACTTAGAGTAATTAAAGCAATGAAACAACCATATAGGATATCAATCATATCTCTTCTCCCATATGTGTAATTTCTCTTTCTTACATCAACAGTATGGTGATCTCTCATATAGTGTTCAATTTAAAATTTTCCTCTCCAAAAAAGTGGGTTAGATAATTTGTTGGGTTTCTTTAATTCTTTTCCAACTATTCTAATATTCTATGACAAAATTTTTTTATTATATGCAATTATCACTTGCTTCTTTTGATGAAATACCTTTGTTATTTCTCTCTTAATTATCTTTAAGCATGTCAATATAAACTTATCCCTTGTTTTCTTTAAGTATGCATTGAAACACTTAACAACGTTATTGTAGAGAAAATAAGTCTTCATTTTTGTGTCAATAAAATGGCTACCAAACCTCTTTTTGGATTTTTTAAGCCAAGTATGACTTTCCTCCTAGTTACTTATTTATCTTTTAAACATTTATTTTATGCAATCAAAAGCAATATTCCAAATTTGATATCTTATAACAATATTCATCTTAGTTGCCTGGGTAAATTATCTCATAGATGTCTAAAACAAAATGTGTATCTTATTTTTTCAATTCAATTTTAAATGATTATTATAGTTTCTTGTATACATCAAACTATTAGGTCAAATAACGCTAAGCTTAATGAAATTCAATAAGAGTCAGATTTATATAAATATTATATTTCGCTTATTAGACTAAAAATCTATTTATTATCCTAATCAATGTCATCTAAAAGGAATTAAACAAAATACCTCCAAATTTATTATTTATACTAATAACATATCATACCAAAGGTTATATATTATTATTTAGATCCCTCCCATTGGTAATGAGCATCTGACCTCAATACTTAGTCTTTAAATGACATTCATTAATGTATAAAAGTAATGTTTTCGCTTGCTCTAGACAAAAATAGAAAGAATAGCTAGTGGTATTATATTCCATCACAAGTAAAAAATATAATCTTATTTGTTATACTATGCTCTTTCATCACCTATTATAAGATGTAAAACATATATCTAAACTCTATATACTTTCGTGTCTAAAATTTCTTATTAATATATCTTAGAATTGTTCCCTTTAAGCTGTAAATATTCCAAGAAGGGTTATCTCTAAATTTCTTAATATATTTATTAGAAATCCATTTATAATACATCTTCTATCAGCCAAAGATTCTATTAGATTATATTCAAACTATGTTTTCTCTGAAGTTTTTTTATCTAGAATAGTTCTCCCTATTAAGAGAAACTATTATGAATCTTTAAACCATATTTTTTTATAATCAACTATCACTCTATTTTTTATTCTTGATGTTTGTCTAATCAAACCCTTCCTATATGATTATACTTTTAAGTGCTTTCTTATATGTATCAACAACAAAAATGCCATTTTGTATTTCATTTCAATCTTATCATCCAGATCATCAATTGTGGCATTGAAACAATGATACTTTGACTTCTCTATACGCTTAACTAAACCCCCTTTAATAATGATAATGTCATGGTCATTAACTTTAACATCCTTGTTGACTAAATCAATATCATTTGTATTAGTGTTAAATTTAGGCACATATTGACTTACATCTCCAGTTTTGCTCTCAAATGTGTTATCTTGAAGCCCAAAACTCACCACTTACAAGTAATATATAATCTCTTTCTTACTCATTATATGTTAGGTCATCTCACTTATTAAGTATTAATAGAGTGGAGCGCTAATACTTTACTATTCATCTAAAGAAAATGTTGGAGTTATTGGATTGAAGTCAATACCTTATTGTTCAAAAGTTGATGGTATAGTTAAATGAGAGCCAATTCAAACTTATTCATTATTAGTTGTTTTTTTATTATTAGAATGGACCCTAAACCAACAACTTCATCATTAATTGCACTTACTGTTGTTAGTGTGCACTCCTTATGAAAATAGTTCAAATCAACTATTATACTAGATAAATTTAACTTAGGATATATTTTAACTTCTAAATAAAATTACACTACTCTCTTATCCCTTTTTAATAATCTCAATCATCTTTCTAATGTCATCATTAGTTTTGGTACTTTTAAAATTATCTTTAAAGGACTATGGAGAAAATTTAATGTAAATTCTCAAGCCATATCATAATCTAGAGTCTTAACATTAAACACACAATATATCATACTAATTTATTCTAACTTAAACCAAAAGAATCATAGTCACCACCCTCTCATATCATATCCAATTTAAACATAAAAAAACCACAATAGAAGCAATCAAATCTAATCATATAACCATCTTCTCCGGTCAGTAGAACTTGCATTGTTTTCCAAATTCGTATTCATACTCACATTATATTCATTTTGCATATTTGTAAACAACTTCCATCATTACGTTTTCCCTATTGGTTACAAAATTAAGAGGCATAAATGAGAACAATTTAATCCTATAATACCTATATTCCATTAAAGTGATTGTTAAAAGCACACACAAGTCTTATTCAATGTTTCATATAAGTTAAAGCTTCTAGAAAGTATGATGTGAAACCATAGGTATAACAACTAAAAAAAGATCAAATTTGCATAAGAATTAAAATAGAGTGATTACTAAAATGCAGCTTATCAATTATCTATTAAAACAAACTTGATAGATACCCATAACATAAAGTAAATACTTCTTACCCAATAAGAAATCATATCAGAAAACAATCATATTCAAACATTAGGTTCATATAAATGTCTCATTTCGCATTTATACATTCCCTTTCACACTAACTTTCAATCGTAATTCCATACCCCACAAACTAAAAATAAAAATTGCACTTGTAATAACTCTTAAGAGCTTTTTTTATAAATTGATGCTTTTAATTGACAAAAATAATAGGAGAAATAAATATAATAACCTAATTTTACTATACTAACCTAAATATTAAAAATATAGATAGATAAATTAGAACATAATCAACTAACCTATGAAGGCTTCACAAATTTTATACTCACATATTTAGGGATGGCTTATAGCTTATAATGTTGAGCTACTCAAAGGATTAGCTCAAAAATTAGATATGTCGAGCTTAATAGACTCTGCACTTTAGTATAGGGTGACATATGAGAACTTTGGGAGAATCAACTAAGTTTGACAACATCATAGGAGACTCTTAGTCTAAGCCTATAGATGCTCATACCTTGGAAGTGCTAAATAGTATCAAAGAACTTGCGGTGCTATGCAGCCTCCCCACCAATAGCAACATTCTCTAGATTATTTTCTTTTGCTTATGATATCTTGTTCAGTTAATTAGTATCTGATGTTCGCATGGTTTTAAAAGGTATTCCCCTAGTCACGTTGTAAGACCTTTCACTCTTTTTACATTTAAATGCATTCTATTCTTTCTTTATTCAAAAAAAAGTCATGCTTAGTAGCCATAATGACATTATCAAACTACATTAGAAGTTTGAAGAGCACAATTTTATTTTGACAAAGTAAGCTAACAATGTTTGTTTTTCACAAGTATCTATATATGCATTCTACGATTGTACAATGTTGTTTTAAGAGTGTTTTCATTAACTTAGTTTACAAAATTCAGTAGTATGGTGTGACATGATAATTTATTAATAGTTTAGGGAGTTAAGTGATAGTTTCTAAATCTTATAAAGACATTTAATAATTATTGAAATCGTAAGAGATTCTAAAGCAATTAATCCTTCTTAATACAAAGGTATTGTGATTGTATAACAAACAATGTCATATTGTAAAATGATTTATGCACAATGGAGCATAAAGGAATTGACCTCAAAGTAAGAGGCAGAAGCACCCCTCCAACTAATTATAAATTAAATCTTCTAGGATATATAAGGTGAAAATTATTGGATATACTTTTACTTGAAAAGTAATATGCAAAGTTAATAAGGCTTAAATAAGACAAATCTTGCATTGGTCTAAGAAAAAATAATATAATTTTTTATGTAAAATATGAATGTCTTGCCAACACTTGCTAAAAAATTTTCCTTTACTAACAAATTAATTTTATTCTATTTTTTGTTAATTAGAAATTTTTCAATTATAATTTATTAATTTGTTATCTTTTACAATTATTTTCAAATAAAAATATAATTATCATCATCATCGCCTAATCATTAGTTAATTAATCTTGAAAAATTATTACTCATTATTTATTTTGTAAATATTTTTATATAATAAAATTTTATTCTCAATAAATCTACATGTAAATAAATTATCTATAACTAGTAAATGTCATAATCTTTACATGTTATTATATATTTTACATCTTGTATTATTTATTTTGTTATATTTATTTGTAAAATGATGTTCTGTATGATTATATTTATATCTTTTTTAAGGGACAAATTCAATTAATTCAATTTTTTTACTTTAAACAACTCACCTAACAAATTTTGTACGTGAAAATAAAGATACATTAATCGTTAATGTCAATTGAATCAAATTTATTGCTTAATTTTAAGTTACTAATTCGTTAATTTTATACTATATGATTTATGAGTTATTTCATAGTTCGCCCTAATTTGCATGTTCCAATATAAGGGTAATTGTATATGCATAAGAATTTAGCAAACTATTCGGGCAATTGTCATTGCTTGTGGGCCTGAACTTGGGTGATCTATCTATAACTAGATATGTTCAATAGTTTATCTAATGTACACTTTTCTAATAATAACTACGAATTCGATTATTATAAAAAATAAAAAATTAGCTCTTAATTGAAACTGAGCATGTTGGTAGAAGACAATAAGTACCAACTTTTGAGTTTTGAATATAGTGAATTATTATTATTATTATTATTATTATTAGGGACGGCTGGCTATTGAATTGATACACTAACGTCAAGAATCAATCAGTTCCTTGTAGACGATCGGATATTAAGGGGACATGCAGCTACATAGTAGCATTGTCAAAAAAAATTAAAGAAGCGGTCGGGCCCTCCCTATAAAGTCTTGGTTCTCCTTCTCTCTACTTGGTCGTAGTGCTATACAAGTGTATTATAACCAGAATGACAGGTTATGGATCCTAGAGTTTTTGACATGGTCCTTCCTTCTAGTAGAATTCGTGTGCATGTAACATTTTCAACAAGTTTGCGTAAGCGTGATTGGGACACAGCATTTCAATTTTCGAACTAGTTTTGTGTCTGAAGTGAGAAAGTTATTCAATCTGATGGTGCTGTCAACTGTTTGTTTACACCTAGATTGAGGGTCGATGAACACACAACTCTTTTTAATCCATCACGACTTTGTTCATTTTATTGAGCAGAAAGTGTAGCTGAAACTGTACTGAAGTTGCCTTGAAAACTTCAGATTAAAAGATCCAATTCTCTCCTCTATTTTATTTTATTTTTCTCATGTTGCAACGACTTAAGAGCTTACTTATGAACATTGCAATTTACATGTACCAGGACTCTGAATGACAGAAACGAGATGAGGTCTTTACTTCCAAGCACATGTACCATTAACGCCAAGTGCAGATTATTTGACTAAGATATAGCTGGCAGGAAAGCATTGACTTACAGACGCAATTAAGATGTGGATGCATGTGATTGGGATGTTTAGGTATGAGATTCACGTCTTAAATGAGTTATGCAGATAGGAAGTTCTCCACATTTATGCCAGTGATTTTTGACACGCAATTCCTCTTCGAATAGGTTTTAAGACGACTCCTCCGCGCCCTCACACTCTCTTTATTGTTGACGACTCATGAGTAGGTGCTTGATCATACATGATGACTCCGTAGACATAAAATGTATCTGCCTATAAATTTAATCCCTTTCCTTTTATACCTCCAGGACCATAAGATCCAGCATTGAATTGCCATGCTACCAAAATTACATACATGTGAACATCAGCCCCCGTCAATTTTATTATGCTTGCTTCATTGACAAAATCCAAAAGGACTAGAAGACGGACAAAGATGACCAAATTAAATACTAACAGTACCATTAATTAATATCTTATGACAAGCAACACTGGAAAGGATGGAGTAGTGACTATGGCAAGGAAAGATAAACCGTACACCTGTATGATGATGATGATGGCTAATCTTCCTTTCTCAGTTTCGCATACATCGAACTCCAATCGAAGACTTCCTTGTCAAGGACAGACGCGTTACATTAATTTTCCAGAGAACAGTAAGGTCAGCACTGTCACGTACACATAAATATATTAAAGATTCCAAATAAAATATGTCAATCTCTTACAGTTTCACCTTAGTTGTTCCCATCATGAGTTTACTTCCATATTATGTTAGTATGTTAATCATTTTCTTGAAGTTTACGATTGTCACCCCATCTCGATCTGCAACACAACTTGGAAGAATTTTTTTTATCTCATTTACCATTTTTCACCTCTGATTCTACAACGGTGTTTCTATTATCAATAAAGTAATTATGTAGTAATCAACCATTTTCATTTGCCATTAATATTTATGTTTTTTGGCCTGAAATTTTATAATATAGTGGTATGTGTTATATAGTCATGTCGGATATTTTGCAAAATGCAGTGGTAGTTTTTGAATAATTGTGTATTTTTAGTATAGTACAATGGTGTAATAAAGATGAGTAATAAAATGAAGAACAAGAAGAGTGCTTTAGATGTGACAACCTTACAAAGTTTGGCGAAGAACATTGAGACAACGGTGGTACTTGAAATAGGACTGGAGTTTGAAAATTTTATAATAATATTTGATTTGTACCAAAAGTATGTTAGTTGTTAAGGGTTTATAATTATTATAAGGAGAGGAAGAAAGATGAAAGAGGAGGATTTAAGATGATAATATTTTCTTGTCTTCGAGGTTGATTGTACAAATTCACGAGGGTTAAATAAAACAAGATTAAGTAGAATTAGGTGCAATGGTTAAGTAAGTTAATGATTTTTCGAAGGCATTTGGATCATAATCAAGTTTGAAGATGTGCATAACCATGATTTAATTCCAAGTAATAAGAGGTTTCTGAGGCAACAATTAAGACTTGATTGGAATTAAACTTAAGTTATGGAATAAAGTCATGCGCAAATGTACAAATTGTTATTACATATGCAAGTCGGTATAAAAACATGACATGTTTATGAAAGAATTGCCTTTATCATATAGAAATATTAAGATAAGTGCAGCTCAAAGAAGGAGATGTAGAAGTGGTGTAACATGTTCTTTAAAATGAAAGAAAATGATAGTAAACATTTCCATAAAATTGACCGCAATATTCAAGAAAGGCTGAGGAATGTTTCATGGGAAGATGTAAGGATTTAGGAAAACTTTTTAAATTTAGTGATATGGCCATGTTTGATACTACTTTTTGGTAAACAAATACCTAATTTCATTTGCTCCGCTTGTTAATATAAACCATCACATACAATCTGTATTATTTAGTTGTGCACTATTTGGTAAGGAGATGACTAAGTTTTGATTGAATTTTGTATACATAGTTAAGGTTTATGAATAATAAGTCACCTATTGGTATAATTACAAATGAGTGCTAGAATATAGGTAACTTTATTGAGCTGGTATTCCCTAACATAAGTTATAAATTGTATTTGTGACATATACTTAAGAAAGTACTTGAGAAATTCAGTGACTATAAGAGATAAAAATGAAATATATATTTATGGATGTTGTTTATAGACGTTGAAAGATAAAAAGAAATAAAATAGTCGTCAAATTTTACTTAAAAAATTAATTCATGAGTTTAGTCTTTATTTGATGATTGTAAAAGGTGGCCTACAATATACATTAGGAATATTTTTAGTTATCAAGTTAACAAGATAAAGAAGTGAGTGTATGAAACTTTTTTATAGGTATATGTGTGCTTATAACATATTGGGATAACTTTTTTAAGCAATTCAAGGAAATAATTAGATAAAGGATTGAGTGTGAGATAGAGTTTGATTACTTCCATTCAGGTAGTAATGAATACTTAGTTGCATGATTTGATATTAAAATGGAATTTCAAAAAGTGTACACCAATAGTTTTATTTCATATTGTACAAACCAAACTAATAAGTTTGATATATTGTGATGTAAGGAAAGTATGGATTGAAAGGAATAATAAGTTGTACAAGGTAGAGGAGATGGGTGAATGGTCTAATATTGTAAGATAGTACACAATTACATTAAGTGACTCACTCTGTCAGCAATCTACGTGTTGTTTATTTTTAAAGAAATTATACATTGACACATGTTTAATTTTAAGTAGGATTAAGAAAAAAAATATTTTTGAAATATTTGTTTGTTAAAAGGTGGCATAAAGATGTTGTTAGGTAGCATACGAAGATAATGATTAGTAACATTTAAAAGGATGATGATATTAGTGTCAGTAGATAAGAAAATTAGAATCAATTTTTTATAAAGCCTTTGATTATGTAGTAGGTAAGAGAATCTACTTTTAATCACTTGTATAAAGAAGCCAACAAAAATTTACAAATGCTAATGGAATTGAGTCAAGACATGTTGGTGACCATTGTGTACATATATAATCCCTTATAAGAGATGTCAGGCTGAAGGAACTGGTTATCTTAAGGCCACGTAGTCGACCAAGAATAAGAAGACTAAAATCTTGAATGAAGGAAGTCCAAAAGAAGAGACATAAGGAAAGGAGGATAGTTAATGAAGATACATATTGGCAATATTAATTTTATATATTGAATATGGTTTTTATGATATTATTAATTCATTAATTATATATGTTCTATTTGCTTATTTAAATGTTGTTAACTAGAAGAGATGAAGTTTGAGGATGAATTTTAAGTACATTTAATAAAGACAATGAGGAGAGGGTTAATAGATTGTATAAAGGAATAATGTGATATTTTTAAGTCCAACATGTAATTGTCTAAAAGAAATCTATGAACCACATTCTCAAATAACAAAATAGATGAAAACTCGCTAACAAACTACTAGGTATACATAATGTGAGAATAAAGTTGAGATTATTATAAAGGAATTTGGAAAATATATTCTAAATTAATTTGCTCAATCATCCCACCATGTTACTTTGTATCTCTTAGGCTTACGAGGATGCTGCTCAATGTCAGCTTGACCTTCATGTTTAGAAACAACGTTAAATATAACAACTTGCAACAATAATTTAACAAAAATGAATCAATTTAAATAATAAAATATAATTATCATCAAATTTAAACAAAAATTTCACCAACAATAATACTACCCTACAAATTAACTAAATGCCTCATCTTTGACACATTTTTTCTTTGTAGGAATTTAAAATATATAGAATTAGAAGTCAGAAGTTTGCTATGAGATGTAGACTTTTTTCCCAATTTTTACCAACTTCAACTTTGTAACATCACCTACACTTGCATTCAGATGCTTAAATTTGTCTTCCCTCATTCCCCAAGCTCAATATTAACTTCATTATGTTACGGATAGTAACTTAGTTAAGATTTTGTCGCTCTTACCTCCTTATTCATGCCTTTATTTATCTGTTCTTCTTCTTTTTATTTTCGTGATTGAGATTCCCATTATTAGCATTTTACCCCGCTTTTTTTTGTTAGCCCACGAGGTGTCCTAGGAGGGTCCTAACAATGAGAAGGCACTTTTAAGCTATCCACACCCAGACTAATCCCCGCTCATACCGGGTCAGCCCGTAAGGGGTAAAGTGCTGGCCAAACAGGTCTCTCCATTCCCAGGACTCAAACTCGAGACCTCTGGTTAAGGGATGAGAGTGCTAAACCCACTTTTAACTCTTCATCGATGCTTGTAATTTGGATATAATTTTAGAAATCTTTATAACTCTTGTCTAATTTGCTGATTATTCAAGATAAACCACTCTCTTAAACCTTTTTTTTGTCTCTCTATCATTGGCATCTCATCATGCCTTGCGACAACGTTATCATTTTCTTTCTTCATAATTGATATCTCCTTATGCCTTAAGACATCTGTTTTGGGTCCGTCATTAATATCCTCTCACGCTTTGGGATTGTTTATTAATATATCTTTTCTATCATAATCATCTCTTAATGTCTGAAGACTTCTTCTCTTTTCTACTATTTATCTAAAATGTCAATAACTATTCACATGCATACTAAAAATTATGGACAAATTGGTAAACAAAAACTTACTAACTTATTACCTGTGCCTTTTCTACCTCCCAAAATACCTTCTTCACTTTTATCACTGCCTCTTACCCAATGTGACGCTTTATTGGGTATATTTGTTGTAATAAATCCTTCATGTATAAGACTGGTTAAATAATTCATCTTTTTAATACTTGGAAAATTATTTCCAAATATTACTATAATTTAGCGATAAAACAACAATACCTTCAACTTTTCATATTCATGCACAAATACTTTATCAGTATCTAACATCTCATTGATGTTGACTTCATCTCATATTGTAACTTTTGTCATCTTGTCTCACTTAACAGGATGATTCATACACAGCCTGTCTAAATAAAAAATTTGCAAACAAATAAAAATAGAATTCATATGTTATGTAATATAAACTTTATATAGGAATAAATAATTATTAATACTTTGATTTATTGGATGCTTAACTCATTGTTGAGATAGCTATGCATTCAACCATGTAAGGTGCAACACATATGACTAATAATATCATCCCTAACTTATAAATTCGAGTTTTAAATCAAATTAGCATAACATCATTAAATTTATTTGCACATACAATATTAACTTTCATTATAATATGCTTGTTAGTTATCTTCTTTTCATGATGTTCTTGTTTCTTTATTGTAGAGGAGATTGTGATTTCATTATAGGTTTTAGCTTCCTTTATAGAGTACGAGAAAAAGGCATATAAATGTCAAAAAGTTCATGTACCAAAAAGCTTAATCAAGTAGAAGTTTAAGGCCAACTTATAATCCCTATTGTCCTTAAAAAAAGTATATCATCAAATGGATCTCTATAGAAACTTAAACGATAAAAAATATATAAACCAATAACATGTTTTTATCCCTTAATCTTGTCTTTGGTCTCTAAGCCAATGAAATCGTACCTGAATATAAGTATAAACTGTTAAAGATAATCCTAATGACTAAGGTCCAAGCCTATTATCATACCTACAATCAAGCAAACTGATTTGCTAAATATCTTATAGGATGTTATTGTTGTTAATAATGTAAATATTATCTTTACTAATTAGTTGCATAGGATAGAATTTCCTAAGATTACGTTGATCATATATTCTCATAGCCTTGTATATATATTACTGTATCACATTCACCAAAAGTAATACACAGAAATTATTCTTCTAAACTTCATATGGTATTAGAGCCTCGATCCCTTTCTTATTTTTTCTCTGCTCTTATGCTTCTTCGCTTAGTCTTCTCCATAGCTCCTAATGATTCTCAACTCATCCCTAACAATGCTGAACCCGCTAAACCCATCATCCTCATCTCTTTCAATAATACTCCCAAGCTTACTTCCACTAACTATTTGTCATGGAAAGCTCAACTTGAAGCTACTTTTATCTAATACTACCTTCTT
Source organism: Erythroxylum urbanii (assembly GCA_027568935.1). Taxonomy (NCBI): domain Eukaryota; kingdom Viridiplantae; phylum Streptophyta; class Magnoliopsida; order Malpighiales; family Erythroxylaceae; genus Erythroxylum; species Erythroxylum urbanii. The sequence goes on from JAOQML010000002.1 coordinate 30,087,380, forward strand.
AAGTTCATTGACGGATCATATCCCGCCCCTCCCATGACTATCGCTAAAGACGATACATCTATCCCAAATCCAGCCTACAAAACTTCGCTATGCCAGGATAAGTTGATATTTGGTGCATTTGTTGGCACCCTTTCGCCCTCTCTTGTCCCCATTTTATCTCGAGCCAAAACAACTCAAGGAGCATAGGAAACCTTATCCAAAACCTATGTCAATCCCTTAAGAGGCCCTCTTAAACAAATTAAGGATCATCTTCGCAATATCACTAAGGAAAACCGCTCTATTATTGAATATATGTAAGTGATTAAGGGGTGTGTTGATCAACTTGCTTCTCTTGGTCGACCTCTCGATCATGAGGACATCATTGACAAAGTTCTTAATCAACTTAATGATTCCGACTATGATGTTGTAGTCAATGTAGTCCACAGTCGTGACTCTCCCATTTCTTTTGATGAATTACATAAGAAGCTTATCAACCATGAACTCTCCATAAAGCAAAAATCTTCTTCCTCCACTCCTTTTCCCACTATGGTAACTATGTGTCTAAAAATCAGTCCAAAAATCATCGCCCATCATGGAACAATTCTGCTCCACCATCTATGGGTCTCCTTTCCACACCTCAGCCTACTTTTGCTCCTACTCAACGCACACCCTAGCCATTCCAAGGCAAATGTCAGTGGTGTCGTACTCAAGGGCATTACGTCACTCAATATCTAATATTTCGCCAAAAATTTCCCCAAGCAATCCAACTTTATCACTCCTCTCACGCCACTATCATTCCACCTTCTCCTCAAAACCGCTTTGTCTCTAAAGGATACCAACCACATTCCTATCCTCGTGCTTATGCTGTCACGACACCCGAAGATCCTCCTAATGGGTGGCTTCTTGATAATGGGGCAACCAACCATGTTACTAATAATTTAGAGAACCTTGCACTTCACTCTCCTTACGATGGCACCGAAGAGCTCATTATTGGAGATGGTTCCAGCCTAAGTATTGCAAACACGAGTTCCACTTTTCTTCTTACTCCCTCCTCTCAATTTCGTTTCACTAATATTCTTCATATTCCATCTGTTTCATGCAGCATTATTTCTATATCTAACTTTTCTCATGATAACAAGGCTTTAATCACTTTCTCACCTACTTCCTTTCTTGTGAAGTATCTTCAAATGGGGGCACATCTACTTCAAGGCCCAACTAAATCCAGTACCTATGAATGGCATCCCACTCGTCTTGCCGTTCATTCAACTAGTTTAGACCCTACCTCAAATTATCATCATAAATTAGGACGCCCTTCTTATTCTATTCTTCGCCATATTAATAATACTTTTAATCTCTCCATTCCCAAGTCAGTCTCTTTTCAATGTAATTCATGCGATTGTAATAAAATCAGAAGATGCCTTTTTTTCAAAACACTATATCTTCTAAAGGTCCATTTGATGTAATATACAGTGATGTATGGTCTTCTCCTACTCTTTCTTATGATGGCTATAAATATTATATCTTGTTCACTAAATACATGTGGGTTTACCCACTAAAACACAAATCAAATACTAAAACCATCTTTCTTCGTTTTAAATTGCTTGTGGAAAATTTTTTCCAACGTCTCATTATAACCATCTTTAGTGACAGTAGGGAGGAGTATAAAGGTCTTGACCCCTCTCTTGTTAGCTTTGGCATCACTCATCTCACATCTTCTCCTCACACCGCGAAACATAATGGATATTCCAAAAGACGACTTTGTCATATTGTCGAAACAAGTGTATCTCTTCTTTCCCATGCATCCATGCCCGTAAAGTATTGGACTTTAGCTTTTGCCACCTCTGCCTATCTTATTAATCGTATGCCCACTCCAACCCTTCAATTTCATTCTCCCTTTCACAAGCTTTATGACTTTCCACCCAACTATCAAAAACTTCGTAGCTTTGGATGCTTGTGTTATCCTTGGCTCCGTCCCTACACCAAAAACAAACTTGACCCTTGCTCCTCTTCATGTTTCTTTGTAGGCTATTCCTCCACTCAAAGTGCCTATTATTGTCTCCAACCTAGTAAAAAAAAAAATTTGTTTCTCTTCATGTAAAATTTGTGGAAAATAAGTTCCATTTTACTGCTCATTCATCACCTACTGCTACACCCTAAACAATGGATGCTGATCATTGGTTTGCTCTTCCTCTGCCCATCCTTTCCTCTGCTATGCCGCTCACTGCTAATTCTTAGCCTCCCTCATTACCACTGCATCAACAGCCCTCCTATGAGGCCTCCCCAATGCCCAGTCTTACGGATGCCACTACTCCTCCACCAATCCCTCCACCCCCTTCTCCCCCTCCATCACCACCTATTACCTTGCTAAAGAATAATATTCGCAAACCCATCAATAAACTCAATCTCACAGCCACAGTTCAAGATGTTTCACATGACTCTACTACCATCACTCAAGCCCTTTGCAGTCCTATTTGGCGTCAAGCCATGTAACTTGAATATGATACTCTCCAAAAAAAATAATACTTGGGATCTTGTTCCTCCTTTTCCATCTAAAAATCTAATTGGGTGTAAATGGGTCTTTCGTACCAAATTTAATCCCAATGGCTCCATTGAACATCACAAGGCTCATTTTGTGACTAAAGGTTTTCACTAAAGACCGGAGCTTGACTATACAGAAACCTTCAGCCCCGTAGTCAAACCTGCTACGTTTTGAACCGTGCTCTCCATTGTCGTAAACCATGGGTGGTCTCTTCATCAAATTGACATTAACAATGCTTTCCTTCAAGGCTCTCTTATGGAAGATGTTTACATGGTTCAACCACCGAGTTTTGTAAGCCAAATTCATCCTACTCATGTTTGCAAATTATGTCAAGCTCTTTATGGTCTTAAACAAGCCCCTAGGCTTGGTATAATGAGCTTAAGACATATCTCCTCAACCTCAACTTTCGTAACTCTATTTCTGACTCCTCTTTATTCATTCTATAGCATCACCAAGACATTTTATATTCATGTATATGTTGATGATATCATCATCACTGGCTCTAACCCACTCTTCTCACTCTCTTATCATCACCTTAGCCAAACGCTTCTCTCTTAAAGATCTTGGCACTCTTTCCCACTTTCTTGGTGTCGAAGTTCTTTCTCATCCAACTGGTTTATTCTTAAGCCAACATAAATATGTTCTTGACCTCCTCCAATGTGCCAAAATGAGTGGTGCAAAACCCATTTCGACACCTGTGAGTGTTCATCCCCTTCTTTCTAATACATCCGACACTCTTATCTCAAACCCAATCAAGTATTAGGCCTTTGTGTGAAGCATGCAATATTTATCACTATCCCAACCTGATGTTGCTTTTACTGTGAACAGGTTATCCCAATACACGCGCAAGCCAACCACTGATTGGACAGCTCTCAAACAACTACTACGATATCTTGTAGGAACTTCACATCGTAGTCTTTTGTTGCATCGAAGCTTGCCCACTTGTTTACACGCCTTAACGGATGTTGATTGGGCGGAGGATAAGGATGACTATATTTCCACCACATGTTATGTTGTTTATCTTGGAAGGAATCCCATCTCTTGGAGTTCTAAAAAGCAACGCACATTGGCTCGTTCATCCACCGAAGCAGAATACCAAGCTGTCGCCGCAACGACAACCGAAGTTCTTTGGCTACTCAATCTACCATGTGAGTTGAGACACAAACCTCTTACTCCTCCTGCTATCTATTGTAACAATATGCGCGGTTAATTATGTTGTTACTAAACCCAAATTTCATTCCAAAATGAAACACCTTAGTCTAGATTACGACTTTGTACAGGAATATGTACAAGGTGGCATCATTCATGTCTCTCACATCTCAAGCAACGACCAACTTTCTGATGCTCTCATCAAACCACTTGCTCAGGCTCGTTTTCAACTTCTAATGTCCAAGATTAGGCTTACTCTTCGACCGTCCAACTTGCGGGCGCATGTTAGAGATAATCTTAATGACTAAGTCTAAGCCTATTATCATGCTTACAATCAAGCAAACTGATTTGCTAAATATCTCATAGGATGTTACTGTTGTTAATATTGTAAATATTATCTTTACTAATTAATTGCATAGGATAGAATTATCTAAGATTACGTTGATAGAATTATCTAAGATTACGTTGATCATATATTCTCATAGCCTTATATATATATTACTGTATCACATTCACCAAAAGTAATACACATAAATTATTCTTCTAAACTTCATATAAACAAAACTAATCGATCCAATTGATGGTCCTTGTAAGATTATTGTATCTTTTTCTTTTGTAATTAACTATTCTAAAGACAACAACTAAAAGATTGTAAGTCATCACACTACAAGAAAATAACACTATTGGCGACGTTTAAAAAACGTCATAGAATTTCAAAAAACGTCACAAAATATAATTTACGTCGTTTTAAAAAACGTCACAAAAAACGTCGCAGAATATGGTGTAGGCAAAAGGTTTCTGTGACATTTTTGGAAAAACGTCACAGAAAATACTGATATTTCGTGATGTTTTCGAAAACATCACTGAAAGATTGGACATTCCGCGACATTTTTGAAATGTGTGACATTCTGCGACATTTTTGGAAATGTCGTGCAAAGTTACATTTCGCGACGTTTTTTAAAACGACACGGAAAGCATTCCGCGACGTTTTTGACGTAAAATAAACAGGTGCTTTCTGCGACATTTTTGACGCAAAATAAACAGGCCGCATGTCTCTCTTATCTCCAGCTTCGTCATCAATTATCTGTTTAATGGTCGCTCTGGCATTAAAACTCCGTTAGGCCTTTAACAATTTCTGTTTCACTTTTAAACCTTCCAGTGGCGATTAAAAGGCCAAATCGTAACCTTGTCTTAACACAATTTCCTTTACCTTTTTCTTCTTTAGCACACAGTAACACGAAGTAGCAACTACAAGATAGAAACTTTTCTAGGTTGTTTGATTGATTTCTTATGGGTGTTGAGTTAAAGTCGCATAATTTCTTTTTTTTAATTGGGTTTTGGTTTTGCATATTCAGGTTTCTCTCAAGATTCGTTCATTTCCTTCTTCTGTGTACTCTTCACTCATGCTTCTTGCACTATAAAGTTTCAAGTTCTTAGTGTTTTTTTTTGTTTTGTTTTGGACTCCTCCTTATTGTCGAGGTTTTTAGCCTTTCTTTCTTGTTCTTATACTCATTGATATCAACCATGATTGAGTTGCTAGAGTCTTTGGTGATTTGTTTTTCAGAAACTGGTAATAATCATTGAGCAGAAAGAGAATCGTCTCCGAGTTTTCTAGATGAGAGAGAATGAGGGATTTTAGAGAGATAAAATAAGAGAGCCACACTACAACATTAAAGGTAAAAGTTAAAACAGAAACACTCAAACCAACAATCATGGAGCGATCTATTCACACTACTCACCGTCTGATTACACAGTTGTTCACCTTCTTTTCAGTTCCAAACCTAATTAAAAAAATACAACAGAAGATTGTTGTAATTATTTCCATCTATGCTTAAAAAGAACAATCATGCAAAGATCTTACTAATCATGCCTGAATCTGATACTCATTTCTTTATCTTCCTCCATTTATGACGGTTGACCAGACAAAGAGTCGTCGACGATGTTTGTTCACGAGATTGAAATTTTAGAATAATCTAGAGTAAGAAGTACGTAAAAATAAATGA
>JAOQML010000002.1:30106201-30126902 GCA_027568935.1 Erythroxylum urbanii
CAGACATAAAATATATTAATAGTAAATAACTACAAATAAATGCATATAAATAATACATTAACAAAACATATAATTTTTAATTTAATTTAAAACCATAAATCAAATAGAAAATAAAAGGAAATTGTGTACTATCAAACAAAGATTTAAAATTTGGAGAAGGAATGTGTAATATTCATACTTATTAGCAATATAGTTTAGGGTTAATTACCAAAAATCTCAAATTTTACTCAAATTTATAATTATAGCCTGAAATTTAAAAGTGACAATTAAAAACTCAAATTTTCGATTTTTTTCAAATATAGCCCCATATGAGTATCTCTATTCGTGTTGCTGACGTAGCAAGCCATATAAGATAGAAACCCTAAATCATTATATACGTTAGACTTAATTAAAAATTAAGTTCATTGAGTAAATTAAAGAAACTACGATGTTTAGGGCAAAAACCCTAAATTAATTTGGGATTTCAGTTTGTTACCCTTCTCTTCTCTTCGCCATCGCACTAATCTCTGCTCCTCCTCTTCATAGATTATGTTACACTTTTCTTCCTTGTTGCACCAATCTTCTTTGTCACACACCATTCTCTATTGCATACCATTCTCTACTGCGCACCATTCTTCGCTCCTCTTCACATTACAAAATCCATCGCACCAATCTTCTCTATCACACTATAGAAATTGCGATTTTCAAGTGTGTCTTGTATATACTTTTGTCGTGTCTTCTAATTTTTTTGTACTCAAGTTCTTTTTTTTCAGTTCATTACAAGAAAATCAGGAAGTGCTTCATATGTTTTTGGCTTATGAATTATTTTTGGAACATAATATGCTTACATAGTTATTAATTTATCCATCTGTATATGTTTAGGTTCTTTGACTTAGTGCTTAAACTTTGTAGAAGTTAAATGTTTTCATTGAGATTATTTCTAATATTCTACCATGCTACAAAATTGGGACTAAGAGGATAATATTCTATCATGATTAGGTTCTGACCTTTCTTCGTTATGTCTGTGTTTGCACCAGCTAAACCATTAGCTACAATAAGCGTTTTGCAGCAGAAGACAAGCTATTTGTCCCTTTCATACCAATAACTATAACTTTGTCTTTTTTGAATTGGTTGGGATAATTGTCTTTTGTGGCTAAATTGCAGGTGTTAGATATATTGTAATTAAACTAGGAATATTAATTCATGTTGTGATTTGGATTTATTCGTTTAATAATCAAACTGGTTTTTTGTTTCTTCTTTTCTTTTAGCTGATTAAGTTGAAACTATTAAAGTTAAGCTTGTTATCAATAATATGGATTATTTTAAATGAGGTTTAAAAAGATACATAATGTTTTATTTGCAATGAAATAAAGAATTGAGGGAAGAATTATCAAGTCTAATGTTGATTTCATATAATGCTTGAAAAGTTTATTCATTCTATCCAACTCCATATCTTCCTCTAAAAATGCTACATGTGTTTGGATAATCTCTTTGTAAATTGAATAAGAGCATAAATTAATGAATTTCATACAAATAAAGTATGCATTGGATATTACATTTAAGATTGTAGACTAAAATGTGATGAAAGTCCATTACGATAGGTCAATTTTTTTTTAGGTTCATTAGTTTATATGCTACTTGAAATATATCAAGTTATACATCTGAAGTAAATTAGGTGTTTAAATGACAATTTAGGATCAATTTAAATAAGTATTACAAGGTAAAAACACTACTGTCTAAGCTTAATAGGTGAAGAACTTGTTTAGATTTTATCCAAGAATTAAAGTGTTTGTATGATTTACTTCTCTTTAGTGTTTCTAATTGTCCCAAATTAAGATAGCTTAGTTTTTTCCTTCTCGTTTTTCCCTTGGAATATGTATCATTTTGTACTTAGTCACACTTTCCCTTATCTCATTTTATTTAGCCTAAACTTTTGTACATATTTCCATTTATAACCATTTTCTTATGTATTATATTAAGTGTCATTGCTAAAAGTGCCCAATATTTTGTAGATGTTGGTAAAATTTTCATTTTATTATGTTGGGGTGTTGGAAAGACACGATAATAAATATGTTAGGGGCAAGATTAAAACGAAGAAGGATATAGGTGTTAATGAACTTAGCATGCTAGACCTAAAAGGAGTTTCTAAATATAAAGGACATAGAGTAATATCTATATTTTACAAACTTCCTAATGAGTCAATGAGACACTTAAAGGAGGTAAGTTTATAGCATGATAAGGACATGTTTTCTATGCTCCAATAAATAGAAGATTTGAATTATCACAATATTGAAATCTATTACGAGCATGGTTATGAGCATCCGGCAACAAATGGTGAAGAATCTCACTCTGATAATAATGATGAGGGGTTGTTCCAAATTCAATTGGAGCAAGATGATAACTTCATCGTTATACAAGTTAGTGAATCTACAGATGATTTACTTGATGATGAGTTATTTGTAACCAATGATGAAGAATATGTTACTGCGAGAACAAATGAGAAGAGATATGTCAAGATTGTAAATAGTGGGTTGTATATAGTGGGTTTGAAAGCGACAATGTTGTCGACAGGGTTGGAGGTCTTGGAAAGGATTACAATGAAGAAGGTGATTATTCCAAAGATACGCAAAGACAAGAAGGAAGTTCATATGGTTCAAATAGTGAATATGAGGATAGTGATGTTGAAGTTCAATCATTAGTTTGTCGTGATGGTAAAGCATCTATTCTAAAGAAGAAAATGCATTTTCTTAAATCCAAAAGTTGATATGAAAGATTTTGAGTTTGAAATTGGAATGAAGTTTAAGGATGAGATGCAGTTAACGGAAGCAATAAGAAACTATGCAATTACAAATGTCTATGATGTTTTAATGGTGAGACTCGATGTAAGAATAAAGGTAGTTTGTGAGTCATAATTTCCTTTACTGGTATATGCTAGCTGGATTAGAGATGAGAAAACATTTGCTATAAAGATAGTAGAAAACAAGCATAATTTCAAGAAAGTGAAAAGGAATAACCAAGCTAGCAGGAAATAGATAAAATTGAATTCTTACATAAGTTTAAGAGGAACCCAAATTGGCCTATTACTGAAATGATGGATAATCTCTAAAGAAAATATGTACTATAGGTAATTAAATCCTAATGTTATAGGGCTAAGTGGGAAGCCATTACCATACTACGATGATCTATAAAAGGTCATTATTCCAAGCTTAGGTCTTATGGACAAGAGTTACGATGAGTTCATAAAGATGGGCATTATATTATTCAAACTAAACTTAATGAATAGTTCTAAAACAAATGTTCAAAATGTTTTATATGGGATTTAGTGTTTTGAAGTATGGTTTTCTTGAAGGAAGTAAGAAAATAATTAGGTTAGATGGATGTTTTTGAAGACATTCCTTATAGATGCTTTATTAGTTGCAATAGGTCGTGACAAAAACAATAAGATGCTTCCTATATCTTAGGTTGTGATTGAGGAAGAGAATTGTGGCGTTGTTTGTTAGCATTCTTAAGATAGATCTAGACATAAGATGGGAATGCATGGACTTTTGTTAGCGATTAGGAGAAGGTAAACTTTAAATGTCCATACATGTCACGTTAATAAAGGCCACACATATAAGAGCTCATTTTGGCAAGTGGTAAGTTGCACAATGGAAGTTGAATTTGATGAGGTAATGGAGAAATTGAAGATTGAAGAATTTTATAAAGGTATTTGTCAGCCCAAGACCGAAGTATGAAATAGTTCATAATAATATATCAAAGACATTTAATGGATTCATTTGTGAAGCTTGTAAGAAAAGCTTGATTAATATGATAGAAAACATTCGAGTTTCTTTAATAACTCAAATATATGAAAAAGGACATGATGCTCAAACCCACTAATGATATATGCCCAAGAGTGAGAAAGAAAATAGAGATTGCAAAATGGGAAGCAAGATATTGTATAATAGGGATTCCATGTAAGCATGTTATGGCTTGTCTATTATATTAGAGGGAGGATATCAATGCTTATGTCAATCGATGTCACAAACGTAATTGTTATTTGAAATATGCTATAAAACCCATTAGTAGTCCTAAATTTTGGCTGACGACTGAAAATCTGTAGTCAATATTACCACCATTGATTACGAAGATGCCTAGAGGGCCCAAAAAGGTAAGAAAAAGGGATAAAACTGAAGAACCATGAAATCCCAACAAATTGAGCAAGGTTGGAGTATCAATGAGATGTCATCGTTATTATGAAAATGGTTACAATATAAGAGGATGCAAAAATAAGAGTCAACCTTTGAGGCAACCTAAAATTGTTAAGGTAGTTTATTAAAATTTTGTTCTCCTTATTTTAATTCTAGAAAAAATGTCTATTTACTAATCAGAGGAAAAGAAGAAGGCCACCAAAAACTAAAGCTCCTTTATCCAATTTTTGTAGTCGTCCAGTTTGAAGACCCACACAATCAATATCTACAAGCTCAAATATTGCATCTTCTATCTTAAGAAGAGAGAAGAGAGTAGTTAGTGAATATTCACATTTGATTTTAAATTATTTTGTCTTTAACTTACATAACATTATAATTCTTTTATTTATATAGGCAACCAGAGGATATGGAGTGAAATTTGGGGGAGTTAGTAGGAATACCTATTTTACGGTAAATTATTTAAATACATATTTACACTACTTATATCTAGTTATAAGAGAGATGGTAATATTTAGCTTTTTCATTTTTTTATGCTTTTATATATGGGGGGAAGTCAATTTCAATTTCTAAAAACTTTGAATACTAATGCAACAACTACTCAAACTTTCTAAAGTATAACTAGCAATACAATTCAAACTAGGAACTGAGGGCAAAAAGATCTGCTCCTAGAAATTCTCAAGTTGTTGACAATTAAGAATTACTAACTTCTAGTTATGTATTAGTTTTGGATATGTATTATTGGATATGTATTAGTTGTCATTTGGTTGATAATTTTGACATGATTTGGTTCACAGTTTGACCACGATTTGATGTTGTTCTATAAGTGTTATATTGTAAAATTGTTAGCTGTGCTTTGTTTAGTAATATAGACTTGGTGGCTTAGTTTCAATATATACTATGTTGGTGTTTGATCCAGGTTTATATATTTATGAATGTAATCATTTTGACCTACTTATTTGTTGTGTGAAACTTATGATCCAAGTGTATATGTTCATGGAATTGATATATTAATAATACAATTGACGATGCCAGAGTTTTGAATTATTATCTGTAAGTTTTATTTTGAAAGTGATTAAAGTTTCTTTTAAGTCTTACATTTTCTCATGACATTGTCCACAAGTTTTATTTGCTCCTTTTATTTATATCTCACATTATCATACCATGGAAAAAGTCATAGCTACATATATGTTTAATGTGATTATGGTCATATATTCCTAAAGTACAACTAGCAATATAATTCAAACTAGGAACTGAGGGTAAAAAGATCTGCTCCTAGAAATTCTCAAGTTGTTAACGATTAAGAATTACTAACGTCTAGTTATGTATTAGTTTTGGATATGTATTAGTTATCATTTGGTTGCTAATTTTGACATGATTTGGTTCACTGTTTGATCACGATTTGATGTTGTTCTATAAGTGTTATGTTGTAAAATTGTTAGCTGTGCTTTGTTTACTAATATAGATTTGGTGGCTTAGTTTCAATATATACTATGTTGGTGTTTGATCCAGGTTTATATATTTATGAATGTAATCATTTTGACCTACTCATTTGTTGTGTGAAACATATGATCCAAGTGCATATGTTCATGGAATTGATATATTAATGATACAATCGATGATGCCAGACTTTTGAATTATTGTTTGTAAGTTTTAGTTTGAAAATGATTACAGTTTCTTTTAAGTCTTGCATTTTCTCATGACATTGTCCACAAGTTTTATTTGCTCTTTTTATTTGTATCTCACATTATCATACCATGGAAAAAGTCATAGCTACATATAGTTTAATATGATTATGGTCATATATTGTAGCATGTTTGCATGTCCTTATCCTTCTAATTAATAATTAACTAAGTGAATCTAACATCAATACTATGGTTGGGTCCCCATTTGTGTTTGATAATCACTAGATGCCATGATCTAAGAATTATAAACTAGTTAGTTAAATTTGTTATATTCTTTCTAATAATGTTCCAATATGAAATCGTTTTCGATAAAAGATATGACAAAAACATCTCTTTATTGATTTAATTATTGTTGAAATGTTTAAGCTAGCGTGCTGAAATTAAGATTTAGCATCTCTTTATTAGCTTAATTACTGTTGAAATGTTTAAGCTGGCCTATTAAAACTGAAATTGACCAAAATTAAAACAATGAGTTCAACGAACTAGAAGTCATCAGTGCCACAATGTCCTTTTCATTACTAACCTATCAATGAAGTTTGCAAATGACTCGTCATCAAAACAACGATCAATAGCATCCTTGCATCCATTAACGATACCTTGACACTGTTCCCACGTCAAGTATATACCGGGTGCGTAAGTAATGAAAACCACGTATATTTTATTTCTACTATATTTGTTTATCCTATTACAATATCATCATATGAATATTTAACAATGTTTTAAAAACTAGATTAGAAGTTAAATCGGTAAAGTAAAAGATTTAAATTTTAAAAGATTCAAACAGTATTAGACCGTCATAAAATTAGCTAAATATTTAACATAATTAAAGAATTTGAAATATGATTAAAAGAGATTGTCCTTATCTATCGAAAAATTTGAAGTTTAATTAAAAAAAGATTGTTAAATAAAAATTTATTTATTTATTTTAGCTTATAAAAACTTATTAATTAATAAAAATTAATCGATTAATTAATAAATTGATCATTTTTTAACAACAAGAGTTATTAAAGTAAATCAAACCGAAAAGTTAAAAACCAAATCAAAAAGTTGGACGGTTCAAGGTTTTTATGATTAAACCGGCCAAACCGATTGAGTTCTTTAATCATTAATATTTAATTAGTAACTTAAATACACTTGAAAAGAGAGGTTATTTACTCAAAAGTTGCTTTCACAAAAGAGTTCAAGGTGATTTGCTTCAATTGCAAGATTCTGATCATTTACGTATTAATCGAGTAGCAAAACCTTTAATTGGATCTAACAATAGATCACTGAGAACAAATTAAGGTTTGTTAATGACAAGGTTAAAATGCGTGAGTACGATTCGTTTGAGTGAGTAATTGCAGATGGTATATTATATGGTGAAATGGTGGATTTTAAATTCAATTTTGAAGGATTTTGGTAGAGGTATTCATGTATATTACATCCGCCCTTGGAATGAAATGCATGATAGATTATGAGATGAGTTGACATAGTTAGATCCTCAACTGCATTTTAGTTGTGGAGAAATAAAACAGATTGAAGAAGTAAAGAATATGAATAGATTGATGCTATTCTTGACGGAATTGTATGAAGGATATAATCAAATGAGAAATTAATTAGATGTATTATGTAATTCTTTACCTATTAGTAACAAAGATGACTTGATGATATTGAGAGTATACGCTTAAAGAGAGGTTCAAAAAAGTTTTAAGGCCTGAGATAAGTGATCAAGATGAGTACACAAAATAAGTAATTGGATTGTCATAAAATCATTCATCAAAAAGGGATAAAAAGAAGTTTTGAAGTCAAAGAAAGACAAAGGTCACTATGATTATTGTGATCAAGACAAGTAAACAAAAGATAAGTGTTTGAAACTGGTGAGGTTAGCACTTAATGTTTAACATTGCAAAGCTTGCCATTTGAAGAGGAAGTAGAAGGAGAACTTTCCGAAGTTGTAATAACTGAGTGTTAACGTAGAGACATCATGAGATTACTTAAGTGAAAGGGAGGGATTGTGCAACACTGTCAATGCAAAAAGAGTGGAGAGATAACTATTTCTTTTGTTGATAAACTTAATAGTTTCTATTTTGCAGCTTTCGGATCATTGATACAGAAGTTATAAAGATGATTATAGAACGGTACGTCATATTCTGTATGAGAGTGAATTAATTAAAGTAAGAATAAAGGAAGGAGGCCTCTTTGCCCTTAAAGAAAAGAAGAGAGAGCTCACAGCGCTTATTACAGTAAAACTAACAACATAATTTTAAAAATGGTAAGAAGAGATGAAAATTTATATGCAAGTAAGTAGTTTGTTAGTCTCATTGGGTATGCCGCCTCTGTTTCCTACTGTTACTATAAGTACTACTACGTCTTCGGGTGGAGGTTCTAAAGGGATCAACCCACTTCCTGTCTTTCTTTACAGCTTCTTTCCACCTGTCTTTGAATATTTGAAGTTCCCATGTTGACTGCCTTCGAATCTGTTGTTTTATAATCAGTCTCTATACTACACAATATCAGAGATTAAGAAAGAATCACCGTTCTCACCTCAACCCGAGCATCCACAGCTGCCGAACTGTGTTTCTGGATAAAATACAATAATTAAAATCACATATCATCCACATTACCATAACTCATCTACTGTTACTGCTGATATAGAGACGCTCTTGTTACCTTGCCTAAAGCTTCAGGCTTTGAACCCTGTAACCACATCAAGAACAAGAAACAAAATCTAAGTTTATATAATACTTTATGTTTTAGAAAAACAGAAGGTTCAGTTGACCACCTTCTTCCCACGTCCACCCAAAGTCCGTATTCCCTTATGAACAATGTACTCGCTATCAATCACACCCACCTTCTTCGTCCTATCTCCCTGTACAATTCCATATGCATTCACTCGTTTAGACCTCTTTCATAATATAGCTTCACCATGTAAAATATAATGGCTAAGGACATGTACAAACAAACTTCACTGCAATCTAAAGAATGAAATCTAGGCAGATGTTCAAAAACATGGCCTTCACGAGTTCAACAGGGCAGCATTTACTGATCCATAAGGAAGTAGAGCAGGAAGTGGGATAGCTAAAAGTTGATGTTGCACAATAATACTACCCATCGATTGTAGATTAGGATCAGATAGTTTGACAAGATATTGAAGAACAGACCACACAAAGTTATGTGAACTAATTTATAGCCTTCTAATAAGCAGAACTAAGCCACAAAAATAAGTCTGTTTAAAGGAACAGAAGTAGAAAATAACAGCAATGAACACAAAATGTTTCTCGGGGTAATCCGCATTAATTTTAAGTGCATCACGAGTATGATGTGACAGTAAAAAACATTGTTGAATAATACCTGAGCACAGTATCCTAGTTTCATATCCACTCCCCAACCATGGACTAAATCATTCTGAAAGGAGTAAAAAACAAAGATAATGTAGAATTCAGTAGCAAGCAGGTTATACAGGCTTTTCTTAAGAAGGGCATACTAATCAAATCAAAACCATAGTTCATCTTCAGAAAACAGAGAAAAAGCAAGTAAAAATTCCAGTTCAGACCAAAATCTTGTTTCAAAGAGTTAAGCCAGAAAGTGAAGAAAAGTTCGTATGCGAGGACAGTGTGTTACTCATTACATTAACGTTATTACAAAAGGGATGGCTCAAGGATGGATGTTACCTGTATAAGGTGCCAAGTACAGTACCAAGCTGATCTTGAAAATACGGGAGCCATACCTTCCACAAATCTAAAAGGAACAACGGCAAACGAAATTATTTTGATAATGCTACAAAAGGGAACTCCTAAAGACCTACTTAAGTCAACAGTGTTATAATTCATGGACATTTGAACATTTAGTCTCTTAAAGTAGGAAAAGATGCTACAATTATCACAACATAGCTTCTAAACATCCCCAGAATGTGAAAGTATCAATAACTATATAGCTTCCCATCTGATAATATTAACAGTTCAATGGAAGATAAAAATAAAATCAACAAAGGTCGGCAGCAATAAACAAAGAAAATAAAAAAGTAAATGGAGAGATGGGAATTGACCCAAGAGATAAAAGGCAAAAATTTTGAACATAAACAAGTTTGACAGAAGAATAATTTACCCGGTGCATGGTGGCCCCTCGCTAGCATCTGAACACTTAGTACTGCCTCTGCTGTCATAGACTCTTCTGCACAGATTAAGACAAGGTCATTAAGCCTACAAATGTTAGAAGTCTAGAATTCCAAGAAGAGTTCCCAAAAGTCATCTCATTCACCTATGAAACTTCTTAGTTCTGGCACGAATCGTGATTCTATGA
This sequence comes from Erythroxylum urbanii, assembly GCA_027568935.1. Lineage (NCBI taxonomy): Eukaryota > Viridiplantae > Streptophyta > Magnoliopsida > Malpighiales > Erythroxylaceae > Erythroxylum > Erythroxylum urbanii. The sequence goes on from JAOQML010000002.1 coordinate 30,116,331, forward strand.
TGTATATCTGTTGAATTTGGGTCTAAAGCTGGCTGAGATATCTCTAGACCTTCTGATCTCACAAGCTCCAAATATCTACTTAAAACGAAATGAGTTCAACTGTTCTTCTAGATTGAGTTAAGCTTGCCAATAACACTTGAGAAAAAAGAATATACAAGGCTGGACACATGAGCATATTGGAGGAAATAATGTTCAACAAGTCCTCCATTGTTTTACCTTCTTGGATCAAAATTCTCAACTCCCAAATCTTCATCCCAGAGAAATATGTAGTCATAAATTGAAACAACAGCTGGATGAAGAAACCGCTTAGCAAACCACCTGGAAAGGAAACCAGACTCTATCAAAACTAATGCCGAACCACAATTTAGTTCCAGTGTGCATGCCAAGTACAGGGAGTTTGTATTCAGATAGATAGAGGCACTGAGGTTGCGTATGGATCCAATAAAAAAAATCCAAACATTTAAACATCCAAGGCCCTGGAAACCTTTTGGAGATTCAAATTCTACAACTTTATTGGACAGCCTCCCTTGCTGCCTTTTCCTTTTCCTCCCTTAGCAAACAGAAAGTATACAATGAAATAAACAAGAACCAATGGCCAGATAACACTTTTTCAAAAACTAAGGTTAAGCTACCAAGTTCTTTAATTTAGAAAATCTTCAAGTTCAACTAGTCAATACTGCTCCCTCAACTAATATAATGCATATGCTAATGTACAAATTTATGGACATGTGATTTACAGTTTCAAAACAAAGCACCTCATGAATTGAGGATGCAAAAAAGAGGAAACTTTCATCAAGGTCAACCTCACCATTTTGTCTGGTTCTGAGCAACAACATGTATGGCTTGGCTGCTCCATTTAAGATCCCACCAACCGTCCACATTACCATCATAATGGAACAGAATAACTGTAAAATTCTCTGGAAGAAACTGAATTCCATGGAATTAGGGAAAATTGTTTAGTTCAAGAACATCAAAGATTTCATAAGACAGATTGGTATACCTTTTCAACAATGGTATCAACATTATTTTTTAGCTTTAATCCAACCGGAATAGCTAGCAAGTTCTGCAGGCTATGAGATTCGACCTGCTCTTGATATTAATAAACATATAATGAGGAAACATTAAGAAAGCATCTCGCTTGAAACAGAAACATTAGCACAAGCAATTACATCTATATCAAATTTTAAATCACAAAAAAAATATTATACAATCAGAATTAGGAATAGAAATGTGTTCTCAAAGAACAGACAGAAACGGGGATCAGAAACCAACCTTTGACCTATTAGTTGACCAAAGAGGTTTTAACTCCAAATCTGAACTGGCATGTACAATACCATGAGGCAAATAATGCAAAAATCCAGAAGCCAAAGCTGATTCCTAGAGTTTACGTCAAAAACCGCAAGAGACAAACAGTAAATCATTCCACAGTTAGTGAAATAAATAGAATTGCTACAATTCCGGAACTAGCTCAAGAAATGGTTCTAGCTTTGTAAGTTCTATGATCTGTGAGCTAAAGAAACAAAAAAGAAAAAACATAAGTAGACAATTGGATGGCAGTTCCAAACTTACCTTCAATGTGTCAAAGGGGTGTAACCTTTCTTCCATCTAATAACAGAAAAAGAGTAACAACAAATAAGTATATATAAACAAAATCTGTGCAACAGAAGAGACTGAAAAAAACAGACTGAACAAATAAGGAGCTTTGAGTACAAAAAAACTGAAATCATTTTGCTGGATATAAGCACAGCACATAAGTAGGAAAAAGAAAGCCACCGAAACAAATATACAAGTTCAAAATCGTGATCCATCAACAGAACAATGAATATTGAATGAGACCAAGGATTGCTGTTAAGCTTTGAACATTCCAAGACAAAATTTGACAACCCTTAAACTCACACCAGCAGTAGTGAGAAGCAAAGCCAATTTATATTTTTTTGAACAAATTGAAAAATCAAATGCGATCAGCTAGTAAAATAGCACAACAAATGTGACTCACAATATTACCTATCTCTCTCCCTCCCGACACACAAATTAATCAAGAAAAGATGACAAGCAGACACTTGATCTCTGCCTATCTAGTATGTGTCCAGATAATGTAAAATCACAAATAGAGAAGCAAAAGTCCCATGGAACCTGTGTATGCTGATATTGATAAACTGTGGTCCTATACGCAATGAACAACATTACTGTACACAAAACTGCCATAAATGGCAGCTGCTTTTTCTTTAACCCGCATCTTCCCTGCAACAGGGTTATACAGTTAGACAGTTATCAAGGGGAGAAAATGAGACTATTTTAACAGCTGCTTTGCTTTCTTGGCTATTTGCAATCTTAAAAGAGTAGAGTAAGTGAAGAAACAGAAAGATAATAGCCATACCCCGTCAAGAAATGCATTCTTTTTTATTGATTTCCATGGTCTGAGTGACGTCATGGACAGCTGCCCTTGTTATATTTCACATAACAAACTGTAGAGCAATGTACCAAAAATTTGACATGAAATGAGAAGCCATTACCACCACATTGAAACCATAATTACCGCACTTTCTGCTCAAAACAAGAAGCAACTTACCAAGAAAAAGTTTCTATTACATTCTGCCTATACATTGGATTTCTAGATCAAAGCAAGAATAAAGCTACGTACACAAACTCACAGAACAAGAGATGCACAAGTTTTAGAAGAAACTAACAAGCTCATTTGTCTAAAAGTTCCAAAAGTTCAAGGCTCTATTTTTATTAGCCAACACCCAAAGTACGTTGACAATTAGAAATTGAGAACTTTCAGAAGTCCTTTACCTCAAAGAAAGTGTGCCCAATTTAAACTCCTGAATGCCTCATCAAGTTTGAAGCAAACTAAATACGACACGACCTATGTATTGAATTTGAGAGAGACAGAAAGGGCGAGGGAGAGAAGAACATAAAAATAAACTTTGTTAGTAATCAAAACTCTGGTGTTAAAGGCGTGTTTAGGGGCATGCATGTGTCGATGCAATGCAAAAAACCAAACTCCAGACAAGAGCTTCATTGATCGACTTCTTATATTGAAGCTCATGACTACAAGTTTAGAATATAAACTAGGACGCAGACAAAATTATCTCCAAAAGTAATCCAAAACAGAGTTCCTGAATAATATATCCCTAAAGGACAACATAAATTAGAGTCCGAACATGAGAACGAACATTTTTCCACATAATAATTACAAAACAAATCAAGCAATTTTATCTCCCGCCGCTTCCCAAGTCAGTTCTTATGGAAATGGAAAAGATAGAATCTTCGATGGTTTTTCATCACAGATTCCAGAATTAATACAGAGAAATAGCTGCGGAAAATTTTAAGCACCGCCATTAGATCTAATAAAACTTTTATTTCCTGTTTTGACATTTGAAAGCAGATCATATGAGGAGCTTCATGCGTTTCCAATACCAACACGTCTCAAATAGAGAAGGATCACAAACCTTCAATCCAAACCGAAAGAGCAACAAAATCGAACTCCAGCAGCTGAAAGGAGCCAACCCCAAATGCAAACAACCCCAGAAAGAGAAAAATATGGGAACAGAAAATGAACAGACACGGAAACCGAGAGCTAAAAGAGAGGGCTTGAAAGACACAGGTGTAAGAAGCGCCACTCTTTAAGGGAGGACAACTGAGGAAGAGGCAGACAGGACTGTTGACAAACGTTTGGCCTGTTCAGCTCCAAATTTATACCTTACAAAAGCTCATTTTTATGATCTTTTGATACATAAAATATCAGCCTTGCATCGACGTGCAGGTGGGTGACACATAGAAAGAGAGATAAGGATGCTCGCTTGTTAGCTTCTTTGCACTGATGACTGTCATTGATGCTGATATTATTATTATATAGTTGGTTGCCTTGTGGGATTCGTATTCGTGCTGTATTTAACATGGGACAAGAAGTAAATTAGAGAGACTAAAACAAGCCTCAGTGAACTATCAACTACATATAAAAAAGTTAAAAAGATTGTGTCTTTAACCAAGTCTAAGGTTCCTGCAACAACAAGCAAGCCCAAGACTCCCTCTCCTTCATGAGCTCTCCCGACTCAACTCTTGAGGAAATTAATTGTGTTTATATATATTTGTACGACGTAGTTTACATGCCCATGTTTTGTATAAACAGAAAATTCTCATTATTGGATTTCCATCCCATGTTCATGCAATAATGTGTTAAAATAGCTAATCTTGAAAGGTGATTAGGACAGATTTAGAACAAATACTTCAAATATTCATAAGAAAATATATTTTAGAAAAAGACGATTTGGTGAAAGCTTTGCGAAGCCGAGGACAACTGTCGTTGACAATGAACTCTTTGGATGAATAGCAAGTGACGGAACGGAAGAGAAAATGTGGATTCTATGCGCGTCCAACAAACACGTAGAAATATAGAATAGCAGGAAGCCAACAGAAAAGGACCACTTCAATGATAAAAACTAAAAGAAAATGAGAATGAAAACGGACAAGGACTTGACGAGGACTTGGACGAGTTCTCGATCCGAGGATTTACTATATTGACTAATCGATCTTCTAGCCAATATTCTCAACCATAGGATTTAATTTAATGTTGGACTCTTATCATAGTCTGTTATTATGTTTGAAATTATGAAAGGTTGTCCGAATCTGACAGATCTTGTAAGGTTTGATCTTATAAAATTGGCAAGCTAAGTTACAAGATACTGTGTCCAAAATTGGACCACTTCTTAAGTTGATTTCAGGCACCAGAGAATCTGGTGGTAACAATGACTGCTTCCTTTTGCAACTGAAACTGGAAAATTGTGTTCAGTTTTGATATTTTGGACGGTCAGCTGGAGTATTAGCAATTTGGTGGGTTATGCCAAATTGTAATAAAAATTAATGTCATCTATATATGACAGGTTACCAAGAAAATGGTGTGACATTAATGACTTCTTTTACTTGCCTCCACTTATAATTAAGTGGAGTAAGCTAAGTTAATTAATTGGTTAGACATTCAAGAAATTCAGCAACCCAATGATGTGCCTTGTGGTGTACCTCACAATCAGTCTTAGTGGCGGGTGGATCAACTAACCAAATTGTAACTTGTTCAACACTGAATGGCAGAAACTTTGGTCCAGACAATATATATGTATAAATGAAATGACCTGCAACCAGTAGGGCAACACAGCGTCCACCCCACTACACGAGCCCCATCGATTGCGCACCAAGAGGAGTAAAAGGCAACTAAGGCTGGTATCGGCCACCAACCTAATCCAACCAAAACATAAGACATTTGTTACTATAACATGTCTTATTCCAACTGCTGTTGAATTGCTTTTTGGACATGTGAATTGTTTTTATTTTCTTATCGCAGTTGAGTAAGGTAAACCACAAAAAGTGGGAATGGTGTTTCGGGTGAAAATAAGACCCCCATGCGTCAGCCAGAGCTGACCAGCACGAGACTGGGGTTTGTGTCTCAAGTCTCAACTCAACGCTCACAGTCACAGGTGGCCCGCATGCACGCTTGCTAGGAAGTAGGAACTTTGGTTTAATTAATATTTTTAGGAAGTAGGAGCTTTGGTTTAATTAATATTTTTATTTCTTTTTCAAAGGAAGCCTAGACTTCTACAGCAGGAGTTAGCTCAGGAAGGCTGTCTTGGGGGAGGTAATAATGTCAGGTTTTCTTTATTCTAACTTCCTAATAGGTGCTTAACTAATTATGAAATTATTCTATAATACTTAACAATTGTTGACATGAGATTACGTAAGATATTTATTTTGACTCAAATATGATTTTAGGTATAATTCAAAAAAACAAAGAAGTTAAAGTAAATCGAAACTTTATATTTTGTCCATTTTTTAAATATTAATTTTGACTTATTTTTATAGAGCAAGAAGAACAAAATTAAAAGAAGAAAAAATGCAAAAAACATGAGCTGCATGGATTATGCATGAAAATTATGCTCAACATGAAATTAATGTCTTACATGCATGCAAGACATTAATTTAATTAATCTTATATTTATTGAAGAAAATAAAGATGGACAGCTGGAAAAAGAGACAAAAATAACAAAGCAAGATGAAAAAAACGCAACAAATGGCTAGGAGACAAAACACAAGGCATGTAGCAGTCCATGACCAAAACGGCAGCACAGGAGGACAGTAGAGGAACAAAACGTAGAAGACATCTGCGTATCACGCAAACAGGGATTGCGTTCAATACAAGACATCTAGAGGGTTTTAAAATGAGGCATGAATAGTAGCATGGTTCAACTATGTTTATTCGTCAAATAAGTGAATGGGAAAAGAGAATAGAGACCTTGTAGCAGAAACAAAAGGAGACGTGAATGGTGGAAATGTACCATAACGTTTATTTGTCAAATAAGTGAACAGTTGAGAGAAGAGAGCTTGCACTGCTAGGAGTTTCGGCTGAGGATAATTTTCATGAGGCTGAAGCATTTTCTTGAAAGATCCATAGAGGGCTAGACATCCCGACGCCGATTCGAATGTGACATCAACACTGACGACATGGGTTAAATGTATTTTATTGTTTTTATTGTTTCTTTCTCTCACTAGAAATTGATTGTGTTACCTATATTAATTGATTTGAGTTTTGTGTATGGATAATCAGATTTTCGTTATTGTTCGGTTATGTGTGTATGAACCCATTGGATATTATGAAAAGATGATTTTAATGCGTTCATTAAATTGTTTATTTGCAAACTCATTGTTAGAATTTCAATATAATATGTAATTGTTATGTTGAAATTCATGTGTAGCGACTAATAATTCCTAATCATTAGAGATAATATAATCTTAGTTAAATGACACATTGTATGTAGTTGTTGTCTTGATTAATCCACTTTCCTAATTCATAATACTACTGCCTAATTAAATATAGAGATCGTATCCTAAGTTATTTGGTGGTTAGGTTTAATTAACGATCATATCTTGATTAAACAAAACCTAAGAAATAACTCAGGTTAATTATTAACCCAAGATTAATAGTTGCTAGGAGGGATTTGAAAACAACAAATCCATGAAATATGCTTAATTAAAGTGTAGGTTGAGAAACTAAAGAATTGGGTCCCTGTCGAATTTTTCATTTTTATCAATTTTCGCATATTTTCTTTAATTTATTTTTATTAGCTTAGTTTCATTTTATTTTCTTATTTCAAAAATCCAAAACCCCCCTAAACCTAAACCTAAACACCGATTAATTTCATTTTATAAACTATGCACATATTCTTTGTGGGATTGACCTAGACTCACCACTCCTATAATAGTAATCTAGTTATTTTATTTTGACTAGTGTTATGACGCACTATCAATTTTGGCATCGTCGTCGAGGAGTGCAGTGTTTTAGTTTTTGTTTGTGAATTAATTGATGTTTTGTATATATTTGTTCATAATCGGTTTCTTTTTAGTTATTTCGTGATCATTTCATTGTTTATGTTTTGTGTATGTGATTTAAAAAAATAGAAAAAATCGTGGATACAAGCAATTTTTTTTATAACTCTTATTCTCAATCATATAACTAAGGTTGGACTGATCACCTAACTTTGGTTATGGATGGGATAACTATCAGAATTACTTTATTGATAGTTTGCAGGATACACAGCAGTTCCCATGTGGTCCAAAAGCTTCTTGTTAAAACTCAGGTACATCATTGGAAGAATAGATGAATGTTGTGATTGCTAACAATCTTCAATTTTAACAAGGTATGCAGCAGCTTCAAGAGAGTATGCAACAACTTCAACAAAATACCCAACAGCTCCAGCAGGAAATGAGGAACGTCTACAAACTAGAACTTGTTAAGCCAAATGGGTGAAATGGTAGCGAGGATCGACTACCTGGAATCACAAATGGAAGAAGAGCAGTCATTTCAACCTGAGGAGTACCCAATAAACATTAGTGTGGAGACCTTACCGAGTGATGAGGAACTTGCGAATCTTGAGATGACTACTCAAGGAATTACTTGTGTCGAAGAAGTTGAGGAGGATCTCAAGGCAGAAAAAGACATATCTTTTAGCTCGGAGGTAAGTACTGAGTTTGTAATTATATTCGAGATTAACCCTTCACTTTGACCTAGCAGGTTAGAAGAATTAAAAAAAAAAGAAAAAAAGCAAATAGTCATTATAATTATTTCAAAAGAGCAAGAACTCAGCAGAGATGAAGAATTTGAAGATATGGAAGATGCTAGAGGTAAACGATTATCAACTAAGACCCTATCTCGAAGAACCTTACATGGAGGAACCGCATATGACAGCTAAAAATCACAATTTTGTTAGGTGAGGATGAAGCATGGAGTCGAGTTAGCGACCCTAAACAAAGGCACTTTTTGGAAGGCAATCCAAGAGAAGTAGATTTCTTTTCTTTACATTTTCGCATTTCTTTTTATATGCATCTGTGTTTTTTTTATTTGTTTTAAGTTTTCAATCAAAATGAGAGAAATAATAAAACAAATGAAACAAACATTTTCTCATTTTCTATTGCTTCTAGGATTATATAGTCATGAGTAGATAATGAATTGACTAGAGAATTTTATAACAACTTTAGCATGTATTTTTACTCTTGTGATTGGTCAATGTGTATTATCTTTAAAAGAGTAGTGACTAGTTGTAGATAAAGTCGGTAAGATTTTGATCCTTATTTGACTGACACATTCATATCAGTCTCATTGTCTTTTGATAATGTGCGACCTTCATGACATTTACATCTTGATTTTGCCTTAAATTTCTATTCAAGACTACATTTTTATCACATGCATTAACATAGAAATGATTAGGCATTCTTTGTTTCTCCGAACAACATTAGTCAAATAGCCTACCCTATTGACATGGTTTGTCCCTTGTTAACCCCCTTTGAGCTTTATACGTCTCTTTTTTGTATAAACCACATTTTATGTTTTTAAACTTAATTAAATGTCTTATGCAAGTTATAAAGCTAGTGGAGCATTTGTAATTGATGAGTTTGTGGATGTACAAAATTGTAAGTGTGGGGGTGTACATATGTGTAGGTTGAAAAATGTTGGGATGTTTTTTTATGTCTTATTAGTGAAATTCCCATGTTAATGTAGTTTCTTCTAATGTTAAAAAAAAAAGAGGAAAGAAAGAAAGAAAAGAGAAAAGAGAAAAGCACAAGAAAAAAAAAAGAAACGGAAATGAAAAAGAAAGAAAGAAAGAAAAAGAAAAAGAAATTGTTTAAATAAATTTATCAAGGAAGAAGTGCATATGAGTTTGCAAAGTTATTCATGATTAATGCATCTTCCTAGAGTTTTAATAAATGTGTTATTTGGTTATGTTGAATATGAGGTAGATGTTGGTTTGGAAGGTTCACTCTTGTGGTTTCAATGTATTGTTGGCATAAATTGTATGAGTGATTTCTTCGGATTGGTATATGCTTCATATGGTTTATGTGTGAGAGCTGAAATGAGTTGTGAAATATAAGTGTTGCATTCGTCATAGCTGACGTTACTTATTTATGTATGAGTGTGAATTTGTGCATTTGATGTCATATTAAGTGTTGCATTTATTTCACTAGCTTTAATGAGTTTTATGTTACTTGACCCAAATACATCTCACCTCACCTTTGCCCACGTTACAACCCTAAAAAGTATTTTAATTCATGATTTTGGATGTGAACATTAGTGATGGAGAAATAAAATGATATGCAAAGTTGTGGAAGAACATGATCATAAATTATGAATGGTTTTGAGTGTACCTATGGATATATTTTATTTAAACACATTTTTCGAGTCTACCATTAGATTGCTCAGTTTTTGAAGATGATGAATGTTGATTGATTATGAATAAAAGCTTGGAAAGATGAATTCTTGCTATGATTTTTTAAAATCATTCATCTTTGTTTATGATTATGTATTCTTAGAACATATGAGAAATGAGTTAATCTTTTAGGCCTTTGAACTTAATTTTAACGTTTTGCCCGAAGACGGCCAAAAGCTAAGTGTGGGAAAATTTGATAGGTGCTTAATTGATTATGAAATTATTCCATAACACTTAACGATTATTGACATGAAATTACTTAAAATACTCACTTTGACTCATATATGGATTTAGGTACAATTCGGAAACAAAGAAGTTAAAGTGAGTTGAAGCTCTATATTTTATCCATTTTTCGAAGATTAATTTTGACATGTCTTTATGGAGCAAGAAGAATAAAATTAAAAGAAGAAAAAAAAATGCAAAGTATGTGAGCTATATAGATTATGCATTGAAATTATGTTCAACATGAAATTAATGTCTTACATGCATGCAAGACATTAATTTAATTAATCTCACGACTATTGAAGAAAATGCGTGGTTCAACTATGTTTATTCTTCAAATCAGTGAATAGCAAAAGAGAATAGAGAGCTTGAAACAGAAACAAAAGGATACGTTAATAGTAGAGATGGACCATAATGTTTATTTGTCAAATCAATGAACAGTAGAGAGAACTTACGAGAGAGAAGAGGAGCTGCCAGGGGTTTCGGCTAGGATAATTTTCATGGGGTTGAAGCATTTTCTTTAGAGATCCATAGAGGGCTAGACGTCCCGACACCGATTCAGAGGTGACATCGACGTCGACGACTTGGGTTAAGTGTATTT
>JAOQML010000002.1:30148224-30159862 GCA_027568935.1 Erythroxylum urbanii
AAAAACAAAAACAAAAACAGGAGGATTGAGGAGGAGGGAGGGAGGGAGGGAGGGAGTTATTATTACAGGAAGAGGAGGAAAAGGGTTTTTAGTGAAAGAGAAAAAGAATGGATTTTTGGGGGAATTTTCTTTTTCTCTCTCTGGTCTCTGCCCTAAAAGAAAAAGGTTAACTTTTTGAACTTCTTCCTTACCATTTCTCTGCAACTGACCTTTTTGCCCTCTTTGTCTTCTTTTAGATTTGTTATAACTATTCCTAAATATAGTGACATGTATATATATATACCATTGCCAAGGCTATGGGAGGAATAATAGTATGTATATATATACAGTTTTTCAAATATAATATGTAATTACCAAGGAAAATAAGGGTATATATGTCAAACACAAGGTCGAGAAATGGAATCCGAAGCTACCTTTGTTTTAACTTTTAGTTAAGAGACTTTCTTCCCAGATAAAGAGGAGCCTTAGATTTACTTTCTAATGTTCTATTGCATTTATTTTATTATCTAAATCGTATTTTCTTCTTTAATTACCTTAAAATTTTTCTTTATCACTTTTTTTAAAGTTACTAAATTCAATTAGCCATAATCTATCACTTTCCTTTTATTTTTGCCCACATCACCAATTTGACTTAATCATAAACAACAACAAAATTATGTAAAAATCTCGCTAATCTAAATAATTTGAAAAGTTCAAAGTTGTAATTTAAAATTCTAAACAAAAGGGTACTAGCTAAATTTTAAAATTAAATTACTTTCATTTTTAATTTATACTAACTCAAGTCACATGTCATTATTTAGCCAAATAGGAGTATCGAAAAACAATCTCTCTACTAGTTAAGATTAAAATTATGTACTAATAGATTTTCTCAGATCTCGCATGTCAGCGAAAATTTTACTAAGTTGTTGTATTATTAGGTATACTTAAACATTTTCTCGTAATTTATTGTTGGGTTCTTTCAATTTTACCCATTAATTATAGATAGATTAATAATTTGATATATGAAAGTTTTAATTCCATGAATTTGACTAATCCTGAACTAAAAGTTGTAGGATCTCAACACTCTCTATTTAGTAAGAATTTTAAATTTCTTTTTACGTCTACATATATATTTTTAACATAAAGTTATATGACGTCTATTGAAATTTTCTTATTAATCACTTGTAACAAATCTAATTTGAAATTCATCATCTTTAAGGGATTTAAATGCGTATAAATTTATATTGTTCCTCATTTTTCTCAAAAAACTAAATATAGAAATTCGGAGTTTGATTTTACTTATGTGGTTAGTTTGACCATGCAAGTCAATTTATGTTGCTTGGTTATAAAGGAAACGAAGGGGAGGAGAGAAAAAATATAAAAAAAGATATGATGGGTTGAGGTCTAGCCAAGGAGTCAGGAGAGACTTGAATTGCATGATCACATCCACAGGACATCAGAAAATTTAAGTGGTGGAGAAAAATCATGCCAGCCACTTGTTAGTTGACGAAGGGAATGGATGCTTGACTAGGCGAAATGTTGCTGTTGGGAATTGATGGATGCTATTTTAACTCCCAACAATTAGAAGCTTCGAGGATACTGGCAACTTGGTTTGTTTTCCATCAACATATGCCCTTAATCAGCTTACCAAAAAAGAAGGGCAGATTGAACTCGAAGAAGCTCGAAGGAAAATACAGTTTCATTTATTATTACAACATATTTGGTGTACATATCAATTGGCATTAGTTACATTTCAATTGAACAAAGAATACAGATCCGGCTACTTAGAATCAAAATCGTAGGGTCAGGGAAGACTCTTTCTCCCCTCAGGAGCTAGAAGCGGCATTACTCGTACGACACACGTTCCGAAGCAGTCAGAAGGACCAAGCAATATGCAACTTGCAACTACAGTATTATGCTGCAGGAGCTTCTGTCACGGGATATCAGTCAAGACATTTCCCTTCAACTTGCAGCATAAAGCACCTATTAAGCCTGTTTAAGAACTAAATTCAATTCACGAGCACATTTTGCCAACAAGCCACCCCTCCTGCACCAAGACAGTACACATTAATTGACAATCAACTTGCTAAACAACTGGTTCAAGTTGACCTCCAAGTCATGGGCAGAAAGAAGCTTCTTATTTGAGACAGGATGCTTGCCTGACGAGGGCTGGGAGACGTTGCTGAATCTTGTGCAGCTGCGTAAAGCACTGTTTGCAGCATTCCAATCTACAAATTCGAATTACAATTAACTCTAAGTTTGCTATGCAAGCTAACTTGAACTAAAAGAATATCTATGAAATGTCTATTAAACCCACCTTTGTTCTGCATGAAGATCAACCCCAACAGAAGGAGGTGCTGAAATGGCTGCATGTATTACTGGGCCAAACACTGCCACAAGCTTCAGCAGCATCTCCAGTGAGACCTTTGCATGCCTGCAAAATTACAAGGAAAGTTGAATGATTCCGAAAACTTAAGCCTGTCATTTGAAATGCAGGTTGAGACATTGACTTACTTCACTCTAGATCTAGCATAAAATCAAATTGAAAACTAAAAGCACACACGGAATTCTTAATATTATCATTCCAGAGAAGAAATGCGTTGTTCTTCCAAACCCTGCCCCACCTATCCTCTCCCAACTTCTTCATTTGCAATTCTTTTGGGTAAATCGGAAAGGAAAATGTCTACTAAATAAAACCCATAACCCACCCACCCAAGTGAAGAGTAGAACCCCCAACCTCTCAGATGGGTGGGAATGTTTACCACTGCACATTCAAAAGTAATACTTCAGGTTTGTCCTAGGTGCGTCAGAACAGAAATTACAACCTCAAATTGTAGATTCCGATGACCCAAACCAGATAAGACAGCAGTAATAAGTCTGACTTAGCATATGCTTCAACAACAATTACCTTTCCAACTTGCTATCTAGTAAGCCCACAAGCACAGGAAGCAAGCAAGAAAAAAAATCTAAGCTGAGAATATCCATTTTCTCCATGAGAACACTGATAACATCTGCTTGTACCTGCACATGGATGGATTGATTCCAGAAAAATCAGATACAAGATACCTAGAAGGTGATTTTGGTAGTTCATTAAAAATATAAGAAACAGAGAATAAGTTCTATTATAAATACCCACAGAATGATCTGGCAATTTTCGGATGGCATTAATAGCACCTTTCATGTCATTTCGTTCCCAAAAATGTCTGACAACCTGCAGAATCACAACAGAATTATTCATACCAACCAAATAGCGCACATATAGGCAGAGATCCTATAAGAAAAGGACAGAAAAAACTGAAACATGCACAAAATTGTCCTCGAACACATACATAGAAATCTCAGATAATAGCATATCCTTCATCATAAGGCAATTACTTACCTAGTCTGGGGTCAACTACTCGTTTTATATTGAAGAAGGAAAAGGAAATTCTCCAAAGATAGAGACTTAGCAGACAAAAGAAAGATGCATACACACCATCATCTAGAGATATTCCTTCACGTAACTAGCTGTACTTTTACCTGTAGTTTTGTCAACCGGAACTTTAGGCCACTCAAGAATACATCATGAGTTTGCATCAGATCTTCAGTAATATCCCTACTATTGGCACACATTGGCTCCTGCCCAGAAATCTGAGGATCTTCCCGCTGACATCAGAAAACAGAAAATCACTTTCTTTTGATAGTAGCTAGAACTAATAACTTGACATAAATTACAAGTAACAGGAAAAGGAATCTTCATGCCAGTTAAGGTCAGTAGGTAGGAGGTCCCTCAGAATATCCTTGACGTGATTGTCAGAATGACCCAAGCAGATTATAAAGAAACATCATAAAGATTTCTCAAGGACTTAATATCTTATGGGAGAGAATCAGCAAGAATGGAAGTTTGACACTACTACTCAAAATGGTCTTTAACTTAGTATTTCAATCTTAACACAAACTGTATTGAACAGAAACAAATATTCACAAATTAGAAGGCAACATTCTTCTATCTCCAGAAAATACAAAATTTTCATAAAGAAAAAGATCATACCGACAGGGGCCGACAACTCCCCATTTCACGTGTAACACGAGGAGTCACAATAGTTGATACAGTAGATATTCTATCTATTTCAGGTAAAACGCGAGGGACCATGATAGATGTTGAGGAAGGTTTCCTGTTATTTTCACGCATAACATCAGAGGTTGGAAAAACAGGCATCCCATCCGTTTCAGATATAACACGAGAAGTCTTATCAGATGTTAAAGTGAGAGTGGTATTAGCCAAATGTATGGGAAAAGGGCTTGCAGTGGCTAATGTTCTTTCCTTTTGTTGAATGATTTGAGGTGTCTTATTAGATGCCAAGCTGGCTTTTCTGTCAGCTGGAAGAACGATTTCAGGGGTAACATCAGTTGCAACATTAGGCGTCATATTTGTGTCAGCTTGAGGATTGCCATTTATGGCTTGATGCTCATTGCTGAGTTTCTCTTGTCTTTCAAACCTCTCAACCAGAGTGCGGGTCCTCCCTGCCACTACTGCAACTGCAAGAAGGAAACTTTAAAATTGACAAATTTTACAGGCAGTTAGTAAACCTTCAGATCATAGACAGAAGGCTAACAAACCTCCATTGACAATTTTTACAGATGTGATCCCTTTACTGTCGTCCACAGATTTATCACCTAAAGAACAGGAGAACTTATGATTACTGGAAACTGATGTCAAAAACAAAAAAAATCATAAAAGTATATTAGGTGATTGTAATTTAAGAAAAAAGTTAGATAGAGGAAAAATTGATGGGAAGAGTCCAATTTTAGATGTAGGAAGAAATTCATGCCTTAAATTTGTGAAAAAGTACACAATTAATGGATCACCTAGAATAGGCATGGCTAATATTATGGTACTAAGATCAAAGCAAGGGATGGCATAGATGATAGATATGTAAGTAACTCTTAAAGAAGAGGCATATATGATGAAAGCAAGATAGTTGAAAATTTTAAAGAAACTGACTTACTCTTCACAAAACAAAATCAAATGGTTAAAGTTTATGCTTACAATACAGTTTCAGCTTGTTCTTTACATGAATTATAGTGAATCGAAGGAAGAACAGAGAACAGATTCCAATATATGAACCAAAATTACTCAGGAGGGCAGGGAAGAGCTGACAATGTATCACCAAGGGTAAAATCCAAGGAAACCAGGGGAGAGAGGAGACAATAAGAAACAATGGACTAATGATTTTTAAAAAAAAAAGGAAACAAGGGCTGAATATTTAAACATCATAACACCAAACATAGAAACTTACAGTTTTCTTGCTTAGAGGTAATAACTGGTGATAAGACTTTTTCAAACTTTTCTGCAACAATGTTGATATTAGAACTCCTTTCCTCAGAGGACTTTTGAGCTCCACCTTCTGGTACAATAGGGATTTGCAAGTTCACATCAGCAGTACACTCTTTCTCTTGCATTGCATTGCTGAAAATTGCAGACTCTGGCAGCTTGTCTATGTCATTTTTACTCTTTGATGGCGTCCGGACATGAGCAGGCCTCAGCAACATGCCAGGTTTTGTTCTTACAAAAGTAATTGCATCCCGCCCAGAATTCAAAGGATCCTTTTCAATGGGATTGTCTTCAGGGACAATAGTTGGCACAGTGAATGCTTTGTTGAGTGCTTGCTCACTTCCTTTAGAATCCAATCCCACTGTAGGGCTCTGCTTCTTAGTTGATGGATTAGATTGTGAATCCAAAGTGGGGACCACTTTTGAAGAACTCAAAGATCTATCTCTTTGTGATGTAACAGGGTTGCCACCAGTAGCTTAACACGAAAGATAGAGAAGCACCTTCGTGAGATGTGCAGACAAGAAAGGAGTGCAAGCATGCATCATATAAGCGCTATCGGATATGAGGGTTTTTCAATCAGCTATCCTTTTCTAAACAAATAGTATCATGTGGTAGCATGTGGATTAATTCAACTAGCCAAAAGCCAGTGCCCATCTATATACATGGAGCAAAGATAAATTGAACTGACATTAAAAGATGTTGATGTTTCACACATTCACAACCCAGTAAATCTACACAATTATCAAAAATGGAAAATACAAGGTGCCAAGAATCCATCTAAGGTTGGAAAAAGATCATTACACCTTTAATATAAGCAGTTTATTTTTTTAAGTTTAACATTTTCAGGATCCACATAAGCAGAAGAAAGTCATTGTTAACAGGTTTCTCATACCAATGTTAAGTATAGTGAAATCATATTCCAAAAAGTAAAGGAGCAGCCAAGTTTTTGAATAAAGAAAATTTCAATAGCAAATGCAATCATAAATGAGGTTTTAAGAATGATAACAGTGTAACGGGAAGTAATAAGTTTCTTGACGATAGATCAACAAAATGGTAAACTTACAGTCCACGTATATGTTCTTGATCTCTTTTGTCCCGTAATCAGGAGACCTAGACTGCAAAGCTTCTGTTGATCTTGCACAACTCTCTATTTCATTCGGAGATGGATTTCTGGGGGTGCTAAAATTCTGCTCTCCAGAGTCAATTTCTTCAGACAAGAAACCAGCTGTGTATGGCTCAATAAGCTGAAGTACAACTTTCAGTGGTAAGTGATATAATTGAACATCGGTCAACCATTAAACATTTGCCTCAAAAGTTGAAGACAGAAAGCAAAGAAAGAAAACAACCTTTATATCTGCCACCCAAACCCCCACAGAGTTTCGATAGTATGAGCAACCCAAAAGTTTTCCTTCATTAATGCAGATATCACCAAGTGTTGACCATCCCATGTCTATAGCATCATGACATATGACAGGCTCCCAAGAATAAACCTACAGTTTGGGCAACAATTATCAAACTTACGTCGTGTGGTATATTGGTTAGCAAAGTTCAATCACTGAAAGACATTGAAACCTTCAGACTATCATCTAATCCACAAAATAATGTCCTCCCATCAGGATGAAAGGTGATTGAGCGTACTCCAGTAGCCTGGAAAGAGCAGAAATGGTGCTTTAGAATGGATCTCAGGAATTTGACAGTTAACCATATGTAATGAAAACTAAATTATCAGAATATACAAAAAGCCCCTCCTTCAAACTCAGAGAGCTTAATAAGAACAAAGGAATGTTAATGGACAAAAGGGTACTGGAGCAACCTTCAGACAGAAGAAGTTGATTTTCATCTCGTAATTCCAATTAAGTATGCTTATCTTCTAAGAATAAAATATGACCGCAACGTCATTACCGAATAATTTTTACTTGTCTCTTTCAATGTTTGGACAAGTAAGATCAATTTAGATATTGAGTACCTTCAAATAAAAACTTCAAGTTTAATGTTAGAGAAAGTAAAATGTTAGATACCTCAGGTCTGGCAGATCCGATCAGTTCAAAGGTTTCCAAATCCCAAAATTTCACAGTTTTGTCTGCTGAACCTGGAAAAATAAATTTCTCTTTAGAAAAATTATTAACTGATGCAAGAAATAAAGTAAAAAAAAATAGTGATAGGAAGAGACAGAGAAGACGTGATGCGGAATGCTTCGGTGACCCAACAGAAATGCAATGAGAAATTCATTAGGTTACCAAGGAAAGGTATCACGGTCATTCTCATTCCTTAATTTCATTCCTAGTTTCCCATACCCACTCCTAGGTAAATACCAAACTAGGGAATAAACAAAAGATTTCTATTTCCTAGTTTCCAATCACATTCCCTTCATTAGAAGTCATAAAAAACTAGTGAATTACAAGTGCAATTTGAATTCTAAGTATAGCTTCTAATTCCCATTAATGACATAATACCATATAGTAGACATGAACAAATAACAATGACCAAAACATCAAGTTAAATAGAAAGCTTCTAATTCACAATAGTGACATATACCATAAAGCATACATGAACAAAGATGAACAAATAACAATGACCAAAACATCAAGTTAAACAGAAAACTCTTGATTAATGATTTTATTAGCATACACAGAAAAATGGATTGTCCAACTCACCTGTGGCCAGAAGAAACTCTAGAGGGTGGAAGTCTATGGATCTAATATGCCCTTCATGGAACGTAAAATCATGTAAAAGCCTTCCAGCAGTAAGATCCCACACCTATGAGACAATAATGGATAACATTCAATGGATGAGCAGCAATGTTTGTAAGTTCACGAAATTTTTTTGTTGCATAATGGTGTCATCTCACTACCTTTACAACATTATCATATCCACCTGATACTACCCAGCGTCCATCAGGGGTGAACTTGATAGTACTAATTCCCTGAGTATGTCCCTTATATGTGTGAATGCATCCCTTCTTCCTAATATCCCAGATTCTCAAATTTGTGTCTGTTGAACCTGATGCGAAAAATTCGCCAAATGGATGGAATTCGACAGCAGTAGAATTTGATCTATGTCCAGTAAGAGTGCGAACCACTAAACTTCAAGGTCAATAACAAGTAGATTAGAAATCTTTCAAGAATCTTTTCTGGCACTACAAAGGCATTATTCCATATCAAACCAATAAAATTCCATAAAAAACTTCTACTGATTAACCAACATACTCTTTGCTTCTTCCAAGTCCCAAAGCTTAATAGCACCTGTGGAAGCTCCAGAGAGTACTAAAATCTCAGCTGCGTCAAAAGCTACGGATTCAACTGGACTTGTATGACCACACAAGCTCTGCACATCAAAGACCAATTGGGAAACATTATCTCATGGAAATTATGCCTCGTGGCAAGTGGCTACGCTGCAACTAGTGTTACTATAAAATAAGGAAGTGGCACAAATGTATCTAACATGGATATTTTGATTTTGAATCAATAAACAGAAGGTTTCGACAGATTTATTGACAAATCTATCAATTACAAATGATATATGAAAGAAAATCGCTTATGGAAACGATACAAGTAAACTCTAAATTTTAACCGACGCAAACAAGACAGCAAAAAAACCAAATCATAGCTAAAAGTACTCAAAACATAACAACAGACCATTAAGGAAGTGGGTTTGCCAATGGCCCAGAGGTTGACTTTGTGATCATCACCACCGGTTATAAGCAGTCGACAGGCCTTTTTACCAACACTGAGGCATCTAACATTGGTAGAATGCGCCACAAATTCCTCTATTTGCATTTCCGTCAAAGAAAAAAGGAGCCGCAAACAGGGTTCAGTTTTCATTAAAAAAATTCAACAGTAGAATAAAAGCTTCAATCCTTCTAATATTCTCATCTCCACACTTATCACCATCAGATCGAAAGTACAAAAACGAAAAGAAATTAATAAAAGAATAAGTTAACAACTACTTAACCACCCAAAAATAATTAGAAAACAGTTAACAAGAGGTTGAAATGTATGCGGAAGCAAAAAGCAGAGACAGTTCCAGATAGTGAGAAAAAGGATACGGAGCTTATAACCACGCTTGGCTGCCATTCGTTAATAAGAAGAGAGATCCAAGAAGATAGCCCCTCTTCTTGACAACAACTTCACTTCACGCAGGAAGAATTTTGATTGTTTGCTCTTAAACTTCCTGCAGATCTCTACCTATTTGTGGTCCAGCGCTAACCACGACGACCACCAGTAGCACCACCGCGGTCCCAAACTTGATTTTGTTCCTTGAAGCTAATATTAATAAATTATTACAATTTAGACGCGTCCTGTTCTGTCTGTCAAATATAAAAATTAAAAAGAAGAAAATGACGAGGAGAGAGAGTGGTTTTGTTTGGTTTGATTGATCCACTTCTCGTACTACTTTTCTTTTTCCTCATTTTTTATTTTAAATTACGTCCGTGTCCTTATATATAATCTAGTGGTATAGATTCATTTCCTCTTTTTTTTTTATATATAAAATTTGTGTGTTACGTTATGCGCGTACCCTTGGCCTTGAGTATTGTGCGTTGTTATTATCTGGAGCTGGACAATGAAAGGAAGGAATATTGGTTAACCATTCCTTAAATTATAAGCTTCTCGCATTCTTTTTTATAAATCGACATTTGCTTGTAAGTTTAGTTAAAGCCTAATTTCTGGTAATCCTCTGTTTGGTGAATTTAAGAAAGCTAAATCTCACCAAAATTTGTTCCAGTCATTAATACATTTACTTGCGGTAATTGTAGCCTTTCGAGAGAACCGACGACTGGAATACTACTATATATATTTCAAATCCTACATTTTAGTGGAGCTTCGTCAACACTTCAAATAGGCGTTAATGATATACGTATACAAATTTTATATATATCATTAACCAATAAGTGGTTATCATGTATTTTGTGGGATTAAATTAGAATTAGATAAGAACAATATCCTACAATAAGCTTAGCCAGGTTGTCAGACAAGTTTTGTACAAAGTTTTTATATATTGATTTCTTAATAATAATAAAATGTAGCCTAAAACAATGACTTGTACTCAAGGTGTTGAGTACCGTTCTGTACTGGTCGGTACCGACTAGACGGTACTATACCGGTCAAAAAATAGAACAATACGGGAAGGGAAAATACCGGCCTCAAATACCGCCTAGTACTGGCAATACCGCACGGTATTGGGCCGGTACCGTGTATCCTCATTTTCTGAGGCCTTCTGTTCTCTCTACCTCTCATTTTTGCTTTTCTCTCTCGCAGGTCGCACCGTCGCTCCTCCACTGACTCTCATCTCTTTGTCGTTCTCGTTGTCCTCTCCTCCACTCGCCGCGGTTCGTCGTCCTCTCCGACGGTGGTTGGCTGCTTCTCCACCACGCGACGTTCGCCAGCTCGCCAGCTCAGTCGCAGGTCGCCACCTTGCAGCTCCGCCTGTCGCCAATCGCCAGTCGTCACCTCTCGAGCTCCTCCTGTTGCGGTGTCGCCAACTCGCCAGCTCTGAGTGTCGCGGGTTACCACCAATAACAATCAATAGATCTAGGAATAATACCCATATTTGGACCTGACCCATCACCTAATATATAGTGAAGTTCTGATTATTTGGTGTGTTTTTTTCCCAAATTTTGTTAGAATGTTTGTGTTAATTGTTGTGACTTTGTGTTTTGACTGCGAGGAATGAAATTGTGAAAAATTTCTGGTAAATTGTTTTTGTTGGAGATGAATTTGAAGTTGGTAAATTGTTGGAGACGGATTTGAAGTTGTTTGTGAAATTTGTGGTTGGTTTGGTTGGTTAGTATTTGGTAAATGGGAGAGCCGACTGTTTAGTTCATGAAACTTGTGGTTGGTTAATTTGTTTTGTTTATAAAATTTGGGAGCCGTATATTGATTATGGTTCATTTGTTTGGTTTATAAAAATTGAAACTCGTATATTGATTGTGGTTAAGTTAATTGTAATAGTTTGTTGGTTGATTTGGTTTATTTGTTCAATTGAAATTTTGAAATTGATTCACTAAATTTCACTAAATATTTGGTTCATTAAATTTGAAAATAAAAACAGAAAATTACAATGATTCATTCATGTTTTGCTAAATGACATCATATTCATAAAAAGATCCATTCATGTCATGCTAAATGACATGTAATTGTAAGTGCAATTGCATTACCATTAGTTGAAGAAAAGATAATTTGTCTAAACCAATGTTTTAAAAACCGGATTGGTCATCGAACCGATCAAAGGAAAGGTTTAAGGTTTAGAGGTTCAACCAGTAGTGAACCGCTATAAAACCGATATATAATAAATAAGAAGTAAAACTTATAAGAATAAGTAAAAATAAAATATTTTATTGAAATAAAA
>JAOQML010000002.1:30188160-30216891 GCA_027568935.1 Erythroxylum urbanii
GGCATAATAATTAAACTCCAAATAAAATAGTTTATCTAGCAAGACCACAAAATTTATTCAAATCATGCTTAATAAATTAAATAAAAAATTTTGGGGCCCAATATAAACCAAATAATTGGTGATGTTAAATGAGGGGTAATACTTAAATCTCATTGTAATTGATAAGATCTTATCTTAATATATTATTTGATATTATTTCTTTGTTTTGGTGCTTAAATATGAAAATTATTGTTTGTTTTGTTTTAGGAGATTAAAAGTAGAGATTGTATCAAATTGAGACTCTATTGATGATAATCACGAATTTTGGATGAAGTGTAGAAATTGCTGCAATGAATAAGGCTGATCACTTGAAGAGTTAGAGTTTAATTGGAAAACTTCCTTCTATCCCTATCATGTAGGAATTTGAATTTGAATTTGTTTTAGATAGACATCTTTGTAAGGTAGAATTAGATTAGGAAAACCCTATAAAAGGGACATTCCTCACAAAAGAAAAAAGTTCTCTTCTTACTTTTCTCTCAATTTTTTGTCTTTCTTCAAATTTTCTTATTAAATAAAAAGCCACGTATGGCTAAACTCATTTATTCTGATTCAAGGGGATTTGATATTCTAGTTTTAACTTTGTGAGGTTTTGTGTTCTAAACCTTTTATTCATATGTTAATTCAAGTATTTCTTGTCTTAAGTTCTCATATCTCATGAATAATTAATATTAATTAATCTATAAATTTAATTTAATTTAATATTAATTATTCTATCACTATCCACGAATTCAATGATCTGTAATTGTTATGAAAGATTGATACAAGCAGCAAATAGGTTATTTATGAAATTGCATATTTAACTTATGATAAACAAGAAAACTAAGTTGAATAATTACAACTATCTCGATTATTTACTTTAGGGTTAGTATTTTTCACTAAGCTTATTGCTATTATTTATTTGATATGGAATGTTATCACACCCAGTGAATGGATGATAAATTTTAGTTTGGATGCTGGGTTTGAACTAATTAATTTAGGAAAATTTGAGAATCATTATGACTATCTTAATATGTTTCGGACTAACTACTTAAATTGTCAAAAATATTCTTTTTAAACTAATGATCAATGTTATAATTAGATGAAATCATTCTAATGAATCAGAGTTTGGTAACCTTGATTTTCTCACTTTTATATTCAAATGATTTAATTTTGATTTCTTATTAATTTTAGTTAATGAGTTACTTAATCAAAAGCCCCACTTTTGATTTTAGTACTTGAAATTAAGAAACTAGTATTTAGTTCTTTAGGGATTTGACCTAGTTCCCCGACTACTACAAGAAGTTTGGAGAATCAAAATTATTTTGGGGACCTCACAACCTAACAAAATCTTGTATTTATTTTTAAAATTGAGCCTAAAACTATATAAGAAGCCTTTAGTGATGAATATTTGGTTCTTATTATGAATGAATAATTAAATCAATTTAAGAGGAGTAAAGAATGAACTATAGTACTTAATTAAAAAAGAACATTTAATTATGAGTACTAAGTGGGTTTTAGAAACAAATTATATTAATTAAGTACCATATTTAGAAATCAAGATATGTTGAAGGCTAACATATATAATTAAGAGGAGGGCATAGTTTGTTTTGAAAATTTGTATTGATGCCTATGTTAAAAGTTGTAAGATTGTTAATTAAATTTTAATATCATACATAGATTTCAAATTTCATCAAATATATTTGAAGAGTAAAGTTTTTAATGGTTTTATTCAAGAAGAATTGTATATTGATCAATCTACTGGTTTTGAATTATATAATGCATTTAACCATATTATAAAATTTTAAAAAGATTTATATCGTTTGAAATAAGCTCTTAGAGTTTAGTATAAAATGTTAAATACATGCCTTTTAAAAATGATCTTATTAAAGGGAAAATTGATACAAACCTTTTTATTTAAAAATTATAAGTATGATATATTTATTGTTGAAATTTATGCTAATGCCATTATTTTTTATGGTACTAATTAAATCTTATGGATGGAATTTTTTTGGAGTACAAGTATAGAATTTTGGATTATTATGACGATAATTCTTTCTTAGACTTCAAATCAAGCAAAAAAAGGAGGACAATTTTATCAATCAAACTATGCACATAAAGGAAATACTTAAGTACTTAGGAAATTATCAAGCCAACTCACTATGAATACCTACTAATGTCATAACAAAATTAAGCAAGGATGGTTAGGGGAAACCTGTGGAAGTAATAGTTTTCTCTATCTTACTACAAGTAAGCTTAATATAATATTTGTGTGTTTTATATGTTAGATTCTAAGTCATTTGATAGTCATTAAGTGCATACTTTGACATTTATATGGTACCATATTTATAGAACTTTTGTTTCTTCAACAAACATTTTAGGACTTGACTAATTATTCTGATGCAAATTATATAGTTAACATTTTATTAAAAAAAGGGAGATTCTTCATATGAAAAATCCTAGTAACGTATTAGTCTCATGGTTTAGTAATAAATAAAATTTGGTTATTTTTATCAATAAAAAGAGTTGAATATATAGTGTCCAATAGCAATTATGCGCAAATACTTTAGCTAAGACAATACTTAGAGACTATGATATAGACCTTACTAAAATTTCTATTAGATGTGAAAACACTATTATGATTTTCCTTTAAAATAACCTCATAAAACATTTTAAAATATAAAACATAGAGACAAAATATCATTTCATTAGAGATAATATGTAGATAGAGATATTGGATTTGAATTTGTTAATACATTGCATCAATTGATCGATATACTCAATAAAGCATAAACTAGGTTATATTTTGTAAAAATTAGGAGGGAATTAAGAATGGATGATGATATTCTAATATGATTAGGTGTTCTTTATATGTTTAAATCTAGTTTTGATTAGTTAATTTTTTAATGTTTGTGTTTTCTATTGTACAGATTTACTTTCAAGGCCCAATTTAAGTGTTTTGAAAGTTTTAAAGTCAATAGGTCAACTAAATGAAACATAGATTAAACTGTGTCTGAAGGAAATTGTGGTGTTCATGTACCACAAAATTGTTAAGTTTTGGAAATCACTATCAAACAATATATAAGTTGATTAATTTGTCCGTAATTTTAAAGGTATTGGTCAATCGATGTTATAGACACTTAACTTTGTCTATTAGGATTTGATCTTTTTGATGTTTCAAAATAGAGGAAATATGGTTAATGACTGATATTTTTTTCCTTTTTCGAAGTATTTAGATAATTAGATGGTGCTACTATTTAAGGTAGACATTTTGGATACTTTTTTAGTTCTCTAATACTAGATGTATTTCTCATTGATTT
The DNA here is from genome assembly GCA_027568935.1 of Erythroxylum urbanii. Lineage (NCBI taxonomy): Eukaryota > Viridiplantae > Streptophyta > Magnoliopsida > Malpighiales > Erythroxylaceae > Erythroxylum > Erythroxylum urbanii. Next base: position 30,191,496 of record JAOQML010000002.1, read on the forward strand.
TGTACACATTTTTAGCATATATATGAACATACCTTGCTTATTTCTTTTATATGCTTCCTTATCACATCATATTTGTCTAATAAGATGAAATTTATTTTATTTTATTAGCTTCATTATATATCTTTGGTTAAATAAAATTGTCTAATCCTTAGTCTTTGTAAATAGTAAATAAATAAAGTCATGATATATGAATTAGGGGGAGCTAAATGCTTATGCTGCTTTGATATAAGGGAAGTTATGATCACTCTCATAATCTTTTCCTTAGTTCAATAATTTCTCCTTTTTATGGTGGCAAAACATAATTGTTACTAATAATTTATTTTTTATGATTAAAAGTTAGCTACGAAAAAATTTTTTAAGACAAAGTGATTTGTAGATATTTATAGAGCAAATGATGTCAAGGAACATTTTTGTTGTTACTTTGATCAAATGGAGCATCAAGTACACGTTAGTCTATCAATCTGACCAAAATGAATAACAAGTTAATTGGATCAAGATCAAAGATAACCAAGTGAATTTCATTTGTAATTTATGCATTATGCTCTTTGTTATACCCTTACCTTTTTCACTTTAAATATTTAAAAAGGTCAAAATGCATAACTATATTAATTTTTTATACATATTGCATCTATCTTTTATAAATCAAAACGAATTTTTATCTGATCCTTTAATAAAATTTACCTTGAAGCCTAAAAAATCTTTAAGGAGACTTTTATAACTTGTTTAATTCAAGTTTTTATTAAAAAGATTGATTTAATACTTTAAAATTTTAAAATGTTTTATAAATGATATGTTTAAGTATTTGGTTTGACATATGTTGGAATTAAGTCAACCTATATTAAGGTTTGTTTCACATTTGCATTTAAAATGTTTTTTAGGTCAATATTTTCTTATTAAACATACATCAATCAACCAATATGGTATATAAGTCGATCGATGTCCCTTTGAGAAGATTTGTCCAATAAACTATGGAGTATGTCACGTTAATGGCATCACTAAGTTGCTACATTGGTGTACTAATATGGCAATTAGGTTAATTAATTTAGTAGTTAGATCAACCTATTTTTTCTCGGAAAGAGTCATTATAACAATTACATTTTATGTCTTAATGAATATTCAAGGTTTTTTGGCAATAAATACTTAGTTTTTGGTTATTGAACATCTCTATGAAATTTTGATGAGTTTTAAGCTATATTTGATAGAATTTTCAAGCATTCAAAGCATTTAATCATTTATTGTGATTGTAAGTAATGAAATTTTGAGTTATAATTCAATTGGGTTTGCTTTAAAAGATGTTTTTGAGTTAATCAAGTTATTGAAGGTTCCTTTTCACCTCTAAAAAGAAGTTGTAACTAGAACAAAGAAAGAGTTCATATGATATTTTTGTTAAACTTTAGAAGAAGAAGAAGAAGATAATGGAAACTCCTTAAGGAGTAAACGTAGGCAAGGATTGTTTATTGAAATATTATATATCCTTTTACACTATCTTGCCTTACACTCTTTATATTAATTATGTTAGTGTGATTGAATTACTTTATATTGTAATTACACTCTAAATCTTATTACCATATAATATCATCATTCTAATAAAACTAAATTACATATGAGAAACTGTATACCTGTTAGTATATTAGTTAGACACTTAAGGCTATAGGTCTACCAGGTCAAAGAGAGTCAGAGTACTTTGTATTACTAAATTTGTTACATTTGGTCTAACAAAACCCTATCTTTGCTGATGTATCATTGCTTAAGTTTTTGAAATGCATGTTTGAGAAAAATTTTTTTCGAGAATTCATTATCACCAAATTTAACTTGGTTTTAGGTGCCACTAAGGTCCAAAATAATGTAATTTATGATACTCAAGAGCCTTCAATTTAGTCTCACAATAAACAATTTAATATTTATTTAAACACGTCAATAAATTTTCTTAAATTTAATGACATGGTAATTATTTATTTTAGAACAAATTAGTTTATTTTATAAGTTATAGAGTAAATCAAATACTTTGAAACATTAGAGGTTAGATATATGTTAAAAATGAGCACTAAAAATGGGTTCCTTTTATTTTAGTAACCATTATTAATTTATACTTTTATAGTCAATCTTGTTGTCACAAATATATAGCATTATTCATTTATTTAATAAAGTTATTCTTATCTTTATATATTTTTCAATTGTATTAATATTTAACATTGAATATATAATTTTTGAAATAATTAACGTATTAATGAAGTTATGATATGATCATATATATGATATTCAAATTGCATTTAAAAATTATTTGTAAAATGTTCTCAGTTATAGTTTCTATAAGATGATATATTAACAAAGTAACAAAATTATTACACATTATATTTTTTTCTTACGAAAGATTACTTAATATGATAAACTAAAGTATAGACATTTTAAAATAAACATACGAGTCTTTATTTGAGATTAAGTTTACTAAGTTGACCTATTATTGATGGTATTGCATTGAACATTACTTTTATATTTACAGAAGTTCTCATTATGGTGGTTATATAGTTAATCTTTAGACTTCAGGTTACCAAAGAATCTTATATAAGAATTATTATTTCTAATACCACTCCAACTCTATTTAGGAAAGCTTAATCAGTAATATTTGGGTTTAATAGGAATTGTAAAGAATTAACTAAGTCAATAAGAGATTCGACAACCTGAAATAACTAGGCATAATGTTTTACTATCCTTAGTTATGTAATAATTTCAGAATTATTTAATATGATTAGATTAAGATTCGAAAAATTTAATTTCAAATGTCATTCATAAATCAACTACTGATTTTCAAAATAAATATGATTGAAATTTACTTAGATTAGACACTAATTTCACACTCTATATGTAATTGAAACATTGGATGTGAAAAAAATTAAATTATTTACTATAATTATGTATGGTTATGATAGTTAAATTACTTTGAAATTTTTGATAATTTTGGGTGACCATTATGCATTTTAAATTTCAAACTTAATATATGGTTATAAATTATATAATTAGGGAATTGAAACAAAAAATTAATTTGTCTAATTCTAATTATGAATTAAAATTATAATTTAAATTCATTTAGAAACCTAATGTGTCATTAATATAAAGTAAGTGGAGAGAAAAATTTAATTTGAATTAGGTTAAACTTAATTATGAAATTTATGAAATTACCAAATATTAGATCTTTAAATCTATTCTAATTAAATACTAATTACGTAATTAGATTTAGAATTTAATTGTAATTTATAATTAAACTTCCATTTTGAGACCTTTGTAAGCTTTAGTCTTCTTTATATAGAAGCGAAGATGTTAAGGGAGTTAGTATTCTCTGCCAAATTCTCTTAAAATATTAGTCGTTTACAGTTATCTTCTTTTGTTCTATAGACGATTACAAACTAGATATATGATCAACTTATGATTGGTTCTTTTATATCAAGGAAAAAGTTTAAAAGGTGTTAAAAATAATGCCAGAGAATGTCAATTAAGGGTTTGATACAATTTCAAGATCCTCAAAGACTTTACATAATAATAAGAACCAATTACATAAAGAAAGTTGGTCTTAAGAATAAATAGGAAATGATAGACATAAGACTTTTCGTAATACTCCCCTTCAAACTAAAGCATACATATTATATGATCCAAGCTTGTTATATATAGATATCACTTGAGACTCGTCAAATCCATGGTGAATAAATCAATAAGTTATTCTTTTAGTTTGAAATATGATGTCTCAATCAATCCTTCTTAAATCTTTTCATAAACAAAGTATCCACCTCAATATGGTTAGTTCTTTTATGGAAGACGAGATTAGAAGCAATATGAATGGTTGCTTAATTATCACACATCAACTTCATTATAGACGAATGCCTAGAACTAAGTTCCCCGAAGAGAAGCATGAACCAAATCAACTCACGTGTAGTATATGTCATTGCCTTGTACTTAGACTCAACACTAGGACATGTAACAGCTAATTACTTCTTGCTTTTTTATGACATCTTATTTCTACCTATAAATACATATTAGCCTAAAGTAGACCATTAATAATAACAGCTTGCTTAACCTGCAATGATGTATCCTTAAATATGAGTGTGGCCATCATTTTAGTATAGAAAATCTTTCCCTAGCAAACCATTTAAATATTTTAAAATGCTAATAGTTGCTTTCTATTGACTAGTTTGTGGAGACTCCATAAACTAACTTACTACACTTACAACAAACAATATTTCAGGATGAGTAATAGTCAAATAATTTAGTTTATCGATAATTCTTTTACACCTACCTAGATCTTTCAATTATTTTCTTTTATCAACTTTAAGTTTAACATTGGCTCTAATCAACTAGCTTAGCTCCCAACAAGCATGTTTCGTTTAGAAGGTCAAGGACATACTTTCTTTGAGATAAACAAATCTCTATCTTCAACTTTGCTACCTCGATACCCAAAATATATTTTAGTGAACCAAGGTCTTTTTTATAAACATTGGTATGTACGATGACTTTAAATACTGTATTCCTACTTTATTATCTCCAATAATAACAACATCATCAACATAAACAATCAAAATAATTCTACCACCTTTAAAGTGATGATAAAACATGAAATAATCCACACCACTTCGATGAAGACCAAACTCCATAACCATTGCATTAAAGCACCCAAAATAAGCTCTCAATGACTGCTTTAGACCATATAGAGACTTGTTAAGTCAGCACACTAGATTAGTCTACCTTTGAGCAATGAACCCTGGTGGTTGCTCTATAAAAATAGTCTCCTTAAGATCTTCATAAAGGAAAGCCTCTTTTATATTAAGTTGATGAAAAGGCCAATTATATATAGTTACCAACACAAGGAAAACACGAACAAATGGTAATTTGGAAATAAGAGAAAAGGTCTAAGTATATTCATACAATGCATCTGTGTATATCCCTTAGCTAGCAATCGAGCTTTTAAATAATTAATCATGTTGTTAGGATTAAACTTAACGTTGAACATCCAACAACAACCTACCAGTGTCTGACTATGCAGAAGAGTAACTAAATGTTATATATTACTAGAGCCCACTAAGCCAACGTCTCTTCTTCTATGGCATGATGTTGAGCAAGTTTTATCTAATGAAAAACCCTTAATATTCTGTAAGTATATGAGTCGTAAGTTGTAGTAATTGAGGTGTCGATCTCACAAGGAATTAGCTAAAACTAATTGAATCCTAACTTTGTCTAAGGATGTAAAAAAACGTAATATAAATGAAAATAAAAATAACTAGAAAATTAAGCACTCAAGTATGAGTTGAATCAAAATAAAATTTCGAAATTAACACAATTAAATCAAATAGAGCACTAACCACTTAACAATTGAGATATTGCAATAAAATAAGATTAATCAATTATGAGAACATAAAATTCATTCTATCGATATCGATCCTACATTTTTTGAAGGCTTAATTATTCTCTCTCAAGATCTAATCATTTAACCCTAATTAACATTGCCTAATTGATTCCGAAGTTTCGATTTTGCAATATCTCAATTAACAAAAACAACATACATCTTTGTTAAGTTGTCAATTTGCGGCTATTTTGTATTTAATTCTCTTTAATGTGTTAAAATTATTATTCAAAATTAATGGAATTGTCTTATAATTGTTTGCAGATGATTTTCAACACCTTAGAGACGAAATTGAATCAAAAAGACGAAAAAGAAACGAAGAAAATTTGAAATTCCAAATTTGGTAGCAATTTAATCACTAGATGTGGCCATGTGCGAGGATGGGAACAAATTCTGCAGATTTTGTTTCAAAGTTTAAATTCGAAATTTTCACAATCTTTAAAGATTAGACTACTATATTATCAAGGGGATCTGCAACTTGAAGTGGGATAACGATTATCTGCAAAAGATTACGAGAAGGGAAGGAAAGAGAGAGAAGAAGGCATTAAAAAGAGCAAAAACGTGAACAGTTAGAGGAGGTACTGTTCACGACACTGCTCATGCAGACCCTAGGAGTAGTCTTTTATTTTTCGGCTGTTTTCTTCTTACTTGGGACAGACATAGGAGACTTGATTTTCTGCACTGTTTTTACTTTGTGATTTCGACAGCCACTTTAGGATTGTTCTTATATTTTCTGCATTCTTCTTCTTGCTTCCAACGTAGGCCTTAAAATAGCTTTTGTTTTCTGCAGTGTTCTTCTACATATTTTCAGATTTTCTAGAAAGACTTGGGATGGAGACAATATATTTTGTTATTTCTTTTCTGTTCAATTCCATTATGAGTAGCTAAATCTTTTTCTTAGTTTACGGAATCTTAGTTATTGAACTCTGAATGTTGTGAGACTTTTGTTCTTTGTTTCAATTGATTTATCAGTCAAGTATTAATTATTTTTCTGGGCCATTATTTGATTGTTTGATTTTACGGCTAGGTGTGTAACTAGTTTGTGATTTTATTAAATCAATCACTAGATTAAACAGGTTGACGTTCAATTCTTTTAATCAAAAGTAGTGACTAGGATTTTTGTCGACTACATTAGGGACATAATTCTAGGAAAAATAATTATCTTGGCTAAATATACATCGTATGTATGTTGTCTAGTTCATCGATTTTCTTGATTCGTAAAGCTATTAATTAATTAAATCTGAGATCGTATCCAGGTTATTGATTAATAAGGGTTAATTCAAATACATGTTTTGGTTAACTAAACACAAGAGAAAATAGGTAGATAAATTTACCACGACGAATGGTTAACTGATAAATTGGTTATTTTTAGTGTCGATGATCAACATAAGTTCAATAATAAAGGAGACCGGAAGCCATGATCCATTCTTATTGATTGTTTTATTTTCTTTGTTTCACTATTTGTTATTTTTCAATTTCATATTCCATTTAAATTCTGTTGAAGTCGTAATTTAAATTAAAACCCCCCATTCTGTTACTTTGTTTTGTTTGGAATTCGTAACATCTTTACCGTTAAGATTCTTCGTGGGAAAGATATCCATTTACCACTACTACATTAAATTGTATTAATGGAAGGGATTTTATTTGAATTTGATTGCAGGCGACAACATTACCAATCTTTAATTAGTTCTTAAGCGATCTATTAGATAATTGGGTCATCACACAAGATCTCTCTTTGTATGATTATTGATTTGATATTTATATGATCTATTAGGTTATTAAGTCTCATTACCCAACCTAATCATGTTATTACCGATTCAATCTCTAGATTTATTATTAAAGTATGCAAAAATCATAAATATCACAATACCCAAACATTTCACTGAAATCAAAAGCAACTAAGGCATAAAATGATTCAAGAATAAATCCCACGATGAAATTAGAACATCATTAACAACATGTTCAACATTCTCAAACCTAAGTCATAAATCAAGATGAAGTAAATAAATAAGTGGAAGTAGAAAAGAACTTGAAATGGCTGGGTTGGAGTGGCTAGATAGCAGTTGTATAAGCTCCTCTTCTCTTCTCTCCTTCTTGCTCTTCCTTATGTTCTTTTTCAATTTGGCAAATGGAGGCTAGGTCATTTTGAGTCTTATTATGTTATTATATAACTTATAGGTCATTTAGGATAAAGGCTGGGTTTAACCCATGTCAATTTGTCCAAAAAGACCTTAAAATATCAAAACAGAAGGAGATCCTCATGTCTAGTGAGCATCTATCATGATTGTAATACCCCTCTCATGATCGTCACCTAGTGAAAATTTTTGTCTGTTATAATCGTGACCATATGTTGACTCTCTTTTGTCATAATCGTGACAAAGGTGTTATAATCGTGACAATGGGGATAGAACTTCTATCATGAACGTGACACTCATGTCATGACTGTGACTTAGCCTTTTTGTCCAAGCTTGCTCTAACTTCCTTCAATCTTCGTTATCTGGGCTCGTACGCTAACAAATACATCAAACGCACAAAATTAAAGTCCAACATCATGCTCTAAACCACAAAACACTAAAAACCATAAACACACAATCACATTAACATAATTCTAAAGCTAAACATGCACAAATAATCTAATCAACACCTAAAAACACATTAAAACACCTACCAAAACATAATGTAAACTACAACTGTAAACATTTTTTACTTTCCCTCAAGCAAAAAACAACATCATGCTCTAAACCACAAAACACTGAAAACCATAAACACACAATCAACAAAACACTGAAAACCATAAACACACATTCATCATCATCATCATCACCCAGTTCGAAATCCCGCATTGAAGCGGGGTCTGGGGAGATCTGATAGTACGCAGCCTTACCCCTACACAGTAGAGAGGCTGTTTCCAGTTATAAAGCTAAATACAAACTCAAACTCAAACTCAAACAAAAAATACATACATTCATGCACATGCAATAATGATACAATGACATCTAAAGTCATAAAACTAATTTAACTTGAAACAACAATCAATCAAGTTGTTCCAACATATTAACTTGTGCAATCTATGGCTAAGCACTTTGGAGTGAATATACGTACTAATCAAAACCTTAACATCATATTCATTCACCTTAGACACTTGTACACATATATTGATAATTAGAAGTCAATCAAAATTGCAACTATCACTAAGTAACTTTTCATGAAAATTCTTGCTATTTTTAAAGATTGGTAGGATTTATTTATCAAAACACCATTTTGTTCATTTTCTTTAACATTGACTTAGTCTTTTGATGCGAAGGAAAAGATATGTGATGAATGGCCCTATTACTTAACTAGGTCACATTTTATTAATAGGCTTGGTTGGAATGTCATTTTAGACTTTTGACATGAAGACAAACATTTGTGATGAATGTCCCCCAGTTACTTAACTATATCATATTGTTAATTGGATACTAGCTCTATTCATAACTCAAAGGTCAGTGAAATAGTTATTTATTAAAGATACACACACATTTTTTTTTCACATTTCACGTAGTATACTTCATTTCTTTTAGCTAATTGTCCTCATGAAAGGTTACTAATGATGCTACTTATTCAATTGACTTATAATTATAAATGTATGTAACAAATTTCATAAGGTGAACAAACTAACTTCATATCCTAATTAACATGATTATTCAACCAAAGATACTTAGAACACAAATTTCACAAGCTAATATGTCTTTACAACTTAAAATACTATGTTCCAAGCTAAGCTAATTATATCAAGTTATAGCCATTGATGCATTCACACAATTTACACTTATGCTACATACCATGTCAACCTAAACAAAACATAATAACATGACATGCAAAATTCACATTCATGATGACAAATACAGACCTCCCTACACTTGGACCATGATAGTTGTAGTTTACATTATGTTTTGGTTGGTGTTTTAGTGTGTTTTTTGGTGTTGATTAGATGATTTGTGCATGATTAGGTTTATAATTACGTTAATGTGATTATGTGTTTATGTTTTTTAGTGTTTTGTAGTTTAGAGCATGATATTGAACTTTAATTTTGTGCGTTTGAGGTGTTTCGATGTGTTTGATAGTGTATGAACTTAGATGAAGAAGATTGAAGGAAGTTGGAGAAAACTTAGACAAAAGAAACAAGGTCATGATCATGACATGCCTATCACGGTCGTGACAGAAGGTGTTCCTCAAGGTCACAATCGTGATAGAAAAGGATCACACTAGGTCATGATCATGACAACCTCGTCACGATTGTGACAAAAGCCAAATTTCAAGGGTCATGATCATGACAGGCATATGGCAAACGTGGGGATCTCCTTTTGTTTTTAGTTTGGAAGGATTTTTAGACTTTTTGGTTTGGGTAAAACCTCGTTTTTACCTTAATTGGCCCCAGGACTATATAAGACCATTAAATGACCCTAATTAAGGGAGCCTCCATTTTCCATTTTGAGAAAGATCACAAGGAAGAGAGAAGAAGGAGAGAAGAGAAGAGGAACTTCAGTCAACTGCTGTCTAACCACTCCGACCCAACCATCTCAAGTTATTTTCTATTTCCTCTTATTTATTCACTTCATCTTAATATATGCTTTGGGTTTGAGGATCTTGAATATGTTGTTAATGATGTTCTAACTTCATTTTAGGATTAAATTTTGAATCATTTTTGTGACTTAATTGATTTTGATGTCAATGAAATGTTTGGGTATTGTGATATTTATGAATGTGCATACTTCGATAATAAATCGAGAGATTGAATTGATAGTAATATGATTAGGATGGTAAATGAGAGTTAGTAACCTAATAAGTCACATAAATATCAAATGGATAATCATACGAAGAGAGATCTTGTGTGAGGACCCAATTATCCCATAGATCACTTAAAAACTAGTTAAAGATGTAGGTTGTTTTCGTTAAACTAGAGATTGCAAAATCAAAATTTCAGAATCAATTAGGGATTATTAATTAGGGTTAAATGATTAGATCTTATGAGAGAGTTATCAACCCTTCAAAAATCTAGGATTGAGATCAATTAAATCAAAAAGTGATTAGGGTAGCAAAAAGATGATAGAATGAATCCCTTCTTCCCATAATTGTTTGATCTTGTCTTGTGTGATATCTCAATTGTTAACTGGATATGCTCCATTTTGATTTACTTGTATTAATTTCAAAATTTTAATTCCATTCACTCCATAATTAATTGTTTAATTTTATGTTTAGTTTTATTTTCATTTTAATTCATATTTTTTCAACCTTAGACAAAGTTAGGATTTAATTAGTTTTAGCTAATTCCCGTGAGATTGACACCTCAATTATTATGCTTTATGACCTGTGCACTTATAGATTATTGAGGGTTTTATAAAAGTAAAACTTGCTTAATAGACCACACATTGTCCTCAATATGAGGAGAATAACAACACATAAAAGAAACTAAAAATGACAAAAAAAGTAATAAAAAAAAGGAAAAGAGAAAGGTTAAAGTATGAACCTGTTACGGTGATTGAGGTTGTGACAATGTTGGTGAAGGAATTTGGAGATACTTTCGATCATGAAGTTCTAACAATTCACTCCCTACAAAATAAAAATAACAAAATACTTAAAACAAATAAAACTGATCTTAATTCTTAGGTTGCCTCCTAAGTAGTGCTTAGTTAACTTCATTGGCTTGACATGCTCTTCCTTCCACACTCAACCTGGGTCAATTATGAATGGCTTGCATCCTCCCCTGGTGCCTAATTTCAGCTTTGTTGCTTATAAATAAGCTATATGTTTGAAGATAATGAAAAGGACATAATCAATCGAATTGAAGAATCCAAGTAATTTTTGTAGTGTCCTTTTTGAATAAGGAATTCTAAATAGTCCTCAAACTCTATATCCCTTGTGACCTATTCCTTGTAGCTTACTTCTTCAAAGCATACCTTCTTTTACATGTTGATATACTCATCCATTATAACTATTTTCATGCAAGAACTACTTTTTTTTGTATTGTTCAAGTCTTTGTTCATATTGAACTCCACATGTTCATCACTAATCTAAAGGAGCACTTTGCCTTCATAAACATCTATCAGTGCTTTTCCAGTGTTCATGAAGGGCCGTTAAGAATTAGTGGACAGTTCATATCCTCTTTGAAATCAAATACGACAAAATCTATAGGAATAATGGACTTATCCACCTTTACGATAACATCTTCACCATGCCAAATCGTTTCTTATGGACTAATCCACTAACTGAATAAGCATCGAAGTTGGCTTCACATTGCTAAGTTCCAATTTCCTAAAGGTCAAAAAAGGCATAAGGTTTATACTTGCGCCTAAGTCGCATAAGCATTTTGTGAATTCTAACTCACCAACCACACAAGGTATTGTGAAGCTTCCAGGATCCTTCAGCTTAAAAGGCATGTGACTGGTGATAATAGAGCTACAACTTTATGTTAGTGCCACCTTTTGATTCTCTTTCCAAGTTCGCTTCTTCGTTAATATGTCCTTCAAGAATTTGGCATACTTAGGCTTGTGCTCCAATGCCTCGACCAAAGATACATTAATTTGCAAGGTCTTTAATTTCTCCACAAACTTTGCAAATTGTGACTCCAGTTTGTTCTTTTGTAATCATTAAGGGTGTGGAATTTTAGGTGGATATGGTGAAGGGGCAATGTAAGGGGGTACTCACTCATGTCCACATCCTTCTTCTTTTCTTGGTCTTTTTCTTCTGGGTGGGTTGTAGCTTGTATCTCTATTGGTTGTTAAACTTCCTTCCCACTTCTAAGTGTGATTGCATTGAGTTGCTCCCTTGGGTTTGCTTTAGTATTATTCAGAAGACTCCCCACACTTTGTGCAGACAATGCATTTTCTAGTTGGCTCATTTGAACTTCTAAGTTGTGGATGGAAGACGCATAGTTTTTTGTTACTTGTTCAAATCTTCCTTCCAACCTCTTGTAAGCATCATCCATTCTTCCAAGCTTATCCTAGATTTTGTCTAACTTAAAGTTCGTAGAATTGAGTTTCTCCTATTAAAGTCCACGTGGCCCTTAAGGTCGGAATTGACCTCTTGCATTGTTTGACTAAGAAAAATTTAGGTGCTTCTTCCACCCAGGGTTGTGATTGTTTAAATAAGTGTTGTTTTCTCCTCTTCGACCAAATTGATTATCCATGTAGTTGGGTTGCTCCATATTGTTATTTTGCATTAAACAATAATCAAAAGTAAAATGGTTATTTTGCCCGTATAATTCGCATCTATGCTAAATTGTTATAATTGAAGCAGATGAAGAGAATTGGAGGCTATTAAGCTGTCTTGTTAAATTGTCAATCTCATCCCGTCTTGTTGTCATGGAATCGACAGTAATGACTCCTCTATGATCTCAGAAAGTCGACTGCTGTTTACTTCTATCCCACGATCAAAGATAGCTCTTTTTTTCCATCTATTATAGCAAGTCCTTTGCTTCCTCAACTGTCTTCCACATAAGAGATCCTCTAGAAGCTACATCTATGATGCCTCTTGTAGGGGGATTAACTCCATTGTAAAAGATTTGTAGAAGGAATTCTTTGGATAGGTTATGGTGAGCGCACCTCCTTTGCAAATCCTTAAGTTGTGATCTTTGTAAGGCTTAATGAATGATACCATGCCTTAGCTTTATCCCTTAATGTGAAGGAAAAGAGTCTCATCCTAATGACATCTTTCGACATTCCATGATATCAAAAAGTATCACATATTTTTACAAAATTCACTAAATAAGTGTTAGGATCCTCATTATTTAACCCATAAAACTACACATTGGTTTGTAACATGTTTTGCAAAGCTGGTTTAATCTCAAATGATGCAGTTTGAACTGGTGGTTGAGTCATGTGTTGATGTGCAGCATTAAACCCTGGTCAAATCCATAAAGGTAGGTTTGTTGCTGGTCTCCTTGATTGAATTCTTATGCCATTGTTTCTTCGATCTCTTCTTCTTGGCATCTTGCTCTTCGAATTGCTTACTCTAATCGGGTGATATCAAGTACTAAAGTTTCGACAATCCTACTTGAACTCCAAGTGACTCTTATGTTCATGCAGTAGCATGAACACAAAAAAGGCAAAAAATTCCCTAGAACAAAAGAATTCAAATATTCCTAAACTAACTCCTTGGCAACATAGCCAAAAACTTGTTGAGCAATTTTTGTTCTAATTTAAAACCCTTAATATTTTATAAGTATACGGGTCGTAACTCGTTGTAATTAAGGTTGATCCTATAAGGAATTAGCTAAACATAATTGAATCCTAACTTTGTTTAAGGCTATACAAAAAAATACAATTTAAATAAAAACAAAGCTAAATAGAAAATTAAGAAATTGAGTATGAATTGATTGAAATTGAAATTCCAAAATTAACACAAGTATATCAAAATAAAGCACTAACCACTTAACAAATTAGAAATCCCAATAAGACAAGATCAAATGATTATGAGAAGATGTGATTCATTCTATCGTTATTTTGCTACCTTAATCACTTTTGATCTAATCGGTATCGATCCTAGAATTCTGAATGGTTGATTATTCTTTCTCAAGATATAATCAATAAATTGTTGTGCCTAAAATAAGTTTTAAAAATACCTAGGCTATCATACTCGCAAGTATAAGAGGTAGTTGTAGTTGATTACCCAGGGTCACTCCCATAGAGGTGAAATTGGTCCACTCAAATTAACCTTGAAAAAAATAAAAAAAGATGTAATCCTAAGCGTTCTATCTCTATTTGTTGAGTGAAGGCTTTAAAGAAAATCACAAAATTAAACTAAGAAGTAAACTAATTTAACTGGAAGCAAAAATGAATAGATTAATTTAATTGGAAAACTCTTGAGAATTAATTTCACTAATTTAATCTCCTATACATGACTAAGGGGAAATGATTGGGTAGTCGTCTTACTAAAATTAACAATTAGGTTCTAAGATCAACTCGAATAATAAACTAAGTCTAACTTTCATATTCGACAAGTTATCATCCGAATTAATTATGGAAACCTTACTACTAATTACCACTTAAGTTAATATATTCCTAGTTCTTAACCTAAACGCCTATAATTTCTCGTTCCATATTAAACTTCTTCTTTTGATCCTTCGTTTAATACCATAATGATGCAAAGTTTGGTCATAATATTACATCCATTCAGTTCAGAAACTATACTAATCATAAGACAACAACAAATTCCCTTAATCATGCATATTTGACTAAAATAGCTACAATAATCCTCAAGAAAAATAGAACAACCCATTATGGAAATAGCAAGATTCATCATCTTTATATACTTCAGTCCCATCTTTATCAGTATAAGAGAAGTATTAAAGCAACAAACCAAGTAAATAACCAAATGAACTACCAAAAAGCTAATAGAGTATAAGTCTATCAACTATAGAGGAGTAATTTTAGTGAAACAATAGAGAAATAATAAACAGAATGAGCAAACAAGTGTTCAGATGAGGGAGTTGTGATGATCTCCTGCCACTATCAAGCTTTCTACATTTGGTCTCGCCTTCTGCATCTGCTTGATTCTCCCCCAGACGCTCGACTGCTCATGCTGCTTTTATCTCTCCATTATTCTTCCTCTTTTTGTCTTCTTAGCCCGCTCTATTTCTTCACCTTCTTTCTTTCTATCTATTTTGTGTCCCCGAATAAGTCTCTCGGGAGTGTAGAATGTGGAATGATAGAATGTGCCGCCACCCTCCTCTTTTCTTTCTATTTGTAGTCTCATTTTAGGTCTAAGTTTTCGAGTCTTCAACCTGCAAATGCCATGTAATAATTAGACGGAAAAACATGTTATGACGGTGTTGTCATCCCCATGAGGGCTAGTCACCATTGTGACTAAGCTTGTCACAGTGGTGACATTTAGTCACCACCGTGACTAAACTTGTCACGTTGGTGACAAGTCCTTTAGTCACCACTGTGATATCTTGTCACGGTGGTGACACCTTCAGTCACCACCTTGCTTTATTATTTTTTTCATTTTCATGCTAAATTTATGTAAACTTTCATTTTTCATGCAAAATTCACAAAATATACCTTTTAACCTTCATGCAATATTCATAACATTTTCATTCAATTCATCTCACATTTGGATCAAAACACAAAGATTTGTAACCAAAATTAAGGTATGAAAGTAAGCAAAATCAATAGAAATTAGACATAATATAAACCCTAATTAATAACCCCTAATTGAATCTGAAATTTCAATTTTGCAATTTCTCAATTAGCAAAAACAACCTACGTCTTCAATTAGTTCTTAAGCGATCTATTAGATAATCGAGTCCTCACACAAGATCTCTCTTCGTATGATTATCGGTTTGATATATGTGTGATCTATTAGGTTGTCAATTCTCATTACCCAACCTAATCATGTTACTACTGATTCAATCTCTCGATTTATTATCAAAGTATGCAAAAAACATAAATATCATAATACCCAAACATTTCATTGACATCAAAAGCAATTAAGTCACAAAATGATTCAAGAATAAATCCCACAATGAAATTAGAACATCATTAACAACGTGTTCAACATTCTTAAACCCAAGTCATACATCAAGATGAAGTAAATAAATAAGAGAAAGTAGAAAAGAACTTGAAATGACTGGGTTGGAGTGGCTGGACAGCAGTTGCATATGCTCCTCTTCTCTTCTCTCGTTCTTCCTATTCTCTATGTTCTTTCTTAATTTGGCAAATGGAAGCTAGGTAATTTTAAGTCTTGTTATGTTATTATATGTCCTATGGGTCATTTAGGGTACAGAATAGGTTTAACCCATATCAATTTGTCTAAAAGACCCACAAAATATCAGAAGTAGGAGATCTCTGTTTCTAGCGAGTGCCTGTCATGATAGTGATAGAGGAGTCATGATCGTGACCCAATGGAAATTGCCTCCTATCACGATCCTGACCTTGAGGAGAGACCTTCTGTCATGACCGTGACACTCATGCCATGATAATGACTAGCCTTCTTGTCCAAGCTTGCTCCAACTTCCTTCAATCTTCATTATCTGGGCTCATACACTAACAAACACATGAAAACACCTAAAACTCACAAAATTAAAGTCCAACATCATACTCCAAACAACAAAACACTCAAAACCACAAACACACATCACATTAAAATAATTTTAAAGCCAAACATGCACAAATCATCTAATCAACACCTAAAAACACAATAAAATACCTACCAAACATAATGTAAACTACAACTACCATATGTCTTTATCCAGGATGATCCAAAACTTCTGAAACAGAATTCTGTACTAGTATAAAAGTTAAATTGTCACAAAAATAGTATATGATGGTGATAGTCAGTCATATGAGATAAAGTTTGAGATAAGGTAAGATGTCCAAGACCTTCTTCCTTTAAAGAAAGCAATTAGTTGATCAAGATCACCATCATTGCTTTTATATAATAGTAAGAATCAATTACATAAATAAAGATGATATTATGAAGAAATAGGAAATCATATAGATCTAAATTTTCCTAATACTAGGAATCCATTTGTTTTTAACTTTAGTTCTAATTTTTATTATTATATCAAGTTATTATATTGAATTTATTCAACATAAAAAATTATAAAACATTATATTGCGTCTTTGATCTGATAATGTTTGAAGTATCTAATAAATATTTTGATCATAAACTTATAATTATACTTTTTAGTTAAATTTGTTTAGTCACTTATTATGAAGAGTCCAGTTAAATAAATGTTCAAGAATTCCACTAAAAATGACTTTTTCCCCCACTTACATAAAAAATATTACCATTTTTGACATTATCATCAAATGAAAATTTAAAATATAATAAAATAATTCAAATAGATAATATAGTTATTTTTAGTGAAACAATTTGGATTAGTTAGTTTAAATATTGGGTTAAATCAAATCAAGCTATTCTTTTTTTCATTTTACAGTTTGATAAACTATTCATTATTTAGTATTATATAATAAAATTTGTCTTTCACTACGTCTAAAAGGTTTTATACATATAATCTTAATATAAATAACTCACAATAATCTTTTCTGGTGATATATATTTTGGTTATGAGTCCATTGGACGAATAGCTTAATATTGAGTGATTTTCCTAAACCTAAAGCATGTAGAGAGAAATATAAGGAGCAAAGCGAGGAGCTGGACGTTTGAAATTTCTGTCATAGTAGGGCGAGTGGGTGAAAGTTATACTCTATTGAGGCCGAAATGGTAGGTTCTTGTAATGCCTTGGAAACATGTAGTCCTTATTTCTTTTAATACCGTGCCAAAGCCATGCGACTCTATGCTCTTTAAAAGAAAATGCGCCCACAGAAAAAGGCTGCGAGAAAAGGAGTGAGGAGCAAATCCAAATAGGATACTGCAGCCAAGAATGGATCATACATTAGGAGCATAGAATCTTCAACTTTATATCACTTTAAGCCAACAAAGGACCGGCTCGAGGTATTGGGTGGAGTATCAGGTCAGTTTATGTCATGTTCCTTTTTCTATAATGATGATAAATGCTAATCTCCCCGTATCATCCAACTATACCATAATCATCTAACTATGTAATGTGTCCTTTACAGTCTTATTTGGAGTTGATGAGGAAGGCATTGTGAGCTTAGGAGTTAAAAAGCACCCGAATCGTTCAACTTCTTATTAGATATGGTAGCTGAATGGGACATGTATAACCTCAATTATAATGGCTTATTACTTATAATAAAGGAAAAAAGGGCTTCTAGTTCAGCACCAAGTGAACCTGCAATGTAAGAACTAAGAAGCAATCAACTCCATCTCAATTGTTTGGTTTGAGGTAACTGTGCTGAAAAGGTTTGAGACAAAAGTTAAAACCCTGTTGGAGTAGATTGACAACTCGTATGAAATTGGGGGTCCACAATTCCACCACTTTACAGGGAAAATGGTGTCACAAGGAAAGTATGTCTGGAGCCTGCAGATTCAGACACGAAAGAGACAAAATGGGAATTTAATGCCAATATAAAAAAGGGAAAATAGCTTTCAAGACATGAACAAAATAGAGACCCATTCGAGGTTCCACTTCAAAGATCATCAATCAAACCAAACCACAGATGCCTTTGCCATTGGAGACAAAACGGTTGCTAGCAAAACACAGTACTGTTCTGATTTCATTCATCATGTTAGGTTTCCCCATTGCCTAGCTTTTTCCTTTCTCAGTTGCCAAAGCTCTTTTTTTTTTTTTTTGGCAATGGAATAAGAAGTGGTTGATTTCTCAAATTTACCTGATTGGGAATAAGTATCCAGGTCTACAACAGGCATCCTTTGAGCAAACTATTAGCTGTTGGATGATCATTAAATATCAGATCCCATGATGATTATTAATTTAATTTGGAGTATTATTACGGACTATATATTAGCAGATAACACATAAAAGTAGAGAATATCTGCCAAAATTGAATCGGCAAGAGCAGCAAAGAACTGATTCTTTAGTTTTTGTCCTTGCTTTGAAACTTGAAAGTAAAAAAATTAGAATCTTTAAGGATTCATTGTCCTACATTTTAAGTTCCGCATCAAAGGTTTAGTTATCTGATAATAATAATAATAATAATAAAGGACAATTCTTTTAACATTTTTAAAAAGCTAAGAGTATTTAATGTAGGCTTAGTTCCAAAACCAATACGAGGAATTCATTATGAAATGTGGAGTGACACACGTTCTTTGTACTACTATAACGACAATAGCAACTACTGTCTAAATCTAACACTGATAAGACCATAGCAGTGGCTCTCTGCCCACGACAACATCCTCTCTCTCTCTCTCTCCCCCTCTACCATCTATGGTTGATGGTGGAATTTGAGCATCCCAATGTGATACCAAAAAGAGCATATAGATGTTGAGACTGCAAGTGAAGCTGGACCAGCTTCTTTGAACAACCCAAAAAATTTTCTACTCTTTTCCCGATTCATTCTTTGCATCTTTTTTCAAAAGTTGAAGCCTTTTTCTGGGTTAAATTTTGTTTCTTTCTTTCTAAGCATCTCTGCTTCAGAACACTTGGCATTATATCGATATATCTTGCTAGTTCTTTTGTGGTATATTCATCTTTTCTGTTTTTACTTTTTCTTCAATTTAGATGAACATGGGAGTAGTTGGAAGTTTGAAATGGGCGAATAGACACAGCAAGAAGCAATGCAGGAGTTTTCTCAAAAGACTGCGGGCAGCAGTTAAGAACACAGTTAAGAATGGGAAGCAGCAGTCGAAATTCCAATATGATCCTTCAAGTTATGCTCTCAACTTCGATGATGGTTACTGCAATTTGGGTAGCAGAGCCTATGTAAACAAACATTCCAAGTATCAGGATGAAGCTCCTGACATTATCTGGGTCTATGTTGTGTGGAGAGACCCAGATCAGTGATGCACAAGAGGATTAGATAATCTGTTTATTTGTTTGAGGTTTTGATTTTGGTCCGTAGACTGACCCACGGTTGTTTGGTTTGGTTTTGGGGGAAACCTTATATCCTGGTTGTGTAAGGAATGATACTATTGTTAGTTTCTGATTTCTCTTTGATTATACCTTCAATAGCATTTCATTTCGTCATTCCTCCCCTATTATTATTACTCACTATCATCACATTGCTTAGTTTTTAATTCATGGTAGTTATTGTTCAATGCACTTACTGTATAACAAGCCCGAATTGCACAGACAACCAGATAAAAATGAAAGTCTTGTTCGCCATTTTACTTCCAACAGGTATGATGGAACATTCAAAAGAAAGTTTTGAAGTACGAAGGCCTTCAATTGTCTGGTGTTGATACCATTTTGCTTCGTGGTCTCAGACAAATGTCAACTAAAAAGCTACCGATCTAGTAAGAAATCAAGTTGTATGAACAAATCGTAACCAGGAAATTAAAGGTGTTGCAAGTAACATGAAACAATCCACCAGATCACTCCCCATAATCCCTTCAAATAGAAATACAGAATTGCAGCATTTTATCCTAGCCCTCTATCTGTGTAGTCAAGTTGGACAGCCTGATCTGTTCGGAAGACTAGTATGACTTTCAAACTGCAGGATCTTCAAGCATGGCAGTAGACAAATCATTTATCCGGGGGTATGCAGCTTTCTCATCAAGTTGCTTCTGAGCCCAAACCAGCAATTTAAGCAAGCTAGGAAGCTTTGGTTCTGTCAAGAAATTGTGATTCAATATCCATCTAAAAGGTACATAATACAACTTATCAAATGATTTAAGTCATGGAATCAAATATATGTAAACATCAATCCCTATGTAATCCAAATGCATAAAACCCAAAATTTTCCACATATTCAATACTCATTTTCAAGTAATTTGGAAATGTTAATCCATGAGTGGCATATATGTGGTTTTCCGGAGTGTATATAGACACAAAAACGTGAAATTTGACTCTACACCCCAGATGATCACAAAAGGTCAAATGACTTTCACATGAGCTAAAGGAAATTTGACTTTCAAGTTTAGTACTTAGAACCAAGTTGTTGATACTGAAATATCTCTATAATTCCGGGAAAATTTCGTCGCCCATTCATTCACAAAACTCACTTGTACAGCTTCATCCTATCCACTTACGAAAACAAACATTTAATAGATTCTAATATTGATAATTCTAAAATGGGATAACAAATTCACAAGAGCCTCAAACATTCTGGGATATTTTCAATTCAATGTCAAACCTTTTAAATTTTCAATTTAGTACTTAAAATTTAAAAAATTGGACGACTCAATCAAAACGTTATCTCCGTTAATATTTTGTTGATGTGCCTAACAGAACACGTGAATGTAGCTACTTGGATAGACTACATGGCTCTTCTTCTTTATCCACCACATATAACCTTCAATAACAGCTTGTCATAGATAAGTTGGCGTCATTCTTTCCCTCCTTTCATCCCTTTTTATGTTCATGATTCAACCTCCAAATAACAGAAGAGTTGAGCTCAACTAAAACTAGAATGTAACTAGTTTGGAGCAACACAGAAGGGAACACTATGACTCGAAGTATATAGACAACCTCAGGGAATGCCATGTGGACTTCATGTACAGACGGAAATCCTAGAAGACACTGTCTCTTGCGCTAGAAATGGGGTCAATTGTTTAAATTATAAGGACTTCTGGGTCTTTTTAATTTGCTGGTTTTTTAGGTTTTTTTGAACTTGTTGAGTCTTTTGGATTTGCTGAGTTTTTTTGGGTTTTCTGCATTAAATTTTTTTCTAGTTTTGTCTGTCCTCATGAAGTTTGTTGTGTTCATCGCTATAACAGTCGATCAAGAATAAACTATGTCTAAGCACAAAGCAATGAAGAGCTTCACCAGAAAGTGTATTTTTCTAAACGGTGAAAGATTTAACAGTAGCATTGCATCCCTAGCAATTTATTACATGACGATATATCTTTTGGATTGTTTTGATTCCTCTTTGTAAGCACTGACAGCAAGATCAGCTAGTGCATGCTTAACAACAGCTACTTGGGCCAAAGAAATTGCAGTGTGCCCAATTAGCAGAGTAGTTAGTAATATACAGATGAAGAAAAAGAGACATCAAGAGTGGACAGAGAGTTTTTCAGAGAGCTAGCGAGAGTAGAACTGCCTAACTAAGAAACCTAGGCACAAATGACCAAGAGACATTGAGAGAGACTGACAAAGACAACAAAAAATTAATGGATAAATGACTTATTAGGCTTGTTAATGAATTGGATGAAGAGGTGTAACTTTTGAGCCCCAAGTAAGAGCCATGTAACCTAAGTGCCCACATTCATGTGCTTTATTCACCACACCAATAAAATATTAATGTGGATAATGTTTCAAACTAAGTGGTCCAACCTTTTAAAACTTTGAAACTAAATTAAAAACCTAAATGGTTGGACACTAAATTAAAAACATTATAAAATGTTTCACACTTTTCAATTCGTTATCCCTTCTAAACTTGCTGGACAGCTAACCAAATGTTCATAAAATGTCAATGCTTGAACCAAGATATGTGATATAACACGAAGCTATGCGCTGAAGTAATTTTCAAGGATATTTAGTTTTCTATCATACAAAATACAGGCATGCAAATCAAATGAAACATTTAGTCCTCATAAGTGCACAGTGAGGAAAATGTCATAAAAATGGACCATTCAGCTAGAAGTTCCTTGCAGCTTGGCTATCATGCAAAATTACAAGGTTTGCATAAGATTGCTTTTTGTGTTGTAATTTATCTGTGCTTTTGTTAGTTAAAATCAGAGTCAAGTTCATTTTAGCATATCCCTCTGTTACATGGTGACTTCATATCATATTCAAGTATAGCACTTAGCATTTCCACAAAATGACAAATACATAATGAACAATGAAGCCACTAACCTTTTTCATGACTCTGACTTGTAAGAATAGCTGCATTCACCTCACTTGCAGTCTTCAGACGCTGTGAAATATCCAGAAGCTCGCCAACTGGAGAAGTTGAGGCATCTTCAAAAGCTAGTAAAGCAACAGTTCTCTCCAACTCTTCTAGAAAGCTTTGCTGCGAATAATTTCAATGTTTAATGGATTATATGATTTACAGTTTTATTTGTAAATATGATGAATAGCTAATGCAACCAATGAAGAATGTAATTTTAGTTAAAAAAAAATGTACTGGAGGAATTGCCAATACAGAAAAATTGCAGTAGAAGTAGATATGAGAATCAATAGCTGATTGATAATCACATTTTCTTCTCCCCTTGGTGCAAGCTCCTCCTGTGCAAATTCTAGCGCCTCAGCTACCTTGCCATTTCTAATTAATTCAATCAGCCTCTGTTGTTGCAGATGGAAAAACAGTTGGGGATTTGTATCCAATATCTGTGGACAAGGTTTTTATATGTGAGAGAATAATTGCTATAGAAAACGAGAGTATGTAGTTGCCACTCATATCACAAGCAAAACATACCCTCAAGAATGATATATTAATCTCTGCCCACGACATCATATATTTTAGGAAATGAATTCAACAATGAAGAAAGCTGGAAAGTAAAATCACAATTACAAAGCACAAGATTTACATGGCTCGGCAGGAGTGCCTAAGTCTGCACCACATTAAGAATTTTATTAAGGTTTTCTGTTACATGTTGCAAAGACCAATAACTGCTATTTCTAAAGGAAATTAAGGAAAAAAGATATAAATCCTACTCATACAAAGAATTCCTCCAACAGAAATCTTTTTATACACAGAAATTGATTAACTCCTCAGCACTGGAGCTCAACTGGCCTAAATGGTCTCGGGCACGAGCTCAGACTCAGGCTCCACTTCCATAACCCTGACAAGGGCACTACTCCCTTGACCCTGTCTACTACAACACATTTAACTGTAGTCACGCACATGACTGCTCTTTTGCCTCCTTGATACAATTGGAAAAGGAGTCATAGAAGCATCCATCAATTTGATAAGCAAATGGCAAAAGTCCTTTAAAGAAGGAACAAAAATGGAAAAGTGAAACAGATAGCCAAATATAAAAAGCTTATGAGAAAAGAAATAGTATTATAAGTTTCAAATGATTGACTCCCAAACCAAGCCCTATGAGATAATCAGCATAACAAAACATCATACCTCAGGGTTTAAATCATTGACTTTCTCAATTGCATCCTCCACATTTCCACACTGCACTGCCTTCTTGACAGCCATTCTATCAGTAATTGTTGCAAGATCTATATCTGCTACTTTGCAATAAGGAGAAACACAGAGTTAAATTTTTTCAATAAAGAGCACTAAAATGAAATACCAGAACTAACAACAACAACAACAATAAAATCTCAATAAAAGTCCCGCCGACGCAGAATTTGAGAAGGTCCAAAGATGTACAATCTTATCCCTAACTGGTAGAAAAACTATTTCCGATAGATCCACATAAAAGAAAAAAAAAGAACTATAAATCAAGGATACGTTCAGTTCCAGATTCTGTGCGGAATTTCTCAGCAGCTTGAACATAACCCTCAGTGACAAAAAAGTTCATCACCAATTTATTCATGTCTTCCTTCCTAATCTTTATATCATTGAGCTTTTTTTCCCACTCTTCCCTTGTAAACACTTTCTTTGAAGCAGCCTAGGCAAAACAAGTACAAATATGAGCATTTCACCAAACTGTATACCTCACACCATTTTTCATATGTTTGAGGAAAATGGTACAGCGGACAGAATAATTCATCATTAGTTGACAATTTTGTCTGCAATAATTGCACTTGTCCAAGATAAATTAGCATTCCACAGATTCAAAATCTCCTCTCACAGTCACAGCACAACAACTACCACAAAATCTAAAACCCTAAACTACCTGGATAATGCACTAAAATAAAAAAGGTTACACCAAACAATAACACATATGCTAACGCGCAATCGTGTTAAACCCAAACGAACCGAAATCAGCATGAAAAGAGGAAACCAGAAACCCTAATTACCATAGCTTCGTTCTCTGCAATATGAGGAATCACGATCCCGAACAGTGACATCAGTCCGTGATCACCATCAAGCCTTCGACATTCAAGAACTGGATTCTACCAATCCCTGTAACCAAAAAAGACCCGCTACGAAACACACAAAAAACACATATGTTACCTTATAATACCCCAAATTGTCACATTCGCAACGATTTTCAAACTTGTTGAGTTCATTAAAAGTTATCAGAAAGTCCGTGACTTAATTACAGAGCAATGACGAGATTGTACGTATAATAGAGAATTTCAGGTTTCCGGCAAAAATCTGTACCACTTCCCGCGAGAAGTTTATGCGACGAAGATGATTAGATTTGGAGGGATAAACCGTCTAATCAAAATTGTTTTATGTGATTTCGATAATCGGTGCCATCTGTCACGTCGTGTTTAAGTTATACGGGTGTTTCTGGTGGACCGGGTTTTCTGGGTCGGGGGTATGAGTGGGCTGGACTCGATTGATGAATGGGGCTTTTGGGGAGCAAACATACGGAAATACACAGAGAATAAGAGATTTTATATTATATTAAATTTAAGGATCGGCTTGTTTGACATATATTTTTTATTGTAGCTTTTATTTATTATTATTTATTATTTTT
>JAOQML010000002.1:30247463-30270582 GCA_027568935.1 Erythroxylum urbanii
TTAAGAAAAATTGAAACCTAACTTAGCCCTCTTCTTTCTCTCCAACGACACTTTCTCTCCCTTCTTTCTTCAATTTCATTTTTTTACCTCTTCCAAATACAACAAGTCTTCTTTCTCCCTTTTATACTCTTAATGCTTGCACAATGTCCATTTTGCCCCTCCTTTAATGCTTTAAGGTTTTTAAGCTTGAGTGATCTTCCCAAAATACCCCTTATGCAAACTTACCACCTTAAACTTTATTTCCCTTAACCAATATCATATTATCTTACCCACATTAACATGTTAATTAACTCCAAGATAAAATAATATATCAAGACCCCAAAATAAAACTAATCATGCTTATTTATCAAAAATAAATAAATAAATAAAATTCGAGGGCCACCATGGTAAGTTATGACTTGCATGTATGAACACATATATTGATTTTATGACCTGAAATGTATATCATATGATTTGTTAATATATGAATTGTGAAATTTGGAAATGGTTAAAATAAATGTTATAGTGCTTGCTCTATTGCCTTAGTTATGGATAGATAGGTATGCCTATAGGGTTATAATGCAATTGCTACAGTTTGACACCACCGGTGTCCATAGTTTGATACCTTCGGGTATCTACAATTCGATGCCTTCGAGTATCCACAGTTTGGTATCTTCAGATATCCACAACACCCGTTATCCGCACCCAAAGAAAATGTGCAAGCCTAACACAAAAAGTAAAGTAAAGAGATATAAATAAGAAATACAGTATCACAACATAAATAATCGGTATATGAATAAGCATTTACATTTGTATTGATAATTTGTGTCATTGAGTGTTGAATATCAATGTTTGAGTTTTGAAGGTGAATTTATGGTATATGAAAAAAAATGAAGCATGTTTGCATTATTTATTTGATTAATTATGTAATAGTCAGTTTCCAAAACATTACTAAGGGTTAAAGTCTTAGTTTAGTGAGTTACATGAGTTCTATCATTTGAAAATTTATGAGGTGTATTTCATTCACATGCATAATATTTGCATACACTCATAAATCATGATTTAGAAAACATTGCAAAGAATGTATATGCACTCAATTGACATGTTCCGGGGTATGAAAGGTTTAAAATGGTTAAGATATGATTGTGTATTATTTATGTCTTGAATTTGGTTTGATGCATTACAGTCAGTAATTTGGAATTAAATGCTACAATTTGGGAGATTTATGAATTAATATGTACATTTGGACTAGAAAAAATGTCAAGTAGTAAGACAAGTTGACATATAGTAGAAATAAGTGACACGTGGCGTTAGGATTTAGTGACAAATGGCTTAGATAATTGGATGACAAATGGCTTGGAGATTAAATGACAAATGGCTTAGAGATTGAGTGACAAATGAACTAAGTATTTAAGTGACATTTGGTAGATTAAGTAGAAGACATGTAGCTTAGTTCTTTATTTAATAAGTGTCGTGATAAGTGTTATAACACTTACCGCACACCTATACCCACGACACTCACACTTGACATAACCACCTTCTCTTTCATTTTATTTTCTACTACATGCTATCATCTTCTTCTTCTCTCATTTTTGACACTCACACCCAATCACAACTTTGAGTTTTTGCCAAAACTCTGCACCTTGCCACTCCAATATTTAGTTGTCTTCATCTTGCTACTAAAAACCTAACCTATTAACACCTTGAATTTGTGATGATCATACAAGCTTGGACAGCTAGGTTAACTTGATGAGTTGAGGAGGCTTTTAAGCTAAACAAGTAATTAAGTGAATAATTGCTCTATAGTGATATATGTTATTATAACGTTTATGATGATTGTTTAAGGATGGATGGGCTGTGATAATGGTGTTAATGAGTGCTGGGATACTAATGATTAAATGGATATATCATGTTCTGTTATTGTGTGTATGAAAAATAATAGTTATAAGTTATTGTATAGATGATTTTGAGTTGGTATTTGAGGTGAAATTGATGAGGAATTGAAGTATACTTAATGAACTAACAAGAAGCTATTTTGAATGTGGTATGAAGATATTAAAAATCTGGAGAAATTTGAAGGAAAAGGGAGAGTGAACATTCGGTTCACTCATCCCACGATTGTGGGAAAGTTCTCCACGATCGTGGGCAAGGCTTTGGAAATGAAAATTTCTATTTTGTGTGATTATTGAACCAACTAAGGATAAGTTACTTTACCTTAGCGTATTTGGACTTTATTAAGGCTTGAAATGAACATAGTTTGATGTTGAATTAGTTGGTTAAGTGTTTGATATGTTTAGGTTGTTAATTGATGTTATAACTTAAGGAATTGATTGTTTGATATCAATGTATCTAAATCTAGAAATTTAGAGTTGTTAAAGGAATAAAAGTGTTCTTATGAATGTAAATGTGATCCAAAGGATATGAGTAATGTGAATTAGGTATGAATGAATGAGAATTGAGAAATTGTGTGATTATGTAATGCTAGGAAAGGATTAGTGAATACATGGTTGATGAATTTAGAATAATCAAGTTTACTAGAGGTATAAACCTAAATTGCAAATTAGTTATATACAAGCTATAATGTTTGAATGATCAAGACTCGTGATTAAGGATATAAACCCGGGAAAGTCAATTAAGCATGCATCGAAAATGACTCATATATGTGTGCATGATTGAATACTTATATTATTGATCAATTTAGTAATGTGTACAATATGTGTGTACTGCATGACTAAGAAGCGCAAATCGAGCGTCAGCGTCCAGACATTGCTAGGTCATCAAGGTAATAGCTTATCTAGAGCATACTGTGAGTTAACCTAAATGTTTTCTTACTATGATTGATTTGTTTCTATTTAAATTTCAGTTATTGAACTGTTATTGATATGATTATGATAATTCTGGACATTATGGTCCGAGGAGTTTGATATTCAAAATTATATAAGGAGTTCTTTTGAATTGTATGTGAATATGAAAAATGTGTACTCAACTGAATGTTGAATGCTGGACTTAATTCTGATGAATGTAACAAATGACTGTACATATTGAATGAAATTGTTGATATCATAATACGTGAATTAATGCATTCCATCATATTGTTATGCATGATCAGATAAATGAGTTATGACCAGAGTGACCAGAGTGAAAAAAAGCTTAAAGCTTAGAAATGTGCACAAAGAGTCACAGGCTCAGTTATTAATGAGCCAGTATCCACAATGGGTAAGGGACATAATATGAAATGAGCCCAGTATCCACATCAGATACGAGACAATAAATAGGCTCTCGGTCACAACAAAGTAAAAATGAAAGTAGAGTCACATATGCATATGCATTTATACATATATCTTTACATGTATTATGTGATTGACTGTGAAGAATTGCTTAATTGTGTTAATATAGTGATATGAAATGTGTGTGCACATATTAATCATATGGATGATTGAAATGAATTATTGGCTTGTTTTGAAATAGTGATGCGAAATATTGTACATATGTTGTACTTGTTGAAGCATGATAAAATGTGACATATTATTTAATATTGGATTATATGATTTGCTTGTGAATTGGATTATAAATTGTCCTTGTGTTTTGATATGAGTGAGCACATCAATGATGGTTCACCTACTGAGTTCACAAACTTATCAAAATTGCAACGTTAATTTTCAGGTACAAGAGGGACCTAGCTACTAAGACATTCTAGTAAAAGTCTAGTACTGTCAATTTCTGGGTTGTAGGTTAACTTCAACAAAAGCCAATTCCTTATTTCAAAAGCTGGAATCCCAAATAGCTTCCATCATTGGGATGATTATGAAAACTCCACCTTTGAGTTATCTCAAACTCCCTATCTCCACCAAGAGGTTAAGTTATTTCGAATGCATTCCACTTATTGAAAAAATCCAAAAAAGGATTTATTCATGGGTGAATAGATTCTTATCATATACAAGCAAGGTCCAACTTATTAAATTAGTGCTTAACTCATTGAACATTTACTGGATTTCACACCTCTTCCTCTCAAAAAATATAATAAGGTCAATGGAAAGACTAGTCAAGAATTTCTTATGGAATCACTCTAATGGAATTAGAGGGGTTGCAAAAGTTAAGTGGTCTAATATATGCTTTCCTACGGAGGAGGGGGGTTAAACATTTATTCAATAAAATTGACCAACTAAGCTCTTATCCTTAAGAGGTTATGGTGGATACTAGAGCATAATCCTTATAAATTAAATGGCTACATTCCTACTTTCCCAAAGGAAGATGTCTATGGGAGATGGAGGAAAGTCTTTCTCACTCTTACTTATTAAACCAGTTACTTCACTTGAGGAACTTAGTCCAAGATGATGTTTCCTGTAGAATTGGTAATGGGAGATTAATCAATTTATGGTTTGACAATTGGTCTAGTCAGGGCTCACTTATCCATCTCCAAGCCACAACTATGAACTTCCTCACCTTTCCCTTTCATACTAAGCTTAGTTTCTTCATTAATGGTAATTCCTGGCTATTCCTTGATATTCTCAGGCATTTATAACCACGATATCTCCTAGATCCATCCAGAGCTGATACTTTTTATTGGAAGGATCAACCAATTTCCAGGCTATCAAACAGGCTCACTAAGGACTTGATCAGATAGAGGAATCATGTGGTTACAAAGCTTTAACCCCTTCCCAAGGTTTCCTTTCTTCTTTGGCTAATCATTAGGAATAGACTAAATACAACTAACAGACTTATATATCTCTAAGTAAATAGTTGCTACCCTCTATGTTTTGCATATGAAGAATCCAAGGATCACTTGTTCATGTGTTTAGTGGCTAAGGATATTTGGGAACAAGCGAAGCAAAAATGCCTCTAGAATGTTTCATAAAATTCCATCTCCATTATAGTTCATTAGTTAGCTACACAAACTTCTATTCCTAAGACTGAGAAGTTGATTTACTCAATAGTAATGGGTCTTTGTGTTCAATCAATTAGGAAAGAGAGGAATGCTAGATGGTTTCAAGCTAGGTATAAATCAATTACAACACTTATCACATAAGTTATCAATAGGACTAAAGAAATCATTATTTTAAAGAACCTTGCATCGGATTGCAGAACCAATATACTTCTTTCCTTGAACATCTAAGCAATGTGTTACATTTTTTAGGTTAATACATGAGTGAAGAAACTCTCCTTCCTAAAGAATAATCAAGCTTTGTGTGGAGAGGTTATGTTATCATCCATGAAGGAATCGACTCTCCTCCTGATCCACTAGTGTTATGGTGTAATCTCCATTTGTATCTTTGAGGAATTTTGTTACAAAGGGAAAGAAGATTACAATTTAGACCTAGGTAACTGCACAATTAAGAGGTGATGAAACTGTTACATGTTGAGCGATAAGACAATGCATTAGAGAGAACCAAGTGGATGGAGGCCCTAATTTGGTTATCCTTTTCTGTAGGATTAGACAAAATAATTTGTGGTTATTATCTGTGTAATGTTTGCTTTTCTCAATGGTGCATTTAGTATGCTGGTCAAAACTATATTGTTTTTGGATGGGTATCCTTTGTAAGACTAACTCCTATAAATGCATTCTTATATACAATTAATTCTTTTTTTAAAAAAAAAGAAAAGAAAGAAGATCAAGGCTCATCAAGGTCATTTTTACATTTTATATTATTAATTGTAATCTTATTTTGTTAATTTGATCCTAAAAGATTCACTTTGCATAAATATTTCATTTCATTTTATTAAACGAGTCTTTATATTTAGGAAAAGGCAATGAAACTTTTGCTTTTGATAGAAAAACCTTTTGCTTTTTCAAACAAACTTTAGGGAACATTTTGAGAAGTGCTTAAATTATAATTAAATTAAGAAAAATTAAGTTTGAGCATTTGAAATTTTTAAAATCATATTTTTGAGGTGATTAGTTGACTTATATGGGATAATGGTATAACAATATAGGTTAAAGCTGTTAAATTTGATGCATCGTGAGTTTACTGTAACATTGGTTAATGTATTGGTTGATTAATGTGTCATATCAATCGATCAATTTACCTAATGGTTGACTAGTGTCTTAATAACTAGTAAATTGGTGCATTCAATGTATACTGGTTGACTAATATGCTATACTAGTTGACCAGTACGCTGCAAGTAGCTGTTTTAATGGATAGTTCTTTGCTTTAATAGCTAGTAAGGTTTTAAAACACTATAGATAGTTTTTTTTGATTTGTTTTAGCATTAAGAACATTTGGATGCATTTTACACATGTTTCTAAGTATTTTTCAATCATTTGAGTATCATTGTCTCATATTTGTGTGATTGAACTTCTTTAAAGTTATCAAGTGATAAAGTAAGGTATTTTGAGTTGTAATATTTGGTTAGGGTGTTATATTATTGTATTTGGGGGTGATCCTAGTGGGATTGAGTTTCTCTTCACTTTGGAAGAAGATTATAAAAGGGTTCCCCTTTGTCGAGAAATATTGTGTAAAGGTTATTCTTCACTTTATAAGAAGGATTATAGTATAATTCTAAAAAGAATCTTAGGAGTGAATATAGGCAAGGGTTATTTGTCAAACCACTATAAATTAGTTTGCATTATTTCTTCCTTATCCTCTTTAAGTCATTATTCAATGTTTGATTAATTTGTATTAAGCAATTTCCTAGTTCTTATTTATATTGATTATTATTATTTTAGTACTTTGGTTAGAAAAATTCTTAAATTTTGTAAACACTCAGTTCACCATCCTCTTAGGTGCTATTAGGGACTAATAATAAAATTTTATGGCACACTGGACTATATCACATTGGTCAAAATCAAAGAAGCAATTAGCTAAAGAAGACCTCTTAAGCAATCTACATCAAGTATATTTACCTATTTGCAGATATTGTCGAGTTGGTAAAATAAAAAGGAAGCCATTTGAAAAGAGAAAGCAAACTTCCTTTCTATTATAGTTAATTCGTTCTGACATACGTGATCTAATGTGTATAAGGGCAAGGCATAAGGATGTGTATTTGATTATATTTATAGATGATTATACTCAGTATGGTCATATCTATTTAATTTCTGACAAATCATAAGAATTAAATTATTACACAAAGTATATAATTTGGTAGAGAATTAATTGGATAAGAATATAAAAGCATTAAGAACTAATCAAAGACAAGAATACTTGTCTCATAAGTTCAAGATGCTATGGGATGAAAAAGGAATAGAAAAATAGTTGACTATTCCTTAAACTCCATAACAAAATGGCATTGTGGGAAGACAAAATAGAACCCTACTAGAAATGTTTAGGTCCATGATAGCATGAGAAAATTTACAAATCACCTATTAAGGTGATGTATTGCTCACATCCATTTATGTTATTAATTGGGTATCCATAAAATTAATTATAATTACAATATATTAGTTATAAACAGGTAGAAAAACTAGCATAAAAAGTCTAATACCAATATGGACGTGCTACCTGCATTCATGGCCTCTCTCAAAAATATGGAAAATTAGGCCTAAAAGGGAATAAAAATATCTTCATTAAATACTCTGATCAATCAAAAGAATATGTGTTCATAGTGAACAAGGTAATAAAGGAGTAAATGAATTTAAATTGTGATATATCACCTTTTTTTAAATGACTTTTTAGAGCATGGTGAAATAGGAAAAGATTTATTTTTATATAAAAAACCTTGACCAAAATGATTATATAAGGGTAATTATAAAGAAAGACTTTATTTGAGTGGGATAAATTTACAACTTGGAGAATTAACCCAAGGTCATTATAGATTACAGCCTATTGAAAATTTTCCTATTATATCTAATTTGATTAAGAGTAATTACGACATTCATGAATCTATTTCAGAACCTCCTTTATGTTAAAGTAATTATAGAGTAATTCCTTGACTTCATTTTAAAATAAAAGGGTAAATTCACATGATTATCCCATAAGAAAAGAATGAGCTAAGGAATGTACAAGAGGCTCTTACCAGTCTTATTAAAGAAGAATGGATGAATGAAAGAAAGAAGAAATAACTTCTGTAAACTCAAATTAAGTATTGGACTTGGTTGATCTCCCTAATAGGAGTAAAGATATAGGATTTTAAATTAAAATGAACAATTGATGGCAGTATTGGAAGATACAAAACTTGCTTGTGACTAAAGAATATTCACAACAAAAGGGAACTAATTATAATGAAACATTTTCACCTGTTACGAGGTTTACTTTTAATTCATCTAGTCATAATGGGATATTTGAATCTTGAATTACATCAAACAGATGTAAAGGCTACTTTTCTAAATGAAGAATTAGAAGAAGAAATCTATATAGAATAATTTATAGGTATTATTAAGACAAGCTAAGCTTATAAAGTGTGTAAGTTACTAAAATCAATCTATGGTCTCAAATGGTCCTTAAGATAGTGGTACATTCAGTTTTATAATGTAATTATTTTGTATTGGTAAACTAAAGGAACTCAAAATCAGTGTTTTGATGATAACAAAACATAATTACTACTAATGGGTTTATTATTTTTATGAAAATCAATATAAAAACAAATTAAAGTCACAAACTTAAGAAGATAATTTATAAACCATTTAATCCTTTGTATGAGTGAGCCTTTTAGGAGTTATCAAGTGAATGAGAGATATTTTTTTAGTTGTAATCCTTTGTTAGGGTATTGGATATTATACTTAGGGGTGTTCCAAGTGGGATAAAGGTTCCTTTTCAACTTGGAAGAAGATTGTAAGAATCTCTTTATCGAGAAAGATTGTACAAAAGTTATTTTTTACCTTGAAAGAAGAATTATAGTGGTTATTCTTTTCCTTGAAAGAAGAATTAGAGTGGAATTCCGAGAAGTGTCTTAGGAGTAGCTGTAGGTAAGAATTGTTTGCTGAACCACTATAATTTGGTTTTCACTTTCCCTTCCCTATCCTCTTTAAATAATTGTTTGATTAATTTATATTAGGTAAAATTTTATCCATATTTATATTAATTATTGATAATTGAGTATATTGGTTAGAAAATTTTTAATTTCATAAATACCTAATTCAACCTCCCTCTTAAGGGCCATTAGGGACGAATATGTATGATTTCCATATAATTGATGAAGACCACTATGTATATATTGAAAGATCCAAAAAAAGCATTTTGATTGTTTGTAATAACTATGAGTTTGTTAAGTAAATCAAAGAAAAATTGTCATCCAAATTTGAGATGAAAGATATGAGTAAACTGCATATATTCTTGGAGTTCATATTTTAAAAAAACCAAAAAGATTATTGTGATTATCTCAAGTGACTTATATTGAAAAGGTTTTAGAACAATTTTGTATAAGAGATTGTAAACCAATTGATAATCCTTTTGCTAAAGGCAAAGGTCTCAATAAGAAGTTTTGCCTATCAACACCAAAAGGGAGGGGGAGGAGGGTGAGTAAAGATGTAGGAGGTTAAGGAGATGGTAAGGGTGTAGTAAAGAGAATGTGGAGGTATCTAAAATGTACTATTGGTGATGCATTGTCTTATTTAGGCAATAACCTATGTATATAAGGATATACAAATGCAGGTTGGGGAGAGGAGGTTAAGGAGATGGTAAGGGTGTAGTAAAGAGAATGTGGAGGTATCTAAAATGTACTATTGGTGATGTATTGTCTTATTTAGGCAATAACCTATGTATATAAGGATATACAGATGCAGGTTGGGGAGGATATTCAAATGAGAGAAAGTATACCTTTAAATTCATTTTCTTACTAGATAATGATGTAATATCAACAATCCTATATTGCATTATTAATAATTGAAGCTGAATTTATGTCATTTTTAGATACAATACAGGAAGCTATGTGGCTTAGATGATTCACGATTAATTTCTAAGTCACTAAGAGTGAGACTAATGGAGGAATAATCACCTGTAATGGTCAAACAGTAATTACCTATATTGAAGATCTCAAATTTTATTATAAAACAAATCACATAGATACGAAGATTGTAAAACAAATCATATAGATACTAAGTATAGTTATGCGAAAGATATAATTGCATAGGGTGAAGTAAGCATAAAGTATGTATCCACACGAGATATGTTGACAAACCTAATAACAAAACTAATTTATGGACATACATATATTAAGCATATAATGTTACTAGGATTATGTAGATATTGAAATATAATTGATAAACATTTCTCTATGTATGTTCGTTCAGTTTATTATGATGCCTAAATGTAAACATGTGTTGATATTGTTTATTAAGTGATAAGCAATGTGTAAACTTGATTTTAAAATATGTTTTTATATAATTATGTATGAATCAAAGAGTATGTCAAACAAATAAGAAATAACATTACTAGGATTGTGTAGATATTGAAATATAATTGATAAACATTTCTCTATATATGTTTGTTCATTTTATTATGATGCCTAAATGTAAACATGTGTTGATATTGTTTATTAAGTGATAAGCAATGTTTAATCTTGATTCTAAAATATGTTTTTATATAACATATTTTACATATGAATCAAAAAATATGTCAAATAAATAAGAAATTAGCCTTCTCACACGAACAATTATCTTCAGTATTTTTGATGGCTAGAGATGAGGTAGATTTTAAGTTTACTATCAAGATGATAAATGAGGGCAAGAGCGAAAAACTTAAACTATAAATGCTGCCTTAGGTGATATGAATTTAAGAGTAGACTAGTGAATATTAAGTACAATGAGAGTTAAGGTTAAATACTAAGTATGCTCGAATTAACATCTGTATGACATTGCATTAATAATAGACATATGCTCTAAATGAAAGGGAGTTAATATGTGTGTAAAACACAACCATGAAATGAGATTGATATAAGTCATAAGATCTCAATTTACATCGTGTGAGATCCTAGATGTTAAATGAGCCTTCATAGTATATATACCCTTATGACTTTTATCTAATTATTAAGAATTAAATTTAGCATTTGCTTTTTAAAAATGTTATCAGAAGACCATGCGCGATACGATTTGATGAGAGAATTATATAAAAGCAAATTAAATTCATTTGAACTAGTTTAAATTATAAGATGGTTATTTCTGAGTAGTAACTCGTATAAAAAATATATTCAAAAGTGGTGCCCGTCTCTTAGTAAAATAATTGAATCTAATTATGACTCAATGAAGAAAATGAGAACAAAAGAGATTAAAATTGTCATATATGAACAAAAGTATAATATATTAGGGGAAAAGAACACAATTTTTTTTTGCAAATAATAAAATTCATTAACTTATAAAATATTTGTAATAGTAATATGCAAGTAACTGAAATTAATTTTCATGATAATCTGCGTTAGGAAGAAACATCAAATCACAAACATCAGGTTAATTAGTTGCCAGAAGTCTCCAACCGTAAGTCAGATGTCAGTTGGAGGCACTGATGGTGTACTTGGACGCTTTTACTGTTCTTCACACCGTTGTCGACACGCTTGGAATCCCTTGAAACTAAAGCTGAAACTAAAAGAAGAAAAATCTTGTCAGTTGGAAGTTGACAAAGAGACCTGAAACGACCTGGAAGTTTCGCGAGTTAAGTCTGAAAACATGTTCTGACATCTACGCACCCGACACTTAGTAGGATACGCCGATTTAATTTAATTTTTTAATCCTATTCATGGGATTTAGATTTGGCCGACGCCTTCACAAATGTTGCAGATTTCTGTTGATGCTCTTCTTCCCTTTTTTTTGTAAATAAATTTAGAATTTTATTGATATTTAAAAATATTTGTATTTATTTAATTACTATTAATTAAAGATATTATCAAATTGCTCTAGTACTACAAGAAGACAAGTAGTACAACAAGAGACGAGTTCTCTTGTAAAAAGATAATTCATTAAAATTCAATTTAACCTTTTCCGTTTCACACCCGATCGTCAAAAGAAGATAGAACCCCAGCCTGCCTCACTCACCCATTCGATTCCTCCTCAAGCACATACGCAGACTCACGGGTCAAGTCCTTATTCCTTAAGCTACGCTCCCCCACCTCCAGGCAAAAGTAAAAAAAAGAACTCGTTTACTTTTATAACTATATTAGTATATAATAATATTAGCCTTTATTTATTACAAGTACTCTCACTTTGTGTTTGTTTGTTTACCATTTCCTGCTTCTAAAAAGAAATATATATATATATAAAAAACAAAAACAAATAGAGGAAAATAAGAACACGGAAACTCCTTTGAAATTTCCCCTCCTCTCCTCGTTCAAGTCTAAAACGGGCTTTTGGAATAAAAGGGGTTTGGAGAAACTTGGGATTCTTAGGGTTTGCACGGATTTGTGCTTTTTCTGTGTCTTATGATAATGATGACGGAGACGAATTCTTTGGGTTTCATTCCCGGCGCCCTTGATGACGACGTTGACCTGTCCATGGATTTCGATACCTTCTTTCACATACTTGACGAATCTTCCGATCCTTCTCAGGTAATTCTGTTTAACTCCGAGATTTTTGGTGCAATCTTTGAATTTGGTGTTTGTCGGTCCTGTTATGAGCTTCTTCTTATCCTGCCACTACTGCTACTACTAGTTCGTTGGTTTACATGCTTTCGTAATTTTGAGCGTCTCGTGCGTTCTTTTATGTGTGGTGCAAAATTAATAACCCCTTGCACTAAAAGTTTTCAGTTGTAAGTGATTGTTCCTTATATCATGGCATTGTTATTATCTTTCATTAAGTTTATTTAAATTGTTTTGACTATTGGATGGGAAATGCCTGTGAGGACCAAACAATCCAAGCATTTATCCTATACTTTGGCTGATCTATGGTTGGTTGCTTTTTAATTGGGATTTTGTTTCGTTTAATTTTTTTTCCAAATTGCAGACTAAGGATGAAGAACCTTCGTCTAGTAAGTTGAAAGTTGAGCCAACTGCTGATGTTGGCGGCAATATGAACTTGGAACTTCATAGTGGTAACTGCTTTATGACAAAAACAATTGTTATATTTCAATTAAACTAAGGATGTTATACCCTTTCAGCTCTGATGTCCAGTGAATAGGGTCGTTTATATTTCATTGACTCTGTTTAGGATGTCAAACTGCAGCGGGCTCCCAATTGTTAGAGGCTAAAACTTTGCATTCTATTGGGAATTATCCCTCATACAACCTGGAAGCTTCAGACTCGGGAAACTTTACTATGGCATTTGGTGGTTTAAAAATGGAAGATTCATTGCGTATGACCTCCTCTACAACATCTGTCTGTCAAGATTTTAGTGACTGGGTTTTACCATCCCAAGGTGGTCAAGGAGGAGATGTGTTTCGAGTTTCACAATCTGCTAAAGCATCTATTTTTGATGAAGTAAATTCTACCCTTGGTTCAGAAAATTGCTATGATGATTTGGATGTCAATCTTTTGTTGGGTAAAACTGGAACTCTGTTCAGGCATCTAGCAGGGGCAGTTGATTCCACAGGTACGCATGCCATATTTAATGATTAGACCTGTTATTTTCTTCTTGTTGTCACAAGTTTGATACTTTTATGTAAACAATCATCATTGTGTACTGTGACTATTGCAGGTGCTTCATGTGATATTTGGATGGAAAGTATAGACGAGAAGTCCGGGTATCCTGGTGATGTGGTTGAAAACACATATGGAGTATCAGTACCTGAGAATGATGATAACAATTATGTGGATAAATCTTGTATGAATGCCAATATTCCTTCATATGATGCAATTTCGAACGGTTCTACTTCCTGTCATAATTCTGCCATCACTAATGAATTAGGTTCTCATTATCTGGTTCCGCAGTTTAACATGAATGTTGATTACTCACTGTTTGGGGGTTCTCCTCAGTATAGTATTTGTGGTGACTTCAAGTTTGATCGATCGTCCAATGATGTGTTAACTATGAATAAAGAGAAGGATGAAATAAGGGAGTCCCAAACTCTAAATGCATACTATGCATCAGAGATGTCTATGATTGATAACATTGCTGGAGAGGAGCAGAATGCTATATGTCAAAGTAGTATTGATAATAGGCGTGTTGATGGTGAACATTTGCTCATGCCATTCTGTCATGTTAAATCAGGCATCAGTGAGACGCAATCAGTTTCTCTTGAGGATAGGAAAGTTGATCAGGTGGTTACAAGTAAGAGTATGATGAGGCTTCCTGTTCAAGCGGCTCTCAACAGAGAGTATTCCTACAGGGAGAATGACAATTCTTTTGTCGATAATGTCCCAAAACAGTCAGTATCCTCTTTGTCACTGCCTATTTTTCATCACAAGCCAGTAATTCATGCAAAGGCTGAGAAACGAGATGTGATTCTTACATCTGCTGCTGATGGTACATATGCGACTTTAAATGCTGCAAGACAGAGTATGCAATGTCCTCAAAGATCTGTCTTAACCAGCAAACATCCCATTTATATTAAGGATGAGAAAGAAGTTAAAGTGGTTAAATCCAAGGCCTTGGATAGCAACCATTTCTCAAGAGTCAGTCCTGAATCAATACAAAGTAACTCACTTGGTAGCAAATCTCATGTTGATGATGACTCTGAAATTTGCATTCTTGAAGATATTAGTCAACCTCCTCTCTCAAACCAATCTATATCTCATGGAAAGATCATTGATCCTTTCCATTATTCTGCATACAGTGACACCATCCATCATCCAGGTGTGGGAGCCTTGAGGACAAAGATTATTGATGAACGGGTTCTATACCAAGCTGCATTGCAGGTTAGCTTCTTGAGCTAGGAACTATACCTGATCTGTTGAAATGTTTATGTAACTTCGGTCACCATTCTTTGATGCGAAGGGAAATTTTTGTCTCTGGAAATAGAGCTAAGATATAATTGGAATGTTTGATTGCTCCTGAACCATATAAATGCATGCTCGTTAGTGTGTGGTGATTTGTGTGACACCATGTCTCTGTATGGCCTCATGATGTTTCATATTTCTCCATGGTTTCAGGTTTTCTGATATTGTTCAAAGATTAGGTTTTGGGCTTTTAAATGTGTTAAATTTGCTGTTTATATTCTCATGATTTCTGTTGTTCAGTAAAAGTTAAAAGGTTGCTCATACTTACTGTTTCTTGGAACACTATCTGGTTTTAGTGAGTGAAGGTGAAGGATTTGATCAAGCATGCACATTTTGACAGTTGGTATAAGTTACTTCGATAAAAAACTAAAGATTCTAGATTGTCTGACAGGATCTTTCTCAGCCAAAATCTGAAGCTAGTCCACCGGAGGGTGTTTTGACAGTATCTCTTTTGAGACATCAGGTTTGCAAACTTGTTTTCCTCCACCTTCCTTATGTTGTACATGTATGGTCATAATATAATAGCAATGGCTGAGAGTTGCATATACGAAATGGCCTATCTGTTGAAATTACACATATTTGACGAGATTGATTATGTTTTTAATAATTCCCCAGAGAGAAAAGAGCCCCCAACTGATTTGAAATTGATGTTCTAGTTTCATGAATGAAAATAGAATGTCAAGGATACTATGATTATGCCATTTAGTTCTGTCATATGTTTCAAGAAGAAAACATAGCTCCAGTTGGTTCGTATTTTAACCTCGGTACGCTTGATGATTTTGTCATAAACTTGCGTGCTAGTTGTTTAGAATAATGATTTTGTTTTGCCTAGCAGGCTGGGACCACCACCACATACATGTGATCTTATTCAAATACAAGTAGGTATATAAATTTTGACACTCCAGATTGAGGGCAAATTTTGACACTCCAAATTAAGGGCAATGTCCCTCTTTAAGGACTACCCACCCATAATATGCTTGAAGTTTTTGCATTATGATATCCTAATTTGGTTTTGGATAACCCTGTTCCCTAGTAAAATAGGTTAAATTTCATTACAGAAAATAACATATCTGTAACTTATGTCGGTGTAGGTAATCAACTAATTAGGTTTTAGTTTCTGTGAAAGAGCTTTACGTGTCAATTTCATTGTATAGTAATCTTGACTGGCAGGACATTATTTGCAGTGACATCGCTTCAACTTCCCATGGTTGCATATTTCTTTCTTGTTTGATTTTTTTTTTTTACATGATCATGATAAGGTTATTCACCTTACAAAATTGATGATTTCTTCTTCAGAGAATTGCTTTGTCATGGATGGTTAGGATGGAAACATCGAGCTGTAATTGTTTGGGAGGGATTCTTGCAGATGACCAGGTGGACGTTCTTGTTGAACTTAATCCATGAAAAATGTTGGGAGACACTATTTCAATTTTTTTTTACGGAACTGTTACTTTTCAGGGACTGGGAAAGACAATTTCAACTATCGCTCTTATTCTTAAGGAGAGACCTCCATTTCGTGAAGTAGATTTAAATCCTATAAAGGAAGAAAATTTTGAAACTTTCGATTTGGATGGGGATGATGATGGTATTATCGAGGTTGATGGAATGAAACAAGTAAGTAGGGGTTGTGAAGTTAAATCCAGTTCTTTGAAGATCACACATTCTTTAGGGCAATCAAAGGGAAGGCCGGCTGCTGGGACTCTTGTTGTTTGTCCCACAAGTGTCCTGCGTCAATGGGCTGAGGAGTTGCATAAGAAAGTTTCTAGTGAAGCTAATCTGTCTGTTCTAGTGTACCATGGAAGTAATCGAACAAAGGATCCTTCTGAGCTGGCAAAATATGATGTGGTCCTTACAACCTATTCCATTGTAAGTATGGAAGTGCCGAAACAACCTGTGATCAGTGAAGATGATGAGGAGAAAAGAGAAGATCAAGGAAATGATGTTTCACTTGTTGAATATTCATCTGGTAAAAAAAGAAAGCATTCACCCAGTTCTGGAAAAAATGGTTCTAAAAATAAGAAGGGATTTGATGGTATATTGGTTGATTCTCTTGCCCGACCACTTGCGAAGGTTTCGTGGTTTAGGGTTGTCCTGGATGAGGCTCAAAGCATCAAGAATCGCAGAACTCAAGTAGCTAGAGCTTGTTGGGGTCTTCGTGCAAAACGCAGGTGGTGCTTGTCTGGGACCCCTCTCCAGAATGCAATTGATGATCTTTATAGCTACTTCAAGTTCCTCAGATATGATCCTTACTGTTCCTACCCTGAATTCTGCTCTCGATTGAAGGTGCCAATTCAAAAGAATCCAGTAAAAGGTTATAAAAGGTTGCAAGCTATTCTGAAGACAATAATGCTTCGACGTACCAAAGGTTTGATTGCTTGTGTTTCGTCTAAATGCTGTCACATATTTCATAGATGATGATGTCAATTTAATCTGCATGTGATATTAAAACATTCGTGCTGACTGGCTTGTGTTCGATCATCATCTCAAGAAGACTGTGACCTTATGTCTCGTTGATTTTGAAACTGTTAGATGCTGTCTGTTGTTTCTGTGGTGCTTGTTGAAGCTTCACTTGGCTGAGGTCCTTTTTCTTTTTATAGTTGAAAGCGTGTTACAATTTTCAATTGTTAGTTACATGTCATTTTCACATACTCACTTAATGAAAGACAGTTTATTATACTGGCAATTTTTTTTTCAAGGTTGGTCATTGCACGTCTTCTATGAACTTGAGATCCCTGAATATGAATCCCAATATTTTATAGTTGTTTTGACAGATTTCTGCTTGAAGTAAAATGTTTCCCAAGCTTTATTCATGCCATATATTCTATCAATGGCTGCAATTAAAGCTTGATTGTAGTGGAAACAAATTTTCATCTTTGCAGCAAATTTTCTGATGTGCTCGTTATTCTTTTTATTTCTAACTCAGTCCACATTCCAGTTTTTAGGATTTCTTGCTAGGCTAATGATAGTTGTGTTATAGCTGTGATATGCTTAATTACTGTTAATGTTTCTCTAGGCACTCTTCTTGATGGTGAGCCAATTATTACCCTGCCTCCTAAGGTAATAGAACTGAGAAAAGTAGAATTTACTGAGGAAGAGCGTGATTTCTACACCAGACTGGAGACTGATTCACGTGCTCAGTTTAAAGTATGGATCAACTCGATTATTTAAACACTAAAATTTCAATTTAATACTTGCATTATTTTATTATGAATTGTTTTGGTTAAGCTTTTAATCCTAGTATTTTGTGCTTGATCAAATCATTATGAATTGTTAACGCTATTAATTGGATGCTGTATCATATATGTGTGAATTATAGTTCTTTTGACATCTATAAATTTGGCTTAGGAATATGCAGCTGCTGGAACTGTTAAGCAAAATTATGTTAACATCTTACTGATGTTATTGCGACTACGTCAAGCTTGTGATCATCCACTTCTGGTCAGGGATCTGGACTCAAACAACTTTGGGAGATCGTCAGTAGAGATGTTAAAGAAGCTTTCACAGGAGAAGCAACGACACCTTCTTAATTGTTTGGAAGGATCTTTGGCAATCTGTGGCATCTGCAATGTATGCAATCACACACGTCATGTTCTTTCTTTTTCTTAACAAAACTTCAATTGAACAATTTACTCTTATTCTTGTATCATAATCCTATTCGGAGCCCTAGAGTAATTTATTGTCTATATGAGTCTTGTCGAGTTCTTTTTGAACAGAATACTTGTGCATAAAAGTTGAACATCACCATAAAAAATTAGATGCGGAAATTTCCTCTTTGAACATAAATTGTGCTTTTTCCTGGATTCGTTGTCTCTGTTGCTAAGGAGCTGGTGCCATATTCTAAGTGACAGTACAGTTAAACAAGTGAGCGAAGGGACTGGGAGTGAGTATGATGAAGGGTTCTTATGGATTTTCACTTAACTTACAGAGTTTTGCATAATTTTTTTTTCTCACTCAGCTTGCAGAGTTATGCATAAGTTTCTGGTTTTGTATCCTGATAACATAAAGTGATTGTGGATTTGGGTTATTTGAGATGCTATTATCAGTAATTACAACATAGATATGAAAATTTATGGAAATATTTTGTTGTTCTTAGCTTTGGTGTAAAGAAGTCTTCCTTTTCTCCAACGCTTCTTCTTTTCTTTCTTTGTTTTGAAACTTATACATCGTCCTCTATCTGCATTTTATTTTGATGAGTCTACTTTTTGTTTGTTACTGATAATAACTTTTTCACTTTTAGGACCCACCCGAAGATGCAGCTGTAACAACATGCAGTCATGTATTTTGCAATCAATGTATCTGTGAACATCTCACTGGCGATGACAACAAGTGTCCTGTCTCAAACTGCAAAGAGCGGTTAAATATGTCTTCTGTGTTTTCCAAAACCACATTGAGCAGTTCTCTCTCTAACCATCCAGATCAAGATGGTTCTAGTTCTAAGTCTGCTGAGTTGTTCAAATCTTATAGTGAGGGTTCTGTCTGTGATTCTTCAAAAATAAGGGCTGCAATCGAAGTCCTGCAGTCACTGACTAGGGCACAGAATTATATATCTGCAACCAGTACTTCCGAAAACTCATCTGATGAAATTGTGTCAACTCATCCAAACTTGTTTGTTTTGGAAAATTCTCATGGTCATTGTACTGATAAAAAAAGTTTGCTAGTGGAAAGCAATTTAACTAAGCCACTTGGGGAGAAAGCTATAGTGTTTTCACAGTGGACAAGGATGTTGGATTTGCTTGAAGCTCGTCTTAAATCTTCTTTTATTCAGTACAGAAGACTTGATGGTACAATGTCAGTTGTTGCAAGAGATAAAGCTGTCAAAGATTTCAATACGCTGCCAGAGGTTTGTTGTTATTTGAATATTCTTCTGTTG
Organism: Erythroxylum urbanii; assembly: GCA_027568935.1. Taxonomy (NCBI): domain Eukaryota; kingdom Viridiplantae; phylum Streptophyta; class Magnoliopsida; order Malpighiales; family Erythroxylaceae; genus Erythroxylum; species Erythroxylum urbanii. The sequence goes on from JAOQML010000002.1 coordinate 30,267,043, forward strand.
ATTTTACTTTATCTACCTTCTCAGGTGTTAATGGCTGCTTGCATTTTATATTTGCATGAGAAAGTGTTATTGGCTGCTCCCTTACATTTTATACTTCTGCTTTCTAGGTGTCTGTTATGATTATGTCTTTGAAAGCTGCTAGTCTTGGACTGAACATGGTTGCAGCTTGCCGTGTTCTTCTGCTAGATCTTTGGTGGAATCCAACAACAGAAGATCAGGCAATTGATAGGGCTCATCGAATTGGTCAGACACGTCCTGTTACTGTGTTGAGATTAACTGTAAAAGACACCGTTGAAGATCGTATTCTAGCTCTACAGGTACTACTGTCATTGTGCTGTATTTGCTTCATTGAGAAGTTTTTTGAATTCATGAGGCACAGGAGATTACTGCTAGCTTTGATTGTTTAATCAATTTTGTTGACTTAGTTGCTGAATTAATCATTGTAATACGAGTTTGTACTGTAATCGGCTCCAAGTTTAAAGTACTTCAGTCTGGTATAGAATGTAACCTTTTGGCTACTTGTTTTCACAAGTATAGTTTTAGGTGTCTTCAGTATGAATCATTGTGTTGGCTTTCGGAAGATACGAGAGAATGTCTGTCTGTATTCAAAGCAGATCTTTATTGATTGTCCAAATGCTGACTATATTTTGTTATTGAAATACAGTAAATAGTAAAATGGGATTAACTTGTTAGTAGAAGACCAGAACAGAATTACATCACCTAGCTGGTTCTCTGAAGTTTTAGTGCAAGTTTTCTCCAGGATCTAAAATTGTTAAATGACTGCTTTACTTTTGCAGCAAAAGAAGAGAGAGATGGTATCGCATGCATTTGGAGAGGATGAGACTGGTGGTCAGCAGACTCGATTAACAGTGGAAGACTTGCACTACCTCTTTAATATGTGAATACAATGATTGACAGATTTTTTTCTTGACTTACACCAGATGATCTGTAGGAAATTTTTGCAGTGGCTGATGTATGCATCTAGACCCTTGGCTGTCTGTTGCTGATGCAGCTTGTATACGAAACCTTGCCTGACTCGAGGTTCAAATGGGGTTTAACACAGGGAATTAGGATTTTTGTTCACAAAGATGATTTACATATTTTTTATTCTTTTGTTTTTGTAGTTCTACTTAATAGCTTCAATTTCATTGTATAGATAGGCGTGTAGAGTTGATAGTCTGACACAGTAATAGTAAAAGACCGCAGATCTATAGAACACCTTGTGTTACCAAACTGTAAATGATAAAAGAGGAGGGGCTTATTATTATTATGTCTCTCTATTTGTTGTTTGTGTTTTCTTCTAGTATGCTTACTTGTCTTTGCTTTGTTTAAGGTAAACTTGGTTAATTATACTTTCTCAAGTTGCCAACATAATCACATCTACCTATTAAAGCCAACACCTTTTCTCTTCAATAGCTATTGAGAGTTAAAACTCTCTTGAGATAAAGAAATGTATAGCTTGAGGAGGGGTAAGTAAGCTAATGTAATGATGAAATGACACAAAAATGAGGTGCTGTGGTCTGTTACTGTTAGATTTAAATGGACGGAATGAATGAAATACATTTAGTCTCCTATGAACTTCTGATTAATAATCTACAATCTTATCCTTGCGGAGTCTCTCCAATTTGTGATTTCTCGTTCAAGTTTTCTGTTTTTTTTCCAGACTTTATTTTTCTGGTAAATTATATTTTATATATAATATTTTGTTTAATATTTATTAATAAAATATTTTCCACTCATATATAATGAAATTAACTGAATTTCGTATGTTATATCCTAGTTTATTTATTGCATCAATTATTATCTGATTCTTAATATTTAAATGCTTTATATTCATATTGCCTTTGAATACATCTTCATACAAACTTGAAACTTATAATAATTTTCTTTATTTCTCATTCCTTTGAATAATATTTAACTTGATTTTTTAGAATGTCTCATTGAATTGAATTATTCATGGTTTTCTAGTAACATTATAAGATAACAACCACTAAATAAATTTTTTGGACTAAGAACACGAGTAAAAGTAATACTAATTTGAGATTCATATAATCTCAAAGATTCTCATGCAATAAAAGATAAGAATATGATTTATATTATTCTTATTGGTAAAAATTACAGTATTGACTCTTTTATTAGAACGTGTGCCTTTTATCAAATACTGTACAAATGATAGTTCACATATACTTAACATCTAATTTTAGTTCACTTGTTTATTCATTTAACCCATCTTTTTAGAACTTATATATGACATGTTAAAGACAAATTGGACAAACATATCATTTCTTAAGGTTATGTCATTACTAATAACCCTTTATACCCTTAAATATACTTTCCTTTGACATTAGTGTTTTAACCCATGAGCCCTTGTTTATCACATAGATATAATTTCTTAAAACTTGTCTTATCTCCATTCCTAAGTAATGAAAGTGATTACTCGTGTGAAAGGTATATCATATTCGTCCAACATACTTTTTGTATCTAAAATTGAATGTTTAATTCTTATTCTAACATTCAATCTAGAACTAAAAGTTCAATTTGCAATTAACTTCTCATACTTTTAGAACTAAATTTCTGTCATATTTATCTTTATTGAGAAATTGAAGAAGCTAGCTATTCTGAGCATGATAGTGGGGAAACATAGGAGCTTGTCATTAGGTATTTGACTATTTTGGCATTTCTAATTTTCAAAATTTTATCCCCTACGTCCGATAGAAATTGTCTACCTGAGAATGTCCCTAACTTCAGGAGAAGGGGTGCCTTCCAGAGCTATTACTACATCGAAAAACTTCTATTAATGAAAGATGTAAATCCATTGGAAAAGTCTAATGACAATAGACTGCCTACATTCCTGTAGAATCAAAACCATTTTCTCATTAAGCGAAGGGAACAAAAAAGTTAGATTAATTTTTTAAAAAAGTAATATGATGCAGGATTATACACGAAAGATCCTTTTATGGCTCGGAAAGTTGGATAAGGTTAACGGTTTAAAATTCCCAAAAGTGTATCTACAAAAAAAAAGTAGCACACCCAAACTTAAGTGATTTGTCTATGACCAAGATGAAGCTTGAGTGAAACTAAGTGGAGACCCAAATATGTTATTGCTATGGGAGCATGTACAAGAAAAATAGTCTAATTATCAATTAAACATATATTGCATCAAATACTCAATGAAAAACAAGCTATCATTATTGATAATAAGTAATATAAATAGTATCAAGGTATATTCGTTTCTCTTTGTACTAGTATGTATTTGACATAATTATAGTTGATATGTAAGTGTTTGGTTTAGTATTAATATTTGAGCTCTATAGCACTACGTTTCAATGTACTTATTCATACACAAGATATTGTACAAAAGATCATTGATTGCAATGAAATAAAGAAGCATCTTTATTGCTTCTTCTTTTTGTGTCATTTGTGAATTCTACCTATTATTTAGGTGCTTACCTTTAGTAATGATTGTTGGACCCCACATCCCGCCCTTAGGTCGGCGGCGTGTGTTTGCGGGACATACCGCGGCATCCAACCTTACTCAGT
>JAOQML010000002.1:30270682-30288263 GCA_027568935.1 Erythroxylum urbanii
CGAGTCGTGGACTCACCCTTGACTAAAGAGGACAATACTGAGTAAGGTTGGATGCCGCGGTATGTCCCGCAAACACACGGCGCCGACCTAAGGGCGGGGTGTGGGGTCCAACAATGATCATAACAAAACAATTATAGTCCTACATATAGAATTGTTCAAGTGTTAATTTAATATATACGTAACTTATAACAATGAAACGCTTTTCTTAATTAATACTTAGTGATCTTAACCACAAAGATATATGCAACATTAGCCATGCTCTTCATATTAGACGTGGTTAATAGCTAATTTATTTATTTGCTTGATAAACTAATTATTGTCCCTAGCTGTCAAAATATCATCTATATATAATGATAAAATTACATATTTATAGTTGGATCTTTTAATATACATTAAATGGTCGTAGTTAATCATACTAAAGTCATATGATATTATAGTATGGAGCTTAATATACCAGTGACTTCTAGACTGCTGTAGACCTTAGATTAATAATCTAAACACGTATTGCTTTTGACCCTTTTAAATGAAACCTAATGGTTGTGTCATATAAATTTCTTCATCTATTGTTTTTTGGTTTAAGAACGTATTCTTTACATCTATTTAATATATATACCAAGATTTATTCCAACAAAAAAATAGAATTAGTAACTGATGTAAACCTCACAATAATTGAGAATGTTTTCTCATAATCAATCTTTTTGTTGTGTGTATCCTTTTGATACTAGAAGCTCTTTATATCATTCTAAGTTGCCATCAATCTTTCACTTAACATTTACTAATGCATTTATTCTCAATGACTTTACATCCTGTGGGAAGATTAATCAATCCTTATAATTGGATCAAGCTCGTTAAATTTCACCCTCTTTTTATTTCTACAATTCGTTCGTCCTTATCAAGATTAGACATAGTCTTTTTATATATCTTGACTCATTATTTTCTTATGAAACTAATCAAAAGTTTCTTTTTCAATGTCACAAATAACGTCTAGGAATTAATCCACACACATTATGGGAATACTTGAAAATTTTGAGAAACATATCTCTATACTCTCATACTACTCCCACTCAAATCAAATAATGGTAGGAAAATCTCATTAGGCTATAATTACCATTGATTAGAAACTAATTTATCATCTTCTAAATTGGTCCCAATTGGATGCATTCCATCCAATTGATCTTGTCTTAGTAGATCATTATAATGTAGTATCTCATAGAGAAATAACGTTTGAACCATCTTTTCTTGGTTTAGAAAATCATTCTCTAAGAATGTGATATCTTGAGACACAAATTCAATTGCTCGTTTATTACCTTGTTCACCTTTGAACATATACATATTTTTTAAAGATACTCTTCTTCCCCCTGAGGCCTAATTTTCCATACTTATGTGAGGTGTTGTGCATTTAAGTAACACATTCTTAAGAATTCAAATATAATAAATAAGGCCTCTTACTTGTCTATATCTCATATGTTATTTTAGTAATTGATTTAAAAGGCATCTGATCAAGTATTTATTTGGACCTCAATAACACATCATCTAATAGGTGACTGAAAAATTTGCATGTGACATTATAGACTTAACTATCTGATAAGAGTTTTATTTCTCGTTAATGCACCACCATTTTGCTGATGAGTTCATAGCCTAGTTAATTTTCTATCCATTTAGTTATCATCACATGATCTCTTGAATTGATCAAATAAATAATCTATCTTAATCAATTCTTAAAGCCTTTATCAATTTTATCTAATTGATTTAAAATAATTCATATACTTTTGGAAACAACATAATATTTCAAATATTGAGAAATCAACACACTATACTAAGTATAGTCATTGATAAAGGTGATGAAATTAGCACTTCTATGTCTTGCTCTGAATTCCATTTGGCCATAAATATCTTAATGAATTAATTGCAATAGCTTTGCAACTTTTATCCCATACTAAATAGTTTTCATGCTATTTTTTCAGTTAGTCAATGTTCATAAGTAGACAATTCTAGTTTATGTAGGTCTTTTAAAAGAACCTATTTGACTAATTGATTTATTTGATCTTTTTCAACATAAATAAGTCTAACATGCCACAAATTAGCATAGATATTACAAGAATTAACATCCAATACCATAAAACTATCCAACATAAAACTATAACTCTTATTATTTTGAGGATATTATAATTTCCACCATTGTGGGAATTAATACTAAATCCAAGAATAACTAGAAGTATGATAGAAACAATATTCTACTGAATCATAGGAATGAAAACTATATCATATAAGATAAGGGTCTAACAAACATTCACGATTAACTTATAGGTGTCTATTCCATGAACCTTAACGTTGGAGTCATCTTTACATATTTCCACCTTCTCCCATATTTCACTTCTTGAGAAGTCCTTTTCCTTTCTCATTTCAATTACTCTTAAACCTTTTTAGAATCCTATGGATTATGGAAGATCTTTCTACATTTCAATTAGACTCATTATATTACTTCCACTTTTTATTTCAACTCTTTATGAGTATGACTTAGTCATATGTACCTTAATATTCATTATGTAATAATACGTGCCTCATAACATCCTATATCATATTGATATTATTGTTATAGGTTAAGAGCATTTTTATGTATCCCAATCTAGAATCAAAGAACATGGATAACTTACACTAGCTACATATGTGATAAGATATCATAAACATCCAATAGCTCACTAACTATGTTTGACATTAGCTTCATATGCCTTGGTATTGAATACTTCGACAATTTATATATATACCACGATTTAGTCTATTGTAACACTCTATCAATGTAGAATGTATGTCTTTAGTATGGATATACCTCCTGAACTCTCACATATCTATGCTATATGAGCCAAGGAGTTCTACCTTTAACATAAGTCATGTGTCTCACAGTTTTTTATGTTAATCCACAATGTTTTTAGAAATGGCATTTTATTCTTTCAATATATATAGGATTTTTATACTCCAAATTTCTAAATTGTCACCATTCAAATTTTCACCTCTATTAAATTCTACGATTAAACTCTTAGATGCAGTTGTTATTTTAAACTTTAATTGTTTTCACAATTACCCATGGAATTACAAGGTCACAATGTTTCAAATCATCAACCATATAATAATTGATCAATAATTATTCATTCTATTTAGATGTATTTTTTTTACTAACATCTCAAGTATGATATATAAACACATATGAAACAACAAATAATTGAAATAACAATACATTTCAATAAATAAATACTATCTATGATTTAATAATTGTAACAACAGTTGCTACCAGCTACTAATAATATGTAGATATCATTAGAAAATGTATTATATATCAAATATAAACGTAACTAAAACTCTCTAATAAAATTTATAAAATTCGACGAGCCCTATGGGGAATTGAGTCAATTAGGTTTTAGATGAATAATTGAAGTTAATATAAACTATTAGCTCTATAATGTCCTTTAATAGTCCACTAAACCTAAGACCTCTAAACACTTCCTCTTCTTACATGCTCTTTTAAGGAAGTTTAAATCACCTAACTATATAGGCGGACACGATCTAATATAATATTTCACACTTTGATAAACAAATCTCTATATTGGATTATGATTTTTTTGCAAAGCATTTCATATTTTATTGTGTGAGTAGTGAAGCCTTGATAATTAGTAAAAATCATACTTTGAATTTTGATAGTTACCAATATTACATATAACATTAGGTATGTTCCAGGCACCATTCAATCCAGATCCAATTATGCCTTTACGAAATTCACATGATTTCGATGTTCTAGAGCCCTCATCACTATAACCATTTTCTTGAAATAGATTCAAGAAAAAAAAACAAATTTCGATACTTTTGAATAAAAATTGATTTGTGTCACACAATATGAGCATATCATTAAACCCTAATACTTAAGAGAGCAAGAAAAGTAATTGTTATCGAATTAATTACCCAGATTTGTTCATATTTATTCAAATCAATAAATAAAAATATGGTCATACATTTTAGGAATTAATAAAGGAGAACAAATCAAACAAATTAATAATTTGATTAAAATTGTCCTCTAGACAAATCTTTAAAAATTTGAAAATGAATTTAATTACAAAAAAAGTTTATAAATAAGATAACTTTAAATTCGTACAAGTTGTAAGATATAAGCAGATAGTTAAGATTTAAGCCTTTAATAACAAACTCAAGGGTCACTCTCCTAAATCTCTTTTAATGGACCTTGACAACGACTTTAGTTAAGCCTCAATAGATTTACAGGTTTGGCTCACCAGTTGACATAAACCAAAAATTTTTAGTTCATATTATTTAATTAAAAATTAGTTGCCAAAGATATAAGTTTCTTCTAGTTTTAAAATATGTTAACAAGAAACAAATTTTAATCTAAAATTAAAATAAGTTAAACAATTTAACTTGGGCCAAATTAACCTACTCTTGCATCCAAACGTGAGAAATCTTAAGTTTAGGTTTTATTTAACCCACTAGCCAAATACTCAATCTTCTTTCACTTTGAAATCTTAGTCACCTTTTAAAAAACAAAAATATACAAATACCACTGCTTCTTATATCTCTAAATATCATTGCACTTCCACCAACGAGTAGGATGGCACTAGACAGTAGGCACACAATCACAGCTAGTGAGACGTCGCTGGCATCTTCACCATCAAAGAGAGCCACAAGCTGTGACAACACGACAATGCTAGCCTGCTATAGACGCTAGACATCTCCTTACTGCTCACAGACAACAAATTTCCAATCGCAGTAGTTTGCGTTAGGAATAAAACATGATTTCTAATGGTAGCTCGAGTATATTTCTGATTTGTTTGTGTTTTTCTTTTTTTTATCAATCTTTAACGAAACATACTAGTGGACGAAAGTTAATTTTGTTTTGGGTAATTCAAGCATTAATGAACACAGAAATTGGAAAAAGAAGTTCGTGAATTCGCTACTTTCTGTTCCTTTAAAATGAAACAATCGAAGCAAAACGCCACAATTTCATTTTGGAACCACTAAAAATAAAAGATAACGTCTTAGGTTATGTTTGGTTGGACGTAAAGTTTTTAATAGAATTGAATGATTTATAATAGAATAGAATATAAATGAATGTTTGGGAGGGATGGAATGGTTCATAAGGTAATATAGTAAAATTTTGTTTGGATGAAGAGATTATAATGTAATATAATGTAATTTTACATTCCATCCTAAACTCTCCAATTCAGAGGTTTTTTATTTTTACTGTTTAGGATAGAATGAAATGTAATATAAAACGTTCCTCTTCCATCTCATTATATTATATTCTATTATAAACTCTTCTTCCAAACGATGGAATAATATTTCATTTCATTTCATTTCATTCCATTAACAAACCCCTAACCAAACATAGCATTACGCAACACGTGTTCAGAAATTAGTGCATAAACACCCACAAAGAACTATGGGCTCTTACTTTGTATTTCTTCCATTATTTGGCTAGTATTTGATTTGTTAAAGTACAACACAATATATTAAGATTAACTAAACATGTGTTGGGATTTGATCTTTCAACAAATATGTTTTATTTTCTAAAAAAATTTAAGATAAGAATTTCAATATAAAATATCTTCTTTGAATATAATATCTAGAGTAGGATTTGCTTTTCACATTTTAAAGAAGAATTAAAAACAATTCTTATGTTAGGTTGCCAAAAATAATAAGTTCTCTTAACAAGATTTCTCACAATTAAATTAAACATTTTAATTTTAGACTAATATCTTTTGTAGAATATTTTTCTTGTTTAAATTTGTCTTTAATATACCTTATTTTTTAAATAAATCCTATCTTATAAATAATTTTTAGATACATACCTTTTTGGTAAATTATATTGTATATATACAATGTTTAGGGTATAACTATCTCACAATTTTAACAAATTAACCTAATATAAGTCATTATACATTAAATCTGGTGGCTTGAAAAGAGAAAACCATGATAATTTGTCATTAATGCTTCCTCGCAAAGCTGTCATTCATCCATAACAATATGTCGATATGTCATGGTGAATAGTATCAACATTCTCATCAGTTTCACCAAATAATAAGGAACTTAACGTGCCATCGTCAAGAGCTCGTCAAGAGCTTTGCTCACATTTGGATAAGTAACATTTCCCAAGTAATACAATGAAAAGAATGCTAACATCAGATAAGTCTAAAGTTTGATTTTTCCCTATAACTCATTGATTTATTTTTTGCAATTATCTTTTTCTCCTTCGATTTCAAGATTGAATATAGAAACTTGGTCTTTAATGAATCATCTTATGCAAACCTTAGAAAGATTTATTGACAAACTTTAAACACTATGTAGACCAAAAAAAACAAATATATTAAAAATATACTACCATTATATGAAAATAATACCACATATATGTATGTAAAAAACCACAACCTAACAAATAAGTAATACCGTCACTTTAAAACAAGAATACCATTATCAAGTAAGAAGAATACCATGCCTCAATAAAAACTACAGCAAAATTCTATACATCCAATAGCACAACTACGTGCAAAAAATACTATCATTTATAATAGATAAGTCACATGTTTACTTTAAAATGAGAATACTATCACTAAATATGAAAAATACCATATATAACCTTCGTTCTTTTTTATACAACTTCTGTGTATAAATAATTTTGGCGCTTATAATAGATAAGTAACACCTTCACTTTAATATGTCTGAGCATCAAAAATACAATGTTTCACTACAAATTATATTAGGACTCTATACATCTAATATCACATCTATATGCACACAAAAAACCAATAATAGATAAGTCACATATTTACTTTAACATGAGAATATCATTACTGAGTACAAAGAATGTTATAGTTTAATAAAACTATACTAGGTTTCTATACATCCAATATACTATGACTATGTATAAAGGATACCACCACCTATAATATGTAAGTTACATCTTCACTTTAATAGGAGAATCCCATCATCGTTTATGAAGAACACCATATCTCAATAAAAATTATACTAGGATTTTTATACATCTAAGATCACGCTTATGTGTAAAAAATACCACTATCTATAACAAATAAGTTACATTTTCACTTTAATATGAGAATACCATCACCAAATAAGAAAAACATGCCTTAATAAAAATTATACAACGCCTCTATACATCTAATACTATTTTTATGTACAAAAAAAATCACCACCTATAATAGATAAGTTATACATATAATTTAATATGAGAAAACTATATATACTTTAATATGAGAAAACTACTACTGAGTATGAAGATCTGACGTCTCAATAAAAACTATACTGAGACTCCATACATTAATACCAAGCATATGTACAAAAAATACCATAATCCATAACAAATAGTTCATACCTTTACCTTAAAATGTGAATACCATCACTTAGTATAAAGAATACTAGGTATAACCTTCATACTTCAAAAAAATCAAAACCTATTACAGATAAGTAACACCTTCACTTTAATATAGGAATTCATATTTGAGCATCAAGAATATAATGCATCAATACAAACTATAATAGGACTCCATACATTCAATACTAAACCTATGTATAAAAGACACCACCACTCATAACAGATAAGTCATACTTTCAATTAAATTTGAGAAAACCATTATTGAGTAGAAACGATGCAATAAATCAACATAAACCAGTCTAAGATTTCATATATCTAATACTATGTATATAAATGTAAAATATCATCACCCATAACAGATACGTTATACCTTCACTTTAATATGAGAATATCATCTCCAAGTATGAAAAATACTATGCCTTAATAAAAACTACACTAGGACTCTATATATCCAATACCATGCCTATTTATAAAAAATACCACCACCATAATAGATAAATCACACATTCACTTTAATAAGAGAATACCATCATCAAGTATGAAGAAAACCATGCCTCAATCAAAACTATATCAAGGCTTTATACATGCAATACCATGCCTATAAATGAAAATACCATTATCGATAATACATAAGTGACACCTTCACTTTAATATGAGAATACCATAAGAGAACAAAGAATATCAACCTCATTATAGCCAATACCAGGACTCCATATCAACCTCATTATAGCTAATACCAAGACTCCATACATCTAATATCATATCTATGTACAAAAAGTACAACTATACATAATAGATAAGTTACACCTTCACCTTAAAATGAGAACATCATCACTTTAGTTTTAAAATATTTGCCTTAGTAAAAACTATACTAGATGTGATTACATTTCATATGATATTTTTGTAAAAAATTTTCAAAGATGCATTAAGACTAATAACTATAAAAAGTGAGTTTTTCATAACCATGTTAAAATAATATAAATGTTCAACATGAAGGAAAATTGGTACATGTTTATACACCACACTATGTCCATTGAAGGTTACATGTAACACATTTAACAACAATTCAACATGGTCAATTATTTTATTGTTTAAAATTTTAAACGGATAATGTGAAGTACAGAGATAGGTATAGAATCACACATTAATTTGTGTCCATTAAAATATATGTGAATCACTATTAACTACATGACTATGTTTTGAATCATGTTCTTGTTAAAAAATTTAAAGGAACATATGTTAAAGACATAGATTAACAAACACCTACAAAAATTTTGTTTTTAATTTTATTGCAAATAGTTATTTACAGGCCTATACGCTCAAACATAGTCTCATTACCTTTTATGACAAAAAAATATTAAGGAAACAGGTTGTTACACAATTATGTATCAAATTGTGTGGAATTAATGTTTGGTTTGACATTGTTAACTACATAGCCATTTGTCTAATTAAATTGTTATTAGAGTTATTAAAAGGAGTTCAAAATATATGGATTTCTATGTAGCCATTTACCAAATTGTGTCTATTATAGTAATTCACAATTTTAACGGCAATAAAGTAAGTAAAAAAATAAAGCTTCCTTGAGACTTTTTCGAAATAAATCCTTCTGCCCAATACCATGATTAATTTTTAAAAATACGATTATATAAGGTTAGGAATGCTAGTTCCAAATAGAATCCAAATTTACGAAACACTAATTTTCTCACAATCATTCTTACACATCATATGTCAGACAATAAATAGTATGGTTATTATAGTCTCGACATACCCTCATTTGAAAAATCAACATAAACATGGTAAGTACGCAATATCACTCTAATATGCCTGATTGTGTTCATGTCTGTTTGTATATGTATACATTGTTATTATAGTACATACGCTTTCTCATGCATTTATAATTATATTATGCACAATGGTGGGAATATTGAAAATGAATAAGTTGGTGAGGTGTGGAGATGGTCACAATATGGTCTTGTCAATTTGGGGTTTCCACGATATTGAGTTCATATAGTTATGTTTAGCCTGTCCCATTAATGATCTATTAACATATATCATTTTATTGTAATGGATGTCTCGTGTGATAATTTGGCTAAGGTTGACATTAATGTTTTGATTGTTAAAGTGCATAAAAGAAGGATATACCTATAATTAGACCATCCACTCCTCCACATAAAGGAAAGAAGAATGATGGTAATTCAAAAAGGAAGGTAATGGGCTACCATTTTAATTAAAAAATGAAGTGTATATAAACTTAATTTGATATGAAACTTGAAAATACAGTTTGAGAATGAAGTTCTTGCCACCAAGAAAAGTAAGAGAAGTGTGGAAATGAAGAACAAGGTTTGAAATTTGTACTAAAGAAAGCTATATTAATATGGTGTGTTTATTAAGTAATTTTGTTATGAATGATTATGTCTAATGTAACTTGAGTGTTTGCAAACTTGTCAAATATGGTGCTATTGTAAGAAGGTATTTAAATTAATGCAAACCTTTAGTTTAGACTAGATGAAGTGGGTCATTGATACGAGATTTAGTGAACTAGAAGAGATTAAAACGTTTAAGGTAAGGAGGGATGTGTACTACCAGTTGTATATATGGTTTGATCATAATGAGTTATCATTAAGGGAGGATTAAGTGGATTAAATTAGTGGTGATACCAGAGCATGGATTGTGGGGATTCTAAATGGAATAGAATAGGTACACACAAAAATCAACAAGGCTAAGGTGATGAGGCTTTAGGAGAAGTATGAAATTGATTATTTATATATTATTTTAAAGAGCATACTCGATAAAGTGAATGGTGCATAGATGGAGGAATGTTTTCCATGGAACTTCTTTATATATTTGTTAGATCTTTTTTATATATTTTAAATCCAATTATAGTATTAAAATTACAGTTGCTACATATTGTATTTGATTTTGATGATTGGAAACAACTTAGTTGGAGACATTTTGTCCTTAACCATCTTTACAAGTATGCTCATAGGTTTTACAGAAGTGTAGAGGAAAAATATGTAGCACCTTTTATAGGTGAATATGTAGCTATATCGATGGTGAGTCATAGGTGTTAGAAAAGTGATTATTTTTAATTGAAAGGTAGAGGTGTATATTTTCTGTAATTAATTAAGGTTGACTCAAATTATAAATTGTTTGCATGTTTATTAACTTGATAGGCTACATATAGACTGATTATTCAAGTAGGAACAGATGACAAGGATTTCAGGTTAGGATGATGAGAGTATTGATGAGGCATTAAATACTGACAGGGTGTTAGAGGGAGTGTCTGAGAAGTTGAGGGTAATTCGATATTAAAAAATTTATGGTACCATTTTAATAAACTAAATGGAAATAATTACAATTATTTAATGTATAGTAATTTTTGTTTGACGTGGAGCTTTGATTATAATAACAATTACTTGATAAAATGTCATGATGGCTAGAATGCTACGAGAAAAGTAAGGAGGGTTTTATGGGATGCAATATATACAAAGCTAATGAAATTGTTAAGAATGTTAGGGTATTATATGATTGTTTCATATTACAAAGATGAGTACTAAATAATCAATCCTAAGGTATGGAGATTTGCCAATAAAAGACCTGTATAAAATTAAAGATGTCTCAGAGCATAAGTGGACATTGATGATGATAAATAAAAGGATGAGAAGGGGAGAAGAAAAGGGGAGACAACTACTAAATAAAGGAATAAGAGGAAGTTGAAGCAAACGATATATATTAAACAATGCTTTGATAAATATGGAATATATTTTTAAAGTACTTGACAATTATATTGAAATGTATGCAATAAATTAAGGTTTCGGAGCCAAGTGTGAACAATGCTACATGAACAGAGTTGGTGGCAAGTAAGAAGCAACTCTCATAAAAGAACCCCTATTTTAAAATTTTTGTAAATTAAGTTCCCAAAAAAAGCTGGTTTAAAAATCAGCTAATGTTATTATTATGGTACAATTTAATGACATTTGAGGTGTATACTATTAACTATTATTTAGCGGTATTAGTTGTGTTGGTTGAAATATTATTATAGGTTTACTGATGATAGTGAGGCTGTCGATAATGTTAGGTTTAAACTCATATTAAGTGGCATCCTTGCGTGTTTTAGGTCGAACAGCCGCTTAAGTAATAAAGTGGGTAATATTTGATATAGTTATCCAAAATCTAATTTTTTTAAATGTATCTTCTACTATGAATAGGTGACAGTTTATTAGTAGTTTCTCATCAATTTGATTACTAAAGAGTGTGGTTATTGGGATTTGTCTACAAAGGTACATAATGTACTCCACTTTTACAAAGAGCAATGTTGGCATGTTTAGTTTTATGGTTACAAATTAAAAATTTTGTAGAAGGCTTAAATGTCTATCGAACTATTTTTAGACGATGAAATCCAAGTGATGGGTTAAAATAAGGACAGATCCTTATCCTTTATTGATTTCTCAAAAAATTATTCTTAAGTATGCAAGAAATAATTGGTGACAAAGTTTTAGAGATATGTCAAAATCCTATAAATGACAAAAGGTATTGACATTTTGAGTTGATTAATGTCTCATAAAATTTGATAATAACATGTAAGATGTATGTCAACACCATGATAACAAGGTATAGTACTTTGTTGGAGTTCCACTTAATTTAGCCTACTAAATTCACAAACATGGACATCAACTAAAGGCATTTCCTATAGTATAATAATAGTTGTCATAAGAAGACAAAATTATTGCATGACTTTTCTTGCCTATATGAGATATGATAGAGATCATATGTATTTATAATTCATGATTATAAGTATTTGATATTGAATTTAAACTTAACATTATTATAATGTTCAAAGTATGATAAAAATATATTGTTAAGTAAAATTAGCTGATCCAATTTTATACAAATATTTGTATACATTAGATCAAAAGAGACTTATCCTTAACACATAAGGCAACAACAAAAGTTGGATAATCGAGACAATCCTTTTATGTCACATTGGTTAAATCTACATAATGAGAATCATAAAGCTACAAACTAAGATATATGTATTCATTTGATTATGAATCGTATGAAACTTTTTAAGTTGAAGAATAACCAAATCAACCTTTTTATGAGAGGATAAAGATGGTATTGAATTATTAAATTTATATAAGTGATGCATTGGAAGGAATAACAATTCATAAAAGGATTATACTGATATTTCATTATATTACTAATGATTTTATGTGATATAGTTATATGTATTAAAATGAAATATTGATTTAAAATTATGAAAAGTTTAAATTATTTAAACCTAGGTAGAGATTAATCATTGAGAACGTTGAAGTACTTCGATGAGATTGTTGTGGTAAGTTTTAAATTTTTTGTTATCTATAGGGAATGAAATTCTCTAATGAATACCTTTACAACAAAATTCTATAAGAGTATGGATATTTGTAAGGAAGAAAATACAATATCGGATACTGTATGATGCAATATTATTTCTTCTATAGCTATACCTAATACAATGATTACGTTCAATAGTTCAAATTAAATCAATTAGTAAGATCACATATTAGATATGAAATGTTAAGTCTTTGGAAAAGTCAAAGTTAATGATTTAAGAATGTGATTCTTAGTTAAAGCATGTATTATTCAGTAAGTTTAAAACTAAATTGGGTAATAAAAGATTATGAGATATCCAAAAGGTTGGATATAATCTTATAAACCTGTCTAACAAATTTTTTGTTTCAACGTATACTTATAAGAGAATGGTTCTTAACAAAAGTAGTAGGAATAACAAGACATTGCAAGATTTACTGCTTTGATGAATTCAAATAGTTTGTTTGGAGATGATTGTGAATTTATCATTTCTACATGAAGGTTAGTGGGAGTGTAGTTGTCCTCTTCAGTGGGAGTATATGGAGATATATTTCTCATAGAGAACAACAATTCTAATTTTCAATTGATGAAAATATACTTTTTTAAAAACAAATCTTGTTGGATATGAAAAGGTAACATCTTAATTATGGGGATTAGATTTATAGAGGTAAATGGGAAGTTGTTCACCTATTCTAAGTCCAAGTATATAGATAATGTACTAAATACGTTTAGTATTTGAGATATCAGAAACTTGTGAAGGACTAAATATATTCATTATTCTATTATGAGTTGATATTTGAGTTTAAGATGATAAGGATATAACCTTAGAAGTAAATCATAATTAAGGTCTATTTATTTGGAATACTATCATTTAAGATTGGAAAGGTTCAAATGTAGCAATGGTTGCCAATTAAGCTATAATACATTTTTAATTTAGTGGAAATGATTAACTAGATCAATAAGTTCTCTAATGAATTGATATAATTCCTTGCATTGTTGAATACAGTAATGTATTGTAGAACATTAGAGCCATAGGGTATGTAAAAGGAGTTAAGATCTCATCAAATTTCTAAGGATGTATTTAGGCCAATTTTCTTAATTATGATAATAATTAAGATGAAAGTTGTAAAATTTAAGCAAGTGAGCTATAGAGAATCTTGTAGAATTCTCTCATTAGGCCACTATCCTAGCAATAAATAATTGTCATATGGTAATATGATATAAGATACTTAAACGAGTGGGTTAGTATAAGTGGAAGATTATTGGTTTATGCCTTACAGCTATTTAATTGGTTGTAGTTTGGTGACAAGATAATTTAAAGATATTCTTTATCTTATACATGTTTTAATGTATATGATAAAATCTATGGGATAATTATATGTTGCAAATGAAATTATAATTGTAAGATTTATAAGGAATTTATGTATTAAATTGTTCCTGGTTATTGTTCTATTAAGATTGGGCATTAATAGAACATAAAAGACTAGCAAATGTATGAAGGAAGTAATCGATCTCATAGACTAAAGTATAAAGATACTTAAACAAACTTGTGGTGCTTATTGAGAATAAGTTTACTGAACAGATCCAATATGAGAAATTCATTTGGAATATTACTTGTATGTCTATGAAAATTCTCATTGTGATGATTATATAAGTGATCATTTGACTTGAGGTCTCCAAAGTTACTTGTATAGGGATTACTATACTTTGATACCATATATGACCTATTCTAATCGTGGATAACTCATTCAGTAGTTATTAGATGTAATATGAACTATGTGGAATTTGTTGAGTGATCAAGATAGGATTCATCACCCTAGTTAGGGAGAATATTCTGTTCTTCTTTATTAGTATTGATTTGAGAAATTTTTGGCTAAAGTAGAATGACGTTGTATAAATAGTTTACAAATGTCATTAATTAAATTAATAGTTAATAATGGAGAACTAATATGATTGGACTCAAAATAGAGTAGATATTAATTCCATGATTTATGTTTGATTTGAACATTATATGATGAAATGATTGAATTATACAAAAAAATCATACACAGAAAGGTCAGTTAAAACCAATTTGACATTCTTAAGTATGCGTTACTAGATGTTAATCTTAATCTATGATTATAAATTATTTAATTAAAGAATTAAAGATAAATTAAAAGGAGCTTTAATTTATCTAATTTTAATTATGAATTAAAATTATTATTTATAATCATTTCCAACATATTTGGAAACCTAATGGGTCTCATATAAAGGACGGGTTGAAGAAAGCAAAGATATGTTAATCAAGTTAAACTTGATTGTAAAGTTTGAGAAATTTTATTATTAAATATGTGATATTTAATAACTAAAGATCAATATGAGATATTAGATCTTACTTAGGCATAGTTACCATTTAATTATAATTATTTGTAATTCTAATTAAAGTTTAATTGAAATTGAAATTTAATTTCAAATAAATTCCTAAAATGTTCAAAACTTATTATAAATAGGCTTAGGATCTAATGGATCTAACACTTCTTCCTTAACCTTCTGTGTAAGAGTTAAAAAGTTTTCTTAATCTATTTTGTGAATACCGTTAGAGGCTGAACACTTACGCAGCTAAGGTGGTTGAGATGGACTGATTTTGGAAATAGTTCAAGTGATATGACAAGATAAGGATCAAGCTTCGAAATTAGATACAAATTAAGATTTATGCTTTATTGTGATTTATTTATTAATCATTTTATAGAATTAAAGTAATCTTGATTTTTAGACAATCAAAACACAAAAAAAATCGTAATTATTCCGCTACGATTGGGATTGGATTCTGTCCCAATTTTTCAACAAAAAATATTTTAGGTTAATTAATATTTCAAGCTATATAATTAACTTTATTTGATAATTGAAATTTCATATAAGTAAACCCAAAAGTCTTAACCTCTTTTAATTTTATTGAATTTTCTTCACTAATTTATTTATTTTGTTTTTGTAAGTTTAACTAACTAATTATCGTTCTTAATCATTTGCTTTATTTAGTTTATTTGTTTAACTAAAGATTGATAAATATAGTGATATAGTTCTTTTGCATCAATACTTTAAATTTACTTCAATTTTAATTATTTATTACAATTGACTCTGTCTAAATACAGATTTAATAAATCAGAAATTTTTAAGGTCTAAGCTATATGTGTAGCATATTTTAAGAACTGGAATTCCTCTTTTTAATGCCCCCTGCACCACTCCATCATTAACGACAATGGGATTTCGCAAGGAGATAGAGATAAACGATATTCTCATTGAAGTATTTAAGTTTTCAACTATAGATAGTCTCCAATTACTTGGATTTTATCTCTAAATTAATGAATAAACCATAGTCAATAAGCATCTGGTTAAACCATATCGGGCAGAGGTTCATGGGGGTGTAATATAAGTATATCTGGTTAAACCATATCGAGCAGAGGTTCATGGGGGTGTAATATAAGTATATACTTTCTTCTTCCTTTTATCGCCTAAAATCCAATTAAGGTTGGCTTAGTTTCTGCAACTCTAAGCTTCACTTTTATCAATCATTTTAAACCTGGGGCATTTTATATAAGAAGGGATAAGGAACACTACAAAAAAATCACTAAATAGTGGCGGAATATTACCGATGGAAACAAAGCCGAGACTATTTACCGACGGAACTACAAAATCCATCGGTAAATACAGCGTTGTTTTCTAATATAGCTACGGAAAAACAAATCTGTCGGTAAAACTGGAGGGAAGGAATTTCACGCAAAATCTCCGACAGCATATAGCCATGACTAAACCTACGGCATCGGCAAAAATTGTGGGAACTGTTCCCGCAATTTAATTGCTTCAGACATATACCGATGGAAATATTTCCGTCGGTATATTTATTGACAGAGTAGGAACTTCCGTTGGCAATAAATGCGGAACTTTCATTTGGATAACTAAATGTCGTCGTTTGGATGAAGACGAGTGATAAACTTGAATCACCGACGGAATATGTATTTCGTCGGTGATTCTACGCGAACATTAGCGATGGAAATCGTTGTCCGTTGGTAACTGACGACAACTTACGTCGTTGTTTTGTTGAAGACGACGATATAAATCGTAGAATACTGACAAAATTAGTGCTCCGTCGGTATTTAAGTTTCCACCGCCAAGAATTACTGCTCTATTAACCTATATTACCGATGAAATTAGTATTCCGTCGGTATTTAAGTTTACACCGCCATGAATTACCGCTCTTTTAGCGACGAAATTTGTATTCTATCGGTAAATGTCGGCAAGTTGCATCTTGAGGACGACTATGGAAACCTAGATTATCGACGGAATGTGCATTCCGTCGGTAATCCGGCACCTTTAAGTCGTGCACCGCCCCCTCCCCTCCCCCCGCGCAGAATTCTTCTTCTCTCCTCGCGATATTTTCTATTTTTTGATCCCTTCTCTCACGTTTTTCGACCTTTTTTTTGACTGTTTCTTACTCATCGTGTATTTTTTGAGGTAAATTCTTTAATGAGTGTGTTATTTCTCCAAAAAAAGCATGTTTTTAGTGTTAAACGTGAGTATTTGGTGATGAAATCTTGCTTGATTATTGTTGATGATTGCGATTTTTTCGTGTAATTATTGGTTTATTTGTTGTTTATATGTGTTATTGTTGGTAAATAATGAAAAATGCAATTGATTTGTGGTTAGATTAAGATTATACATATTGCCTATGAGGTGTTCGATAAAATACCTTTTATGATATTTGAAATGTTTTTTGTAATTGTTGTGTTAATTTGAGAATTTGAATATTTAATTTTGATAAAATGTTTAATTTGAAGTTTTAATTTATCGAATATAACATTTAATTGTGAA
>JAOQML010000002.1:30296460-30310263 GCA_027568935.1 Erythroxylum urbanii
GCGAAATAAAATTTTACTCACATTGTAATAAATAATTAATCTCCAAAAATGATTTTATCATGATCCCAAAAATTATTATAAGGCAAAAAAATTCAAATCTCATGCTTATTCCATAAACTATTATGTTTAATTTAACGAAAAATTTCGGGGGCCAACAATGCTAATTCAAGCAGCTCAAATTCCATCAAATATGTTGTTGGAATTTGCTACATTACTCACCAACAGCTCTACATTCAATGCTACTTAAAGTAGGTTTGGAAATGTTACAGAGATGGGGCCCTATTCGATGTATCATTGGCCGTGTCAGTGAAATATTGTTGGAAGGAATGGGGATGAATGGTACAATTGAGAGTGAACTTCACTTCCAAACAGATGGGGCCCTTTTTTTTGTGGGCCTTGGACAGGTGCCCTACCTGCCCTTGCCCAGGGCCGGCACTGTCGATAGGTGGAATTGGACTTGAGATGTAACACTAATTATCCAAATTATTTATTAAAATCAAAATCATTTAATTTTGTGACTTAATTTACATAATAAATAAGTTAGTTAATTTATATATGTTCAGCCAATATAATTTCAAAAATAAAGAAAAAGAAAAGAGGTTAATTTATATATGTTTAGTCAATATAATTTCAAAAAT
The DNA here is from genome assembly GCA_027568935.1 of Erythroxylum urbanii. Classification (NCBI taxonomy): domain Eukaryota; kingdom Viridiplantae; phylum Streptophyta; class Magnoliopsida; order Malpighiales; family Erythroxylaceae; genus Erythroxylum; species Erythroxylum urbanii. The sequence goes on from JAOQML010000002.1 coordinate 30,297,099, forward strand.
AAAAAAGAAAAGAAATTACCTTAACTATTGTGTATAAACTTTATTAATCTAATTGATTGGTAACATAATCATATTTGATCGCTTTATGTTTACATATTGTATGATAATCCTTTACTATTGGGTTAACAAGTTTAACATTCGATATTACCTAATATAATTTTGAACAACCTAATTGTAGGTATTCTATCTTTGGTACATTTAAACTGGTGATAAAAATTTGGAGAATACTTACTGCTTGTTCAAAATAATTTTAGATTAGTATTTATTTAAAATAATTTTGGATTAAGTCATTATATATTATTAGGTAAATTATAATTATTTAGAACTTTATCTAATTTTATAATACTAGATATAATTATAAACTATATCAATCAAATATTTAAAGTTTCAATTTATTGCAAATATTTTTATTTTTTTTATTATTAATGTCCTAACAAAAATGTCCAGTATATAAGGAAAATATCAAATTAGTTATGCTAATACTTTTCTTAAATAAGTTTAATTTATAACAGTCATTTCATTTCAATATCTTAAACTCTTAACAGTAATAATTTTACTATCAGAGCACTAATTTTGACTAAAAAATATGCTATAGGGATTCATTAAATTATGAATGTAATAATCCATATCTTAAATCATTCTAAAGAGTGCAACACTTTCTAATACTTAGCTAATTTGTCTTCAATATACTTATAATACTTTACCTTTAAAGAGACTATATTTTTGTTGTTAATAGAATTTCAATTATAAGATTATTACTTACTAAAATTTGTTTCATTTTCTTTTTTGTTCATTTAAAAATGCAAAAGGCTTTGTTAACCTTATTAGAGGAGGATAATTTTAGGATAAATTACATTTTAAATTCAAAATTTTGTCTAATTTTATAATATTAACTAGAAGTATCAAAAATATCCATAACGTTAATGACATAAATTACCATATAAAATGGGCTCACTTACACTACATTTACATAATTAAAATAATTAAATAAATAACTAAATGTCTCACTTTTTAGTAAACGACAGTGACATGGCTTTTAGAAAGAGAGGATACTGCTTTAGCTTTTGTTCTCTCTCTTACCTTCCACTGACTTTCTAGTTTCTTCTATTCACCTTTTTCTCTAACTTTTTTGTTCTTTGTTGTGCTTTTGTGTCTCAGTCATCATTCTTTTGGATCAAGGTAACTTTCAAAGAAGAAGGTTGATTTTGGGTATGAAGTTTAGATTTACAACAACAAGAACAAGTGGTGGTTGTGGAGGCTTGTGCAATTGGCTTAGGCACTACCCACGCAAGGGATGTGAGGAAGAGATGTTCGCGGAGTAGTAGCCACCGACAACAACACGTGAGGTAGTGAGGGAGAGATAGTGGTGGTTGGGAGCTGCGAGACATCGGAGATAAAGAGGAGAGGGAGAGAAAGAGAGAAATAAAAAATGTGAGAGTGAGAAAAATAGGTTACGAACGCTACGCTGGAGGGGGAGATGTAACACTCCACTCTCATAGGGCACATCCCCGAACATATCAACGATATTCGAGAACATACTCTATGAGTATGGCATGTTAAGACAATGAAAACTACTAATTACAAATTTTTCAAGCATCACATGCATTTTCAACGAACCAGTAATCATTTTAGCCCATTTTGTTTATAAACACATCTGAAGCAAATCAATATTCAATTTAGACTATTTCATTTACAAAACATATCCAGTTATAATTGTCATTACATTACAAAATTCACATATACATTGTACAGTAGATGCGGAATAGAAATCTTAATACAAATATGACCGAAGGCATATACAGGTACAAACTGATCCCGAATCCTAGCTCATTTTTGGTTTCAGTGGCTATACCCCAATTAGTACAACTGGATATCTCTTATGAACCTAAAAAATCACGTTGCAATTTTGATAAGTTTTGCGAACTCAGTGAATGACCCATCATCGATGTGCTCACTCATATCAAACACAAAACGATTCACAAGTCACATTTAATTCACAAATAAATCATATCACATATCAGTCATCACTTCACATTTCATCCTATTTCACCAACTACTATTTTGTACACTATTTCACATTTCTATTTCATAACAGTGCTAACAATTCACTTCAATCATTCATTTAACACCATATCAATTTATATATGCAATTGCTTATGAGACTCATTTTCATTGTTAATTGTTATGATCGAGGGCCTTTTTAACTATCCCGTATCTGTTGTAGATATCAGGCTCATTGATAACTATCCCGTATTTATTGGAGATACCAGACTTATTTTACATAGTGAGCCTGTAGCTCTTAATCACATTCTAAGCTTTAAGCTCTTTTTCTCTGGTCACTTCGGTCATAACTTCCTTTATCTAATCATGCATATCATGTAATGAAATGCATGAATTCACATATTTGCAGCCAATCACTTTTATTCAGTACACGTTCACTTTCACATTCTCATCGGACCTAAGTCTGGCATTCAACAATCATGTTGAGTACACTTATTTCTTTCTTATTCACATTCAATGAAGCACTTCCAATACATTCACAATTATCAAACTCCTCATACTATTAATGTATGGCATTATCTCAATCACATTATTGACAGTTCAATATAGAAATTTAAACAAAAACAATCATTCAATATGAGACCATCTAGATTGACTCACAGTACGCTCCAGATTAGATATTGTCTTCATGATCTGGAATGTCTGGATGTTGTCGTTCTATTTTCCCTTTTATAATCATGCAATACACATATTGTACACATTACTAAATTGCACAATATCATAAGCATTCATTTATACACATATGTATATGTGTAATGCATAATGCATGCTCAATTTGACTATTCCGGGTATATTTCCTTTATTCACATCTCTTGATCATTTAAGCATCATCGTTTGTGTATGTCTAGCTTACACTTAGGTTCATAGCTCAATTAGACTTGATCATTTTCATATCATCAATCAATCATTCACTAATGTTATTCTAGCATTATATGCTCACATAATATCTAAACTCTCACTCATGCTTACTTGATACACATTGCTCATCTCCTTTGAATCATATTTCCATTTCTATGAACACCTTTGTTCCTATTATACTCATAATTTTCCAGATTTTGGTAGTTTGATATCAACAATTCATTCTTAAGTTATGACCTCAATTATCACCCTAATCATATCACATATTTAATCATTTAATTCATAATCAACTAGGTTCATTTTAAGCCTCATTTAAGCCTAACTGCACTATAGGAAAGTACCTTATCACTTTGTTGATTCAAATATCACTTACAAAAGAAGAATTCATGTTTATGGCCATTCCCACAATCGTGGATGACTTCCCACGATTGTGGGTTAAGCCACCAAAACATTTCCAGCCATTCTTTTGCATTCCCACGATAGTGGGTTATGTAAATTTGAAAATTTCAAGTAACTTCTTTCATGTTTTCTAGGTTTTTAACTCCCTTATGTTACAACTAAACCATCTTATGCTTAGTTAATTATTTCTACTTCATTCCCTCTTCATTCTCACCTTAATTCCAACTCAAAAACATCCACAAAACAAATCATAAAGCATTGTTTATCGATCACACAAAAACAGAACATAATCTTTATTGTTTACTATCACCTTAGTTCTTCTCATTTCAAGAACACTATACTAGTCTTTTCTTTAACATAAATTCACCTTTCTTTTACCTTAAATTCCAGTCTATTTCATCCACATATCAACTTATAATACATGATTTTTATACTCTTAAAATAGAACACAACATATACATTTATTTATCAATTTTCTACACTCTTCATCAATACAAAAACATGATATAAACACATCTCTTCATTTATCAATTTTCAACTCTCATTCCAATACCATTTTCATAACCAATCTATCTCAAAAACATCTTTAACATAACTCATAATCTATTGTTGATCATAACCACAAAACAGAACATTAAATATGTCATACATTCATCAACGTTAATTAACATTTTTGAACACTTTCATACACTATTTACACTATCAACCATCCCTTAAATCATCCCTATAACATTTCAAAATTTATTACCCATAGAATATACAAAAATAGGATATGAATATATCTATTCTTCACCACATAGATATATCTATTCTTCACCCACGTTACACATATATTCAACACCATTTCCATAATCATTTAATATCAAAATAATCACCATATACGTCTCATTTAAAACAATCCTATAAGGTTTGATATATAACTTACTTGATTAAACTCCAAGCTTTTTCAAAACCACGTAAACCTAGCTCCTCTATGCATATACGATCATCAACTTATCAAAGAGAAATAGGTTGGGTTTTTCTTCAAGAAGAAGACAATATGATCTTGGAGTAGAAAAATGAAGGGTAAAAGCAAAGCTCTACATTGAGAGTGTTGGTAAGAAGAGAGAGTCCTGAAGATGGAGAGAAAAATAAAGAAGAAAACGAGAGCTTGTAACAAATGAAAGACAAAAAGAAGAAGATGGTCTTTCACTTTAAGTAAATATTGTGGGATGGATGTGTGGCAAATGGCATGACACTTGTCACTTACCACATGTCTTATTCTTTGGGCCCTTTTAATAACTAGTCTATTTGTCTCCTAATTTCTAATAGAATTGTTACCCAATTTTCTATGAAACTTGTCAAATAATCCTAGTGTCACTTATCAATAATTTCTACTACCATAAATCAATTGTCCTGCCACTTGGCATATAAATCTCTCAAATTTAACAAATAAATTCTAAATCACCAATTATAATTTTTCAACCAAATTTTAAGACATAAAATTCACTATTCACATCATTATCACTTTAAAAGAAAATTCATCTATACCCAAAAATGTGTCAATTGATTGCATGAACAGTCTTTGTAATGTGTGTACAAAAATCAAAATCACACGTGTGTATGCTAATGGTATGCATGAGCATAAAATGCATTCCCTAATTTCTCAATAATATTTCTCATATACAAAAATCTAGAGTTCTAACCCTTAGTATGAGAAAATAGGATATTACAGGAGAGGTATTTTTTTTTGGCATAAAATCCTTCAATTTTTTTAAGTACCACTAGAAATCGCCAATACCGATTAGTACCAACGATTGGTTGGTATGGTACCTTCTGGTCAGTGTGGTACGAAACTCTTAACATTAATTAGTAATAAAAGTTGCACATAAGTATGAATAAACAAAAAAAGTAGAAGAAAATAAAGAGCATGAAAAATTGATATCATTTGGATCCTCTTGATGTCAAAGAAGTGATTGACTGTTGATGGAAAGAGAAGTAACATTACACATGAAATCTTGTAGCCATTTGGGTTTCTTCTATGACTTTTTCTTATTAAAGGGAACACATAATTTTGTAACAAATTAGGCATGGTGTCTATCTTATTGAGATTGTCCGATGATTTAATATTTAGGTTTTCAGGCTAGAATTAAGTAAGATGATCTGTTGGTGTAGAAGTGGAAGAAACAATTAGAATTTCCATGTTTGAAACCACAAGAAAAGATAAATAAAAAAATTTGTTATGTAATATAGTCAAAAGGAAACACATTTTCATGAAATACAACTTCTTTGTCAACAAATTTTGATATTATGTAAATCATATAACTTATATCCCTTTTGACCCCCAGGTAATCCAAAAAAAAATGCATTTTATAGATCGAGCATCAAATTTGTCTTTGTAAGGTAAAGTAGTAGTATAATAAAGACATCCAAACAACTTTTAATGGTCATATATAGGTAATTGTCCTATTAATATCTTAAAAGGAGTTTTCTAAGATAACACTTTTGAAGGAATCTTATTCAAAATGTAAGTAGCAATAAGAACACACTTGGATTATAAATTCTTAGGCACTTTTGATTGAAACGTTAAAGCTCTAGCAAAACTAAGTTGTTTTGGTGTATGTAAACAAGGTCTTTAATGAATAATGTGTTTACCTCTAGAAAACTCACTATAATTTGGATTAATAAACTTACTACCATAGTTTTTCCTAGTTACTTTAATTCCTATTTGATATTGAGTTTCTATTAAGGCAATAATAACCATTTCAATATAGTAGACACCTAGTTGTTATGATTCAACATATAAGTCCACACAATTTGAATTTTGTCATTAACTATTATTAAAAATATTTAGCTTCAATAATAGAAGTAACAACATAATGACCTCAAAGATCTACATGAACTAGGATAGAAAAATTATTAGAACTTGTATGATTATCTTGAAATACATGTATAGTTTGCATAGTGAAAGGATAAATATGACAAAGATAATTTTCTTTCAAGATTCGTTTGAAAAATGAATATGTACAGTCTATCAATAGATATAGGTCCTAACTTAGAATACCATATACCTGCATTTGCATTTGAAATTACAGAAAAATAATTTATCTAAGATTGTAAACCATTCACTTATTCCATTTTATTTTCTCAACTTTTTGTGTAGGTAAGTACATATCAAAATGAAGAGTATTGTTTATATGAAAGTTATTAAGAATATCATATATAAAATGTTGGAAAACTTTCACATCTAGCATTTACATCCCCTTCTTTTCCTTCCCAATAGCCAAAACTCATCTATTCTCAAGGTCCTCAAATAAGCAAAGATTATAACAAAAGACTAATGCTAGATTTTGGTCTTTTATCAATTTACTAACTAAACGTAAATTGGACTTGAAATATGGAACAAATAAAATATCTTTCAATAAAATTTTGGACATAAAGTCTTTGTCTCCAATGTATATGACTTTACTAGAGTTACCATCAAGAAGGAAAATAGTCAAGTGCTTAGGAAGCAACTGTAATTTACAAAAAAAAAATGATTGAATCTAGACACATGTAATCGATGGCCCTAGTGTTTATAACCCACAAACCTAGCCTTACATTGTCAGCATAACAAATACTAGAAACATTCAATTTATTAGCAAAATGGATGTCACTCTTTCTATTGTTCTAGTGTTGTATATGTATCACTCCCTCTCTCTTCAACATTCTCATAATCTTCTCCATCTTATTATTCCATTCACAAAACTAGTTGTCTTATATCTTTTCACATATATGAAAAGGTGTTTCCGTTTTCTTTTTCAACTAAAATCACCTTTGATGCCAGCTTTTATTGCCCTTATATCTTTAACCTTTTTTGTTGTCGCATTTAAAGTAGTTTTCCTTTGTGTACACAACTTGATGATAATGATCATAATGACATTTATCTCTTTTATTTTTTACTTTTTTGAAAAAACCTTCTTGCCACTTTGAATCTGTGCTTTCAAGACCAATGTTGTTCCATTACTAAATTCAATAAAACTCTGACTAACCTCTCTTTGCAAATTAATCATCAATACTATTGAATATGCTTTACTCATTAAAGACAATGGTTCCTGTAATAGTAGTGGACTTATAACTTGTTGATACCCTAAAAAATTACATTAATCCTGTTCTGTTTATCATATCCTCCATATGCCTCTAAAAATCATAGTTACAATGAGGAATTAGATCCAAAGCAACCAGTTCACCCTAAAGTTCTTCATGTTAGTGTGATATACTGATGTGCTATCATGACCGTATGATTTCCTAAAGTTCTTCATGTTAGTGTGATATACTGATGTGCTATCATTACCATATGATTTAGATGATCTACGACTCTATAACTAATAGATTAGAATCTCATTGCTCTCTCCAAATATTTCACATAATTCGTTTTAAAGCTCTCTAAAATATGAGGTATACATAAAGGCCTCAACTATGTAATTATATAAGGAGTACTTTGTTGAAACTTAACATCATCTGAATTTTCGTTTGAAACCTTTATTGTACCATTAATAAAACCTAGCTTACACTTTGCTCCTAATGCGATCCTAGTAGCTCTACACTAATTTTTATAATTAGAACCAATCAATGGAGCTATGACAAGAATCATTCTGAGGATTATTTGAACTTTGAAGTTATTCAGGATCATCATTATATTTCCTATTGGATCTCCCGTTGCTCAAACCATCTTTAATAAAGTCCAAACTTGATGTTGCCATAACTTTGACCAATATTTCAATGAAAAATACTAGAATTCTCACACTTAAAACAAGAGAAAGGTGGTATTGATAGTATGACCGAAATCCAGACATGCACAACATCCAATTTGGAGAAGCTCTGAAAAAGTTGTTTATTTATGAGTATTTGCTTACAAGTTAAAATAAAAAACTGAAATTGGTGTTCTGCGTAAGATAAATGGGCAAAAGACGAAAATAGCTCTAAACAATAAAGCACACAACTAAACAATATTAACATGTCTGTTTAACAGTAACAGATTTCAAGGGCAAGAAAAGGTTGAAGAGTTCAAGTTCTATTTCTATTTTATGCACAAGTCGGTAAATGGATCTTTGAAAAAAAAGTTGGCAAATGGATTATCCAAGTTTATACTGAAATTGGGCTCTACGAAGAATTTGGGTTCTAGAAGTTTGAAGTTTGGGACGCAAGACTAAGTGGGCTTTGCTTCAACAAATTGTTACAACCCATCTCCAGAGGTTCTCTTTATTCAGTTTCCAATTTCCCATACAAGATTTTTCTCACCGCAAATGGAGTACGAAGAAGACGATCCACCAGTGGCTGTTGAAATTGACCATACTCTAGGAAAGATACTTGAAAACGAGGAAACTCCTGTTGGTGTCACCGTTATCACGGGCTATCTGGGTGCTGGCAAATCCACTGTAAAGACACTATCCTTCTCTTATACATTCTCTCTTACCCAACTTGTTTTATTAACCTTTTGTCCTGAATGGGTATCAATATAGGACAAAGTCATGTAAACATTTCTATCCTTGAGGTTTCTGAATGTTGATGCAGAGCTGATGCGTGGTCGCTTAAATTTGTCTCTAATTTAGTTGATTAATGATTAGTGATGGTTGCACACGTGCTGGTTGTTTGGCCTTCTGTTTGAAGAGGAATTGTAGTCTTATAATGGGTTGTCATGGTTTAATTGCTAATTTGATCTATAGCATACTCTTTTACAAGCATGAAACTATCTATGTTGATCCATAGCATACTTTTTTACAAGCATGAAACTATCTATGGGAATGTTATTGACTCATGTAATGGACTGTTTTTGAACTTCATCTAAACATGTTTCACTTGGACCACTAGACTTGGTAACACACAGGGGCTTTTGTAATATCGATTAATTTAATATAACTGGGATGAGCTCTATCGAAAAATGATTCCTATGTGAATTCAACATGCTTTCATCTAATGTATCTTCAAGATTTCTTGGCAAATTTCTTTTTAATTTTCTTTAAGAGGGGTCTATTCTTTCTTTCTTTATATATTTTTTTTCCTACTTTCCTACTTACACTTGCGTCTTATGTTTTAGCTGGTTAACCATATCTTGAATTCTCAACATGGAAAGAGAATTGCTGTCATTTTGAATGAATTTGGTGAAGAGATTGGAGTTGAGAGGGCTATGATCAATGAAGGAGAAGGTGGTGCACTTATTGAGGAATGGGTTGAGTTGGCAAATGGGTGTATATGTTGCACTGTTAAGCATAGTTTAGTTCAAGCACTAGAACAACTTGTACAGATGAAGAAAAGGTACTCTATTTTCTTCCTCTTCTTTTACTTTTAATACTCTCACCAATCATCATGGGATATTGAGAAGTTTTGGAGATGATTGGGTGGAGTATATGGTTCTTATTCGGCAATTCACTTAATGTAACAAGCTTTTCTTACTTCCCATACATGCTGTCCTGCCTCCACTTCTACATCTTTGCTAAGGGAAACCAAAAAATCTCATAAGACGAGTAAATGTTGTAAACTGTGTGCTGTGTTGCTCCCCACCTCCCACAATTTAGTTCCCATATTATGTTAAGGAGCCTACATGCTGCAAGTAGTATAGTTTCTCATGAGAAACGTAGTCATTTATTGATGTTAGTTCGTACAGAGTTTGATTGATTTTGAAGTATCATTTTACTTTCTGTAGACTTGATCACATACTGATTGAGACCACTGGGTTGGCAAATCCTGCTCCTCTTGCTTCTGTTCTCTGGTTGGATGATCAGCTTGAATCGGCCATCAAACTTGACTCCATTTTGACAGTGAGTTTTATCTCCCACGATAAATGCTTTTTGTAACTTGTCTGTATAAGACATTCTCTATATTGAATTTGTTGTTATACTCTATGAGCCAGTTTTAAAGTTGCAATTTGGAAGGTAAAATTAGATGTAAGCTGGACAGCGTGATAAGCAACAGTGGATAGGCCTTTGATTTCATATGATGCACAAACCATAATCTCCCTTGGTTTTTGTTCCCACTTTATCTGCAATCTAGTAACTCTGAGTGAATCTTTTGAGTAACTGGGTTTCATAGGCTCTTTGGTTGGAATACGGGGCCTTCATGATTCCCCTATGTCCTCATAGTTCACAACTAAATTGTTGAAGAGTAAGGTTAGAGTCCCTTTTACAGTGAAAATGAGGATCACTGCCATTTACAAATTCTGCCCATTTTTTCTCAAATCTTTTTCCTCTTACATCTTGTAGCACTGGAGAATAAGACACTGACAATATATAATGTCTCTTTTTCTAGTTATATATAGACATGTGGATAAAATGATTATATAAATATTTGGAAGTTTCTGAGCTCATGGTACATTATATTTTCAATGGGTTGTTACAAATATATGAAATATTTATGTCTTGCACTCACTTTCTTTGAACACATTATCACTCAGGTAGTGGATGCAAAAAACCTTCGTTTTCAGCTTCACAAGCATCGTAACTCAACTTCCTTTCCAGAAGCTTTTCTCCAAATAGCATTTGCGGTAAATGTGATTTCATTTAATGCCCACGAATGAGAGTGGTTTGCATAAGAATTTTTGTAAAAGTGCATATGATGTATCTGCATGGATTTATGTGTATCAAAGGACTATTTTTTTCTTCTGTTTCTTTTCACGCGTGGATATTCTTTTGATTAATTTTTTTATTTTACAGGACGTTATCATCCTAAATAAGGTTGATTTGGTTTCTTTCGAGGGCTGTGAATTGGCTTTGAAGGAACTGGAGAAGGAAATACGTAATATTAACTCTGTCGCCAAGATCATTCCTTCTGTTAGAGCTCAAGTGGACGTATGTGAGATATTGAACTGCCAGGCATATGATGCTAAAGTAAGTTACTGAAACTGTTCCCAAATTGTCAATAGTTCTTTTTTTTTTCTCCCTGTTTATGCTAAACTATAGCTTAGTGGGTGTTTACTTAAGTTTTTATGGACTCGATTCTTAGCATGTGGCTCATTTGGAAGCACTGTTGAAAGAAAGTGAGTCTCTGACCACTGAGGATCTTCATGATGGAGGTGTGCGTACTATCTGCATTTGTGAGTCTCAACAGGTCGATCTCGATAAGGTAGGTACAAGTACATGCTTTAAGAAGTTAAGAGTAATTGTGTTTCATCTATTGAAAATTGCATGCTTTCAAAAATGAAAGAGGGAAGCAGTAGTTTAATCTTGAAGTCCCTATGGGAAGTCATTTGTATTTTCTCATAATTCTCAAAAAAGTAATTAAATTGATGGATTTGATATAGTACTTATGAGATCAGTGAGATAGATATTTTAGTACTGCTGGACGACAAATTTTTGGTCCCCAACTCATCTCAAATACTCAATTTAGTTCTCTAACTTCAAAAGTCATCATCTCAAATGGAAGACCAAATGAGGAAATTTATGAATTAGAGGACTGAATTGAAAATTTGAGACAGAGAACCTGAAATACGGTTGCCCGTACAATCATCCGACTGTTATTGAGTCCTTTACAATACATAATGACAAGCTAATTATGGTTAGTAAATACAATCAGTTTTTGAGATACTGCATTTTAGTTTTTCTTTTTAAGTGAGTCTTAGAAACTGCTGGTTCATGATTTTTGTATCCAATTGTTACAGGTTCGTTTATGGATTGAAGAGATTCTATGGGATAAGAAATGTGACATGGACGTGTATCGCTGTAAAGGGGTTTTAAGGGTTCAAAACTCTGATCCTGATCAACTGCATATTTTGCAGGTATTTTTTTGAGATCAAATGCTATTAAAAATTTCAGATGACGAGTTTACTTTCTCCTATTCCAGCCAAATGGAAATTAAAATTGTAGTGTTCAACTTTTATCATTTTTCTGTTTTTGCAAGGCTGTACTTTGTTGATGTTCTGTTTAGTTTTGTGTTCTGTAACGATGTTGTAGTCTTTTTCCTTTAACTGGTGGAAGTTTTAGCTGCCTTCTATTTTATATGTTTAACCACTTCCTAATAATGGTTAAGCTCTTACTAGGATAATGGTCAGAGTACCAAGTACATAGCTCATGTTGTGAGTAAAGGACCTGATTGATCACCCACCCTAACCCTTCACGCTAGGAGAAACTTAACCTTTCAATACATTATTATGCTCTGTTTCTTATGTTAACTATCTTAGTATGAAACTTATTTTGCTCAATTCACTTTGTACAATTTGTGTAATTCATGTATTTACTACAAACAATGTCAGGCTGTGAGGGAGATATACGACATTGTCCCAGCTCGCAAATGGAATGAAACAGAAGATAAGATGAATAAAGTAGTTTTTATAGGTAAAAGTCTCTTAATCCTAGATTACCCTGGTTAAAGATTTTCAGTAGACGAGACAAGGCGGATTAATCCTGGTTAACTTTGCTACTATTTTTCAGGTCATAATCTAAATGAGGATGCCCTCCGAAATTCCTTCAGAAGTTGTGTGGCAACAGCGTAGCTTGTGATTCCTGTAAAGCTATGATCAAATAAACTGTGAAAGTGTATCTGTCCTTTGATTAAATCACATGTAGGATGAAAATCTATAGAGATTAGAGCCACAAAGGTAAGATTGGCGCCTAATAACAATTGACCGAATACAACTTGTGTTTCTGTACTTCTGTGCATTTGGATTCAATGTGGGTTGACCACTTTCTATCGATAGAAACATTGGACCTTTTCCCTCTCATGAACATCTCCAAGTACCATTTTTGGAAGTCAAAATTCATACTTTATTCAAATCAAATTAAATCTCTTATTCTCTATCAATTTTGATAAAATATTTCATTTATTTATCATATTAGATATAACATAATTAATATGTTATTAACTATTAATGAAATAAAATTAATATTACACATTAAAT
>JAOQML010000002.1:30349521-30363318 GCA_027568935.1 Erythroxylum urbanii
TCAATTTGTCATCCGAGTTTGTGAGCCTTTGGTCAGGGTGCTTTGGTTGGCTGATAGTGAAGTAAAGCCAACAATGGGTTATATTTTTTATGCTTTGGAGAGACTAAAATTACCTTGAGCTCCGAGTTGTTCTATCTGCTCAATAATCTCTTCCTGTTGTGCTTGGATAGTATATTGAATACCTAGGATCTACCCCATGTATTTCTCCAATAGAATTATCTTTAGCCAGTTTAGGTGTGGTGTTAGCACCCTAGGTACTTCCAAACTAACCTCCTCTTGTGCAACTCCTTCTGTCTGGGATGGCAGTGAGTTCGGTTGTAATGGCTACTAAGTTATGTGTGGATCCTTGCTTTCTCTCGATATGAGCGACTCATCAGGAACTCTAATTAGGCGATAGATGTCACCCGTAGGTCCTCGCTATTTGTGTACCATACGCATATGTTTCATCATATCTAAATTCAGAGATGCCATAGTATCAACCATTTGCATCACTAGTAGTCTATCGAAGACCCTCATCCTTCATGCAAGTTTTGTCACATAATGTCTGACACATATAGTCTTGACCTTCTTCTCCTCACTCTGACGCTAAATGAATTGGACTAATGCATTCCCCAAATGTATTGATGTCCACTCACTCATGCTCTACAAGTAGATCACATCCAAGTTCTTCACTACTTTAAATTTGTCGCCCCGTCCGCTCAATATATGACTCAAAATCCCATTTATATATCTGAGTGTTGGATGTCATAAGGATGATGCCTTAGATCTACTGGGGTTGTAATTGTCAGCCTAGCTAAGAGCGCTTTAAAATTGGCGACAAGACATCCCATACAGGAAGTCTATCCACAGTTCTACGTTGTTTGGCATTCCTATGAACTTTTGGTCTTACATCCCTATCATGACTGAGAACTCTGAGTAGTTTATGTAGACCATCTACTCCAACAACTAGAACTAGATCATCTTATAACCCTATCAAGACGGAGGTAATGTTGTCTTTACAGACAAAAATGAAGCAAAGGTCACTGGAATTGGTAAAATTGGTAATTCTGACTCTACCTCTATTTATAACCTTCTCTTTGTTAATGGTTTGAAATATAACTTATTGAGTGTGAGTCAGCTATGTGAAAAAGATTAGAAGTCATTTTCTATGCATCTCATTGTGAAGTTGTCGATATTAATAATAATAATATTGTGTTTGTTGATCCTAGAAATTAGAGTATATATTGTGCTCAACTGGAAGACATGTCCTTACAAATTGTTAAGTGTTTTGTCTCTCTAGAAAAGTATTCGTTTATTTGGCACAGAAGATTTGGACATGCTAGCATGAGCATTCTATCAAAACTATCCAAAAACTAGTTAGTAAGAGGACTACCGACCTTAAAGTTTGAAAGCAATCAGGTTTATGAAGCTTGTTTAAAAGTAAGCATCATTCCTCTTAAAAATATTGTGTCTACTAGCCAACCACTTGAACTTGTGCGCATGGATTTATTTAGTCCCACTAGGACTTAAAGTTTTGATGGTAAACATTATGATTTTGTTCAAGTAGAAGATTACTCTAGATTTATATGGGTTTATTTCTTCTCAAATAAGGACGATGATTTTGAAGTGTTTGAGAAGTTTTGCAGAAAAATTTATATAGAAAAAGGGTACTATATCACTTCAATTCGGAGCGATCATAGAGGAGAATTTGATAATATAAAGTTCAAAAAATTTTGTGACAACAATGATATAACTCACATCTTCTCTTATCCAAAGACACCTTACCCAAATGGAGTTGTAGAGAGAAAGAACAAAACTTTGGTTGATATGGCCATGACAATTGATAAATGTAAATTGCATTATATTTTAGGGCATATTTTATTATATGTTTAGCTATTAATTCAATCATTTAGTATGTGTTTAGGTTAGAATTGTGTTAGTTTGTTAATTATTTGTGTTTTAAGTGTTTTATGGGTTAGTACAAGTCTCTGATCTTAAATACTATGTTTTTGAGGTACCTTGATGTGTTTGTTAATGTTTCAGGGCTAACATCGAAAAATAGAGAAGTTTTGGAGACATTCGAGCTGAATCAATGGCCCACAATTGCACCATAATAGGCCACAATCGTGACAAAAGCACCTGAGTTGACCCACAAACGTGGTCTACATGCCACGTTCATGACAGAAGGCTTAGAAGTAGGCATATTGTGGCTTGCGTCGAGCAGACGCGCAACCACTCCTAAACTTCGCATCTCAAGGGATTTTTTAGATCTTTTAGATCCTGAAAAAACCCTAGTTTAACCTTAAACACAAAAGAACATAAATAGAACAACAAGAACAATTAGCCACCAATTGAGAAACCCTAGAGAGAGTTAATCGAGAGATTGAGAAAGAGAAGAAGGAAGAGAGACATGGATAAGAAGCCTACGCGAAGTAATTCCCAGAACAGGAGGTTTCCCACCGTTACTGATCATCTGTTCCAATCTTAATTTCGATTTATTTTTCAATTTTATTATTGTATAGAATTGGTATAACCATTGATGAATAGATTGTTTGAATGTTAAGGACATCTAAACTCACCTTCGGGTTGTTTTATTTTGATTTAATGAAAGTTGATTGTTTGTGTTTTTACTAGATTAATTGTGATTTAATTTCTGCACTTGCATAATTTGGTAATAAACTGAGAGGGTAAACCGAGTGAAAAATTATTAAATTGGGCTAATGAGAGTTACGTAATTTAATATAATGAGAATTAAATCAAATCGGTAATTTGTACGAAGAGAGATCTTGCATAAGATTCTCGATAGTTTTTGGACAACTTCAGATCTAATTAGAGTTTTGGATAGATTGTTAATCCAGAGATTCCAATTCCCATAATCTGATTAGGGTTTATAAATTAGGGTTAATGGTTATAACTTGAGAGAGAGTAATCAACCCTATAACCATCTAGAACTAATAATCCAGTAGTTCATAATCAATTAAGTTAGCATTAAAGATAGATAAAATTCCCCTTTCTCTCAATTGGTAGTTCTTTAGGTTGATTCTTGATTGGGTGTTGCAATTGCTATTTTATTATTATTTTCATAATTGATTCTTGAAATTGATTGCGTGATTGAAATAAATTCTTGCCTTAGTTTTGTTCATTTTAAATTATTGTGAATTATGTTGGTCTTAGATTTTAGGATTAGATTAACCTCCTCATGGGATCGACACCTTAGATACTACACGAACGACTCATGCGCTTGCAGAATATCGAGGTTATAATATTAAAACTTATCCATATCGAAAACCATGATCAAGTTTTTGGCGTTGTTGTCGGGGAGGCAATTAGTTTTTTAGTCTAAAGCTTTTTCACTATCTTTTGTTTAAAAATAAAAAAAAAGTAGAGAAAGAAGTTTAAGGCGTAAAGTAGAGACACAGCAAGACATCTTAGAATGAGAGATGAAACATCTGAAGAGCTAGATGCCAAGAAGAAATGGAAAGAACAATGATGGAAGATAGATATTATAGGAGCAAGGTACTTTTGCAAATTACAATAAGGCACAGTATGGTTGGGAAGTAACCATCCTTATTGGAAAATGTACACTTCGAGGAGGCAGAACCACTCCAATTTCTATTGGTCCAACAATGTAGGGATTCATTTAGGACTTCAAGACCTATTAGGACTTCAGTAAGATGAGTCTAGTTTATGGGATTCTAAATTGGGCAAGATCCTGGATAAGCTCACAGACATGGAAGAGGGATAAAAGAGACTAGAAGAACAAATTGAGCAAGTAACGGAACATCATGCCTAGTCTATTCACAACCTAGAAATTTGTGTGAGACAACTTTCTCGTGAATTTTGTAAAAGAAGTGTGGAAGACTCCTTAAGTAATATGGAAATACATTAAAGAGAGCAATATGAAGCTATCGCACCTATGAATGGGAGGTGAGCCAAAAGGACTAGTGGAAAACCAAACTGAACCCCACCTTATTGAAGATCAAGAGATGAAGAAAGAGATAGAAAAAAAG
Organism: Erythroxylum urbanii; assembly: GCA_027568935.1. NCBI lineage: Eukaryota > Viridiplantae > Streptophyta > Magnoliopsida > Malpighiales > Erythroxylaceae > Erythroxylum > Erythroxylum urbanii. The sequence goes on from JAOQML010000002.1 coordinate 30,353,511, forward strand.
AATGCCAACCCACCCTTTTATTCACCAGTTCTTGATATACCATATGTGAACAGTGAAAAATGTTTGGTAGACGTCCATAAAAAGAACCTTATCCTTTTGATTCACGATGACCAAGTGACATTTAACATGAATGATGTATTAAAGAATCTGAAGGATCGTAGCTCATTTAGGATAATTGATGTGATCGAATCTTCTAAAGAACAAAAGGACGAAGAACAAATGATAACAGACATCGAGTTTGAAGAAGTTATGAAAGTCTCTGTTCATGAAGTGGAAGAAGTAGAAGAGACGAAGGTGAGTAAGGAAGAAAGAGAGCAACTCACCTTCTTATAGGATAAACTGTTGGATTCGATGGAAGATTCAGGGAGTTTCGTTATTCCCTATTTTATTGACAGTTTGTTAATGAAAAGGACATTGTTGAGCTTAATTGGTTTTCATAATTTTATCAATATTGTCTTTCTAATTATTTTGCAATTTGTAGCTTATATACATGCTACAAAATTGATGTTGAAAGAAAAGAGTGGAAGTAAGCTACTCATAATTGATCCTGGTTGAGTTTCTAAGGATGCAAGGTCAAACTAATGACCATAAATTAGCATTCTTAGGGAAATTTAAATTATTATGCAGTTAAAGTTGTTTCATTTCCATAAATAAATAAAAATGATTTGTAATGCCTTACCCTACTAATTCTCTTACTCACTCTTAATCAATTATAAGATAGGGAAGCCAACTCAGCATCAAGCGCATTTGGTCTCTGCCTCTGACACATCACCACATTAGTCACCATAATGGTTTCATGTTCTAACCCTTTTCTTTCATTTTTATTAGTATTTTGTTCTTTTATCTTTTGTTTTTGTCTTCCGCATATTGTTTCATTCCCCCTTTTATGCTTTAATGTATACTTCTCATATTGAGGATAATGTGTTGTTTAAGTGTGGGGAAGGTTGTGTGTTTTTACCTTGAGTGTGAATTTTGCATATTGTATAATAGTTTGTTTAGGTTGCATGATGTGAATTGTGTGAATGCATCAATGACTAGGACTTAACAGGGAGATTTAGCCTTAAACCTAGCCTTTTAGGTTACCATGACCATGCTATGTGAAAGTGGACTACCTCATGGATGCTGGCCAGAAGCAGTATCCATGGCATGTTATGTACTTAACAGATGTCTTATAAGACCTATTCTAAGAAAGACCCTCTATGAGCTGTAGAAGGAAGAAAAATAAATGTTGCTTACTTTTGAGCATTTGGCTGAAAGTGTTTCATTCTAAATAATGGAAAAGACAACCTTGGAAAGTTTGATGTAAGATTTGACGAAGCTATTTTCTTAATCTATAGTACCGTTAGTAAAAGATTTAGAGTTTATAATAAAAGAATAAAGAAGAGAAAAGAATCGATACATTTGGTATTTGTTAAAGCACTACCTTTAACGACAACAACTGACTCAGATGATGAAGAGTATCCTTTGATTACTAAAAATACATCGAAGAATTAAACTACTCCTATAATACCTTCAGAATCACAAAATCAAGAAGGCCCCTCTGAAGCTGGAACAGAGCAGGCTCCTTCATCTCAGTAGGAGTCTATACAATGAAGAACACCGATATAATGAAGAGGTCTTGATACACATCAATATATTCTTGGAGATCCCTCTGAAAGTCTAAGAATAAAATCATTGTTTAAAAACAACTTTGTGGCTCTCATCTCATAATTAAAACCAAAGTCTGTTGAAGAAACTCTTATTGATAACAATTGGGTCTCAGCTATAAAAGATGAGCTAAGTTAGTTTGACAAGAACAAAGTATGGAATATGGTGCCTCGTCCACAAAACAAGTTAGTTATTGGAACTTGTTGGGTATTTCGAAGCAAACTTGACGAAAATGGTAAGGTAGTAAGAAACAAAACTAGACCTGTAGTTCAAGGTTACAATCAACAAGAAAGTATTGATTTTGGTGAAACTTATGCACCTATTGCTAGATTGGAATCGATTAAAATTTTACTTGCCTTTGCATGCTATAGATACTTAAAGTTGTTTCAAATACATGTTAAGAGTGCATTCTTAAATGATTACATTAACGAAGAAGTATTTGTTAAACAACTCGTTTTGAAGATGAAAACCATCCAGATTACTTGATGAAGTTATCTAAAGCTCTGTATGGTTTAAAGCAGATTCCTCGAGTATGATATGAGAGGTTAAGTAACTTTCTTCTTGAGAATAACTTTTAAAGAGGAAAGGTTGATAAAAATTTATTTATTAAGAGAAAGAAGAATGATTTACTCATAATGCAAATATATGTTGATGACATAATATTTGGTGCTACTAATTCATCCTTCTGTTTGAAATGTGAATGAATGAGAAATTTTAATTTTTGAGGAAATCTTAGGAGATATACTGGAAGTAGCTCTTATGGGGAGAACAACTTTTCTCTGTCATAAATGGGATGTTGATGATCTAGAGTTAGTCAAAGTTGTCAAATCCATCTGCCTTCATGTTGAAAACACCCAATATGGGAGACCCTAGAGCAAACAATTCGACTTAATACCATGATGTCTTACATCGCTTTCAGCTGCTTCAATTTTTCCCAAGAGAAGCTCAGTTGAAATGTGTAACCTGCTGGACACTTATGTGGTGTATAATTTGCTAAAAGGGAATAGAATGAATCTTCCAGCTATGATCTTGAGATTCATGGTGGATAAAGGTAATCATAAGAATACAACCAGTTGCTTACCTTATGTAATGTTGCTCACCAAGATTTTCAACCATTATAGAGTCCTTTTTGTAAATCTGAATTGATATGCGCCGGCTAAGTTTCACCATCCCATTCCCTATCAATTTAGATACAAATTGCAAAAAATGTATAGGTTGATAAAAGATCTGAAAGAGTAGCAGAAAACTTAAATCTTGCTCTAAACCAACAAACTCCTGTCCCTCTTCAGGATGAAAATAATGCAAATCTTCAATAATAGTTGAAGGATACTCAAGCCAATCAAGAACAAATGTGAGAAAAAATAGATAGCATGCAGAGTCAACTTCTTGACATACAGATTTTGCTCAAACGAATCCTTAAATCTCTTCAATAGCTCTATTACTATTTGCCTTCTACTTAGCTTATTTATACTAATGATTTTGTTTAATCTACTCTTTATTCATTCCCTCTATTTCATTCTTTTTATTTCACTTCCTCCCTATACTTTATTATTTTTTATAATGACAAAGGGGAGAGTTTATGTCGATATTTTTTGCATATTTCTGCATATATGATGATATATTTCTCAATGCTACCTCAATTATATATGTGATTAATTTTGATGTTAAACTTGTGAAAATCTATGATATATAAACGATAGGTTCCTTTTTTAAGAGACAAGCTCCTTCTAAATGTCTGAATATATAAAAGTCATAGGTGTCTTTCGAAATCATCTATTATCTCTTTGAATTTTGAAAAATATATCTATTATTGTTTGTCATCTTCAAAAAGGTAGAGATTGTTAAGGTTTATGATTAACGATTTTGATTATAATTGTATAATATTTCAAAATTCAAATTGGAATTATTTCCTTATATAATTATTGGTTTAATTCTCAAAAGGAAATAAAATAATAATAAATATGTTTTCTTTCTTGCAAGAACCTTCATTATAAACTTACCTTATTAGAAATGGTTTGTAACACCCAAGACCGTCTAGAAGGATATGCGGATATTACCTAAGATAAGACTTAAAACATATCAGAATAATACAAAGTGTAGTCATAATTCAAGCAACAATCTGAGACAACGGCGTTGTTTAGAACTCTTTAAAGACTATGATTGTATTGTGGACTACCATCCGGGTAAGGCTAATGTTGTGGCTGATGCCTTGAGTCAAAAGACCATTTCAGCATTGTTAGTGCATCACGGTGAATAGGGCCTTATATCTGAAGGAGCTTTTATAGCTCAATTGAAATCTAGGCCTACCTTGAGGCAAGAAATTTGTGATGCTCAGAAATTTGATAATAAGTTGTAATAACTTCTTTTGGCATCTTAGGAAGGTAAACAACCTGACTTCTTTGTGAAAGGAGATGATGATTTGTATTATAAAGATCGGTTGTGTGTATCAGCTAATGATGAACTGAAAAGGAATTTGTTATTTGAGGCTCATAATACTATTTTCACTATACATCCTGGTGGAAATAAGATGTATAGGGATCTGAAGTAGCATTACTGGTAAGCAGGTATGAAACATGATGTAGTGGATTATGTATCTAAATGTTTGACATGTCAGTAGGTTAAAGTTGAGCACCAAGTTCTATCTGGTTTGTTACATCCTATTTCTATTCATCAATAGAAATGAGATAACATTACCATGGATTTTGTCATTGGAATTCCTCTCACTCAAAGGAAGCATGATGCTGTATAAGTAATTGTTGATAAGTTCACCAAGTTTGCTCACTTTTTGCCTGTCCATCCTGATTATTCATTGGATAGGCTTACCGACCTATATGTGAATGAGATAGTAAGGTTACATAGGGTGCCATTATCTATTATTTCTGATCGTGATCTTTGATTTACTTTGAGATTTTGGAAAAGCCTGCAAAAGGCTTTGGGTACTCAAGTTAAGTTCAGTACTGCTTTCTATCCCCAAATAGATGGACAATCTGAGCGGGTTATTCAGATATTAAAAGATATGCTTCGAGGTTGTGTGATGGATATTTCAAGAAGTTGGGATAACTATCTTGCTCTGATGGAGTTTACTTACAACAACAATTATCAGACTAGTATTGGCATGGCACCTTATGAAGTTCTGTATAGTAGGAAGTGTAGAACTCCAGTATGTTGGACATAATTAAGTGAAAACAAGATGATCAGGCCTAATATTGTGAGAGATACTGAAGAAAAAATTCAGGTTATTCAACATAGGTTGAAAGTTGCCAGTAATAGGCAAAAGTCCTATACTGATCTGAAAAGGAAGGATATTGAATATCAAGTAGGTGATAAGGTGTTCTTGAAAGTGTCACAGTAGAAGAATATACTTCGGCTTGGTAAGAAAGGTAAGCGCAGTCCGTGATATATTGGTCCATATGAGATTCTTAAGAGAATCAGACCAGTAGCTTATCAATTAGCTTTTCCTGAAGAATTGGTTAAGATACATGATGTATTTCATGTTTCCATGTTGAGAAGATATCGGTCTGATGGTACACATAAGATTCCTATGCAAGAAATTCAAGTCCAACCAGATTTGTCTTATGAAGAAGGGCCTGTGTCTATATTAGTCAGAGAAGTCAGACAATTCAGGAACAAGCAAATACCTTTGGTGAAAGTACTCTGGCAACACCGTGGACTTGAAGAAGCAACATGGGAACCAGAAGAGACCATGAGAGCTCAGTATCCTCAACTATTTTAATCAAGTATGAATTTCGAGGGCGAAATTCTTTTAAGGGGGAGAGAATTGTAAGGCCCTAAAAATACCCTAGTTGAAACGATATATGTTCATGAAAGTACATGTGAGATAGGAGTAAAAATTGTGCTATGAGTTGCATGTGAAATGTATATGACTTGAATTTCGATATTGGTGGACTATAGTTAGTAAATTGGAATTAATTGATACCATTAGAGAATTGACGTATTTAAATGTACATTTAGAGTAGGAAAAATAGTCAAGAAATAACTTAAGTTTGTATAAAAACAATGATTAAGCCTATGAGTTAACGACACGTGGCATGACTAATGCATTAACATTTGGCATCATTGATTGTGTGACAAGTGTACCAACCTTAGAATGACATGTGGACTGATTTGTAGGTGATTAATGGAAGTATCTTAAGATGACAAAGGACAGCTTAATCAAGTGGTACATGACATGACATCTTAATGGACACATGTTTAAGTATATTGGAGACACCTAGCAACTAAAGACAACAAATTTTCTGCTAGAATTTTCTTTCACCCTTTCACCTTGCTTTTCATAACCGAAACTCTCATTCGCCTCTCAACTTTTGGAACAAATTTTCTGCTGGAATGTTCTTTCACCCTTTCACCTTACTTTTCACCACCGAAACTCTCATTCTCCTCTCAAATTTTGGACCTTTTTTCTGAAGTTTGAATCATCAACACTTGGAAACTTTGTAAGTTATTTTATCATTAAGATGGCCTTGTAATTTTACGTGTTATTATTTTGTTGGTGCTGAAAGCTACACCTTAATCTTAGATATGTGCTGATTGCTTGGAAGGATTGGTTTGACTTGATCTTTGAAGTGATTTGGAGTTGTTCTTTGAAGTTTAAAGAGGTGAGGGAGTACTAAACTTGATATCATGATAGAACATGTCTTGTTTGATGTTTGAAGTGGATATAACGTGTACTGAATTAATGAAGAAATGTGGTTAGGAACGAAATAGGTGCTTGGTACTCATTAGAAGGTGTGGTTTCACTGAATAATCATCGGTTTTTCAGCCATATCTTGATCTATAGACATCAAAATGGGATGATTTTAAATTAATATTAAACTAAAAACATTTATCTACAACGTTTATGAAGAAGTCTAATTCTAATTTTGTCCCTAAAGGTTTTGCAATTTAACTTGAAGTTGAGTTCTGGCCTAGGCTGCAGCACTAGCCTTGATAGAAATCGTGTCCTGGTTTTATCAAATAAACTGTATTGATGTAGGCTGAATCAGAAAAATTTGCCTTCATAAAAGTTTTATCTTATTCTCTTAGCTTTCTATTGATATAAAGTTTGTAATTTTTGGATATCATAATTGGGAGATATGAGCTTTACAAGTTTGGGTGCACATGTACGATCATGCACTAGCCAAAATTTTGAACGTGCACAATCTGTAGTATTTTGAGCATAACTCATGGAATAATGAACTAAATTGAATGGTTTTTGTTTTATTTGAAACTTAAGACATAGAGGCACAGTTTTTTAGAAGAACATATTGTCTAAAAATGTCAATTTCTAGGTTAGAATAGCCATACCAAAACAAACTGACCTAAAAAACCGTCTTGTGAAACTAGTTGTTTGGAAGTTTCGAGTCCCTTATCCCACAATTGTGGAAATAGTTAGAAAGGTGAAAAAAACCTGAGAGTTTGTGCAACTGCTGACTATATAAGGTTAATTGAGTAATAGGTAGTTTAATTATACATGATTAATTCAGTTGTTACTGTATTGCTTGCTGTGACCTTGAACGAATGAGTTCCAAAGGCTTATGTAATATGAATTGATAATAAATGTATGTGAATTGAGAATTTCTACTTGTGATAATTCCAGACCATCAGTTATCCGAGGAGTTTGAAATTTAGGACTATGTTGAAAGTGCTTTCTATGTGTATGCATATACATAATTTGTGAAGACTCAATACCTCTATCGATGCATTATTGGACATACTTGTAATTGTATGACACGTTAGTTTGTTTGAAAATCAGTGACTATGTTAAGTTCAACAAAATGGAAAAAAAAGTGGTATGTGTGTGTTGCAATATGTTCCTCATATGACAATTCTGAAAAGAACCCTTTTGGTTTAAAACTGTTTAAGTCCTAAACGTGGGTAAATAGGCATGCCTAGAAGGGTCTGCAACTGCTCCTCTGACACTTTGATGTCTCTTATTACTGACACTTTGGTGTCTCCTGTTATTAAGACATAAGTCTCTTCTGTTCCGTGATATCGATCACGGTATCTTCTATATTAGTCCCGTTATCCACTTATGTATAAAGGATTAACAGTCTAATTTATTTTGTATTCTGATACATGTTCAGTTTTGATATAAACAAAATTTTGATTTGATATTGAATTGATATTATACCCTATTCTGATAATCAGTTTTGACATCTGTACCATCTATTCTGACACTTAAATGATATGATTGGCATTAATATGAGAAATGTTCTCTAGTGATAGATTATATTTTGTTCTAAAAGTCAGGATGCTTGAATTCTTCTTTAGTATGCATCTTTAAGGATTGCTTAAGATATAATTTGATTCAGTATATGTGGATGTTAAGTGACTGTTAAACAGTTACCAATCTATGTATGATTTAGTTATTCCCCACTAAGCTTTATGCTTAGCACAGTAGTTTTGCCCCGTGTAGGTTCAGATTGGGGGGGTTTGAAGACTGGGATAAAAATAACTGCAATGGCCAATGAAGAATGTGTTTTGTTTTGGAAATGTATGTTAAGATTGTATGTAAAATAGGAGACACGATTTATTTTGTTAAATTACTGTAATACAGAGTATATTTGAACTTAAGATATGTACCGTTTTGCTTAAGGATTTGTTACTTAAGTTATTTCTTGACCTTTTTTCCTAATCTAAATGTACATTTAAATACCTCAATTCTCTAATGGTATCAATTAATTCCAATTTACTAACTATAGTCCACCAATATCGAAATTCAAGTCACATACCTTTCACATTCAACTCATAGCACAATTTTAACTCCTCTCGCACATATATTTTCATGAACATGTATCGTTTCAACTAGGGTATTTTTAAGGCCTTACATGGTTTATCCGAAAGGATCCTGCTACTTATAAAGGTCATATATTAGCCCCATGAGTACTGGAAGATTTTTAGCAAAAATGACATCGAAGTTATTCAGATTTAAATTCATCCAGTTGACTAAAGATGCAAGTGAAGCAACGACTAGTTGAAGAAATTGACAAGGATGAGCAGCAGCACTTATAAAAAGTATAAACATACTCAGACTTTTAAATCATTTGAACAACATCTATATTCTTGAGAGTCATCATTCTTATTGTGCCTTAGAAAGTGAAATCACTCTATCAAAAGAGAAATTGTTAGTTTATTTTTTTGTAAGATTTTAGAAGCTTATTATACATTTTGAGTGTGGAAGGTTGGAGAACCTTAAAAAATATGTACTCGTGAGCTTGAAGAGGCTCGTCAAATTTAATACTCGAATTTTTATAGTGAAATACTCAAGTTAGATACTTAGGGATTGGACATAAGCTTGAGTTGTAAGCCGAACCTATATAAATCAACCACATCCTTCTTCTCTCTCTCTCATTATCTTTTATATTTCCGCATTATATTGTGTGTGTTTATTTCAGCAAGAGACTTCTTCACTTTTATAATAGGTCCCTTTCGTTTTCAACTTGCTGATGGTTCCTTTCAATTTTAATAGGCACTTTCTGTTTTTAAATTTTTTTAATAAGATTATCATTCAGTAGGCTCCTTTCGTTTAAGCAGGGTCCTATTCTATAAAAGACTCCTATCGCCTACACTACAAGAAATTGTATTTTTAGTGATAGTAAAAGTTGTCACTGAAAGCAGCAATATTAGTCACTATTATTAATAGTGTCCAATATTTGAAGTCGTCACCTCCCGTCACAAATACCTCCGTCACTACTGAAATAGTGACTAATTCAAGAAATGGTCACAATTATGCAACACATTTGTGACACAAACACTGTAACTAAAATTTGTGACATTCGTGACAAAACTATATGGTCACAATAACTTTACATAATTATGACAAGTTTATCGTCACAAATAATATAAAGTAGTGACGAATTAAGTCGTAACAAAACTTAATTATATTGTGACAAAACTGTCGACACTAAAACCTATGGAATGTGTGACAACAATATATGGTCACAATAACTTTACATATTTATGACAAGTTTGTTGGCACAAATAATATAAAGTAGTGACAAATAAAGTCGTAACAGTAATTCATTTTATTGTTACAACAGTATCGTCACTAAAATAATTATAAATAGTGACATAATATTTGTCATTAATAATTTTTTTATCAGTGTCCATTACTTGTTGGTCACTAATAATTTAATAAAAAATGTCAACATCATTGCGTCAC
>JAOQML010000002.1:30363418-30382394 GCA_027568935.1 Erythroxylum urbanii
TAGGTATAAATGAATATAGAAGAAGCAAAACATAGAAGGAGATGACGTCAGCACAGAAGAAACATAGAAGAAGATGATGTCATCACAGAAGGAGTATGTGAACAGTAACATAGAAGAAGTTGATGAACAGTAACATAGAAGAAATTTATAAACAGTAACATAGACGAAGTTCATGAACAGTAACATAGACGCAGTTTATGAACAGTGACATAGAAGGAGTTCATGAACATTAACATAGACGAAGTTCATGAACAATAACATAGACGAAGTTCATGAACAGTTACATAGAAGAAGCTCATCAACAGTAACATAGACGAAGTTCATGAACAGTAACATAGACGAAGTTCATGAACGGTAACATAGACAAAGTTCATGAACAGTAACATGGAAGAAGTTCATGAACAATAACATAGACGAAGTTCATGAACAGTAGTTTATGACCAGTAACATAGATGAAGTTCATGAACAGTAACATAGACGAAGTTCATGAACAGTAACATAGAAGAAGTTCATGAACAGTAATGTAGACGAAGTTCATGAACAGTAACATAGAGGGAGTTCATGAATAGTGACATAGAAGGAGTTCATGAACAGTAACGTAGACGAAGTTCATGAACAGTAACATAGAGAAATTCATTCGTCTGTGAACAGTAACACAGACGAAGAGAATGAACAGTAACATAGAAGGAGATGACGTCACCCAGAGGAAGATGATGTCATCGCAGAAGAAGTTGGTTCACAGAGGATACCTCTAAACTTCTAAACATCTTCACTTGTAAAGATCTTAACTTTCGGCTCCGATGTCCAAAAATTTCATGCTATATATCATTGGAAAGCTAGAAAAATAATCTACAGTTTCCAAGACGGCAACTTTGTTCAATTTAGCCTAGATCAATCCAGATGTTCCTCTTAAGTTCAAAGGAAAATTTTACATTCGTCCACCAATGTACTGCCCCAGTTCTCAGCTTCATGAAATTTTGAGGCTCTTAGAGATAGAATTGAAATTTGATTTCTTCATAAGAAATGTAGCCATATGTTTCTAGTAAAATCCAAGAAAATAATCATCTCATTTGGATAACTGAAAAAAAAGTTATGGCTCCTAGACCGAAGCACACTCAGTGAATATTTTCCATATCACTACCACTTTTGTTTCTAAATCTTTTCTTATCACAACTCATACCAAGATCATCTTCTCTACTTCATTTTCAACTTCATATCATCTATAAAGATATTATAGTCCATGATTAATCATGAACACCAATAACAGAACATACATACATACATACATACATACATATATATATATATATATATATATGTACGTGTTCTTCATCACTTTCACCCTAATTATGCCCATTTCATAGTCTCTCACTACCAAAATCACCAAAATAGAAATATAAACTTCTCCACATTTCTCATTTATTGGTTCTAGTCATCTAAGAAAAGTTCGGGGGTCCAACATGTATAGTTATCCAAAGACTCCTAATTCACTAATTTTGTGAGCTAATGATTATTTACAACCTAATAGACAATGTTTAAACTTAAATAAATTTCACTCCATTTAAGCCATTGACACATTCATACAGTTCACAAAATGCAACTAATAACTATCATGCAATATGCAAAATTCAAATTAAAAAAACCAAATAACCCTTCCCCACACTTGAACAACACATTGTCCTCAATGTGAGAACAGGACACACAAGCACATATAAGACAAACAGAAATTAAAATAGACAGAAAAAAATAAAATAACATAAAAATTAGAATTGAAGGCTAATTTGAAAAAGAAAAATAAATGGGTTAGACACAAATCCTATGGAGATGGAGGTGGTAATGGTGTCAGAGGCAACAATTGAACGCTCTATGCTTCGAAATATTGGTGGTTCTAATGGATATACCGAATCTGGCAGTGTTGTGTCTAGGCTATCTCCTTCTCCATTCTAGTGTTTTCCGTGAGTGTCTTGTTAGTTTCTGAGATTGCATCCAAAACCTCCTTCCAACCATGTTCTTCTTCCTTCTCCTTAGAGTTTTCACTGATAAAGTCTTCCTCTACTTGTTGAGGTGGCACTGAGTTCAAACTCACTTGACTAGCCTTACCTTTAACATGTGTCTTTTTGTTGATTTTCTTAAATTCCATATTGTGGGAATGAAGGATCTCAGCTCGCCATAAGTAGTGATAGTCTGGGAATTTTGGGAGATGAACAGTTAATCCCCTTCGTTCCACGCCGAAATGTTTTGTAATGGTAGACACTATATACCCCATTCTTAGATAGTTACTCCTCTTGTGCGGATTACAGCAATTGCATTTAGCACATGTGTAGATGTGTATACTAGAATGTTGTGGTCCATGCATCACAATATAAAAAGTTCCTTTGTGGAAAACTTGTCGGTTTTGGTTTTATCAAAAATTAGCTGACACATAAATTTATGCAGAAACAAGTGTTCATGAGACCTTATAATGTTATTATGAGCATTCTTGGCATAAAATTGCTTAATCCCAATAAGCTCATTCTAGTATTGAGAAGGACGAAAGTCTTCATGATTATCGATGATGGAGAATTCAAGGAATCCACACATCTCGAACATGATTTATACATTTAATTCGTAGGCTCATCCTCTCAACCTAAACCATAATTCTTTTGGATTCCTAAGGTCGTAGGTTAAGGAAGTGAAAAATTTCAGTGTAAACTCCTGATAAATAGGAAATTGAATTTGTATGAATTAAGTCCATTGGATCCTCTCAGCTAGGTTTTCTACTTGCTCACACAACTCTAACCTATCAAGTGTATCAAAATCAAAGTACTTAGGAACTACAATTTGTCTAGCACGAGGGGATCGGAAATGAGTACCTTCCTCCTTTGTGCAGATTGTGAAGGGCACACCAAATTCTACTGTGCAGTTTCTTCGTCCACGTCTTGCAATTTGCTGTCATCCATATGGCTCTCGTCGAGCTGATTGTTTAATGAGTGACATAATTATTGGTAATTGAGTAGAATTTGGAAGAATTTTGGAGGTTTAAAGTTTTTTAAAGACATGTGAGAGTGTTGTAGGCCTGAAATCTAGAGAGATAAAGTGAAAGTTGAATATATAGGTGGTAAAAAGGGTAAAATGGTAAAAATTCTGTAAAATAACGTGCTCCCTATTTTTCTACATAGTCGCAGGCCACGATTGTGGCCTAGCTTCCCACTAACATTATTTTTCCTTCCCTTGTTCTTTTTCTAATCTTTTCAATTTCACTTATTTATTCTTTATGTCCCTTCTCCACTCTCTTTTTTCGTTTGATCACTCATCCATGTTATTTCGAAATCCTATTCCTTCTCAATTTTATTTGAAAATAAAAACAAAAGAAAACCTAACTACAAAATTCAAATGTTCTAACAAAAATAATCAAAGAAAGTAAAATTTTCATGGGTTGCCTCCCATGAAGCGCTTCTTTTAACGTTGTTAGCTCAATAATCTATCCTTGGAAACTCAACCAGGACCAATTATAAGCGGCTTGCTTCCACCCTTATCATTCAATATCAATTTTGTAGCTTATAAGTAAGCTACAATTTGCAGTATAATCAGAAGGACGATGTCGATAACATTATGAAAACCAATTAAGCTCAATAATATCCTTCTTTCAAGTGAACTGTCAACAAGGCAGGGAATAACAAAACTCCTTGAATCTTCCATTGAATCCAATAGTTTGTCCTGCACCAAGGTGAGTTGCTCTCTTGCTTTCTTAATCATCTTCCTCTCCTCTGCTTCTTCTGTTTCATAAACAAACTTTCATAGCTTCTTCAAACTCGATGGTTATTGTCATCTATTCTTTGTCCTCTTGTTCTTCAGAAGATTCAAACACATCAATTATCCTGAATGAGCTACTAACCTTTAGATTCTTAAATACATCATTCATGTTGAATGTCTCTTCATCATCATCAATCCAAAAGGTAGGGTTCTTTGCATGGACATCTATCCTAAATTTTTCGATGTTTAAATATGGTGTACTAAGATCTGGTAGATAGTATGAGAGGTTTCCATCCTTTCCTTCACTCTTTTTCTTGAGTTTTTAGTCTTCTCTAAGGTCAAGATTAGATTGATTTCTCGCTGATTCTTTTATTTCTACCCCATTCCTAAATGTGATAGCCTAATATGGCTTTATTGAATTTACTTTCATACTGCGCAGGTAGTTTTCCACACTTTGCTTACAAAATTCCTTAGAAAGCTGAACTATTCGAACCTCTAGATTATGAATAGAAGATGCATGATCTTATGTTACTTGTTTAAACTTCTTTTCCAATCACTTCTAGTTCTCTTCCATATCCATGAGCTTATCCATGATTTTGTCCAGCTTGGAATCCCATGAACTGGATTCATCATATTGAAATTCAACTAGCTCTTAATGTCCTAAATGATTCCCAACATTGTTAGATCAATAGAATTCGAGGTGTTTTGTCATCTGGAAGTGTAAGGATTCATATAGGGATGATGATTTCCCTAACCAAATTGGGGCTCATTAAATTCTACAAGAGTCCTTTTCTCCCTATAACATACATCCTCCATGATCATTCTTTTTACATCTTCTTAGCATTTAACTCTTCGAATGTGACATTCTCATTCTAAGATGCCTTGATGCATCTCTACTTTATGCCCAAAATTTTTTAATTGAAAAACAAAAGTTAGTGGAAAGCCTCAGAGTAAAGAATTAAATTATCGCCTCCTCAGTGACGACGTCAAAAAGTTAGTCAGGGTGTTACACTACTAAAAAGTTTTACTATTTTATCCTCGATAATACTATAAGCATATAGGTTGTTCACATAGTACCTAAAATATTGATCCCATGAGGAGGGTTAATCTAGTCCTAAAATCTAAGATCGAAACTAAATCGTGATAATCTAAAATAAACAGTCAATGGAGAACATTAATCAACCAATAATCAATTATGAGAATTAAATTTCAGAAATATAAATAAAATAGCCAATCACACAGCCCAATCCAAAATCAACCTAGAAACTACCAATTGAGAGAAAGGGGGTTTTAATATGAAGTTAATGAAAATCTAATCATAATAAAAATCTAATCAATTATGCAATTATCGAATTATTGGGTCTAGACGATCCTAGGGTGGATTACTCTATCTTGAGTTATAATCTTTAACCTTAATTTGTAATCCCTATTTTAAATTATAGAATTGTGATCTCTCGATTCACAATTTACCAAAAACCTAAATTAGTTCTAAAATTGTCTAATATCCTACCAGAAACCTATGCTCGATCTCTCGTTATATGATTTCTCCAATTTGATTCAATTCTTATCTATCAAATTACCTAACTTTTGTTAACCCAATTTGATGATATTCACTCGGCTCACCATCTCAGCTTATTGCCAAATTATTAAGAACATATATTGAATCACAAATAACTTAAATAAATCACAATAAATCAAATTATTAATCTCAATAATCAAAATCTTAAAGGTGAGTTTAGACAAAAATTTAACATTCAACAAAACCTATTATCGATAGTTATCTCAATTTCATACATCAATAAAATTGAAATAAATTGGAAAATACGCTCGAAACGATTCAATGGAGGCAACGAAAGCAGGAAACCACCTATTCTGGGAAGTACTTTGTGTCAAGCTTCATCTTTTTGTCTCTCTTCCTTCGCCTCCTTCTTCAGATCACTCGATATCTCTATAGGGTTTCTAAATTTTGGCTAATGTGAAAGCTCTGCAAAGGCTTTTTCATTTGTCCATTAATGATGCATTTATACTATGGAAGCCCTAGTGTTGATTTGGGGTCAAAATGGTTTGAAAAGTCTTACAAAACTCAAGTTTTGGTGTCAGCCTAATGCAGACCATAATCATGGCCCTACCTGCCACGGTCGTGGCTAGCGCCTAAACCTTTTTATCATGATCATGGCCAAAAGTGCACGATCGTGGCCTGGGTCCTATCAACTCATGTCTTTCTGTCACGATCGTGACCTGTTGTGCCACAATAATGCACCATGTTTTTGGCTTGAAACTCTTTGAAACTTCTCCGTTCTTCGCCATTTATCCTGAAATACTAACAAACACATCAAGGTATCTGAAAAGTATAACATTTAAGCTCAAAGACTCAAACTAACCCATAAAAACAATTAAACACATAAATTAACACAATTGAAACCTAAATACACACTAAACACTTAAATTAACACTAAATACTTAAAAATTAAACCCTAAAACATCATGCAAATCACAACTATCACTAATCCTATACTTTGAATGTTTGGCATCATTGGTTGATTAACCAATGATTTTGTGACAAGTGGACCAATTTTAGGGTGACATGTGGACTGATTTGTAGGTGACTAATGGCAACATAATCGAGTGTTATATGGCATGACATGTTAGTTGACACATGCTTAAAGAGTTTGATGAGACTTAGCATCCAAAGGTGGCAAATTTTCTGCTGGAATTTTCGTCACTCTCTTCTTTGCTCCTCTCCACCGAAACCACTCACTCCCTCTCAACTTCTAGAATTTTTCTTAGTTTTGGATTGTCTTCACTTGGATCTTTGTAAGTTACTGCATTAAGGAGTAGGACTTGCTATTTTTGGTTTTATTGTCTTGTTAGTACTGAAATTTACACTTTAAGTTTAGGTGTGTGTAGGTGGTTTGGAAGTGCTGGAAAAATAATTCTAGTTTGACAAATACAATGCTGTTTCGATTTTTGCCAGATTAGCTTATTCTTTGAAGTAAGAATTTGCAATTAAATAGGTAAGGGGATTCTACACTTGATAGCATGTATTGATACAAGTGTTATGTGATTGAATTTTACATGAAATATATGTTAAGATGATGAGAAATGTACGTTGGATAATTGATCAGTATATGATAATTTTTGATTTGCTTTTGATGTGTGGAAGATATTGGTTTGTAAGTTATTTAATGCATGCTTTTTGGCTTGGTTCTAGACATGAAATTGATGTGGAACTGAGGTATGAATAAGGTGGAATTGAAGTGGAATTGATGAACTATGGTGAAGGGGTGTTGAAGGTGCAAGATGTGAGTTAATTGTAGTGGTTCCACTGAACAGGCCTCGGCATTTTATCCATAACATGACCTGTAGATATCTAAATGGGGTGATTTTAATTTTAGATTAAACTACATACATATTTCTACAATTTTCATGAGTGAATGGAATTTTATTTATCTCTAAAGGTATTGAAATTTGGCTTGAAGTTGAGTTTTGGTTATTGTCACTATCTGAGAATAGTTTGTAGTATTTTAGGTATAACTCTAGGAATAATGAACCAAATTGTATTAACTTTAGTTCATTAGAAACTTAAAACATAGAGAAACATTTTATTAGAAGAACATATTGCCTAGAAACCTCATTTTCTATGTCGTAATGGCCATAAAAAAATAACCCAAAAAATATCCTAAAAAATCTGGAAAAAATGTTAAACTTAGTGTTGTGTAATTATTGACATATATCAGGTTAATGTACTTAATAATGGTTTAATTAAACTTAATTGAGGTTAAAAATGAACTTAGATGATGTTAGATTAATGGAGTAAAAGGTAATTAAGTTATGGTTTATTAATGGAGGCAATTACTTGAAGAATGTGAGGTTAATTAATAATGTGTCTAATGATGAAAAGAATGATGTGTTTAAAGACGAATGTGTTCTTATGAATACCAATGTATTTTAAAAGGTTTATGTTATATGAATTGAATATGACTGTTTATAAATTGGAATTTGTGTCATGATATATGTGTAAATAGTTAATGCCTTTAATGGTATACTATTGCAAATGTTTACGCTTATAAGGTATGATTAGTTGGATTTGCATATATATATATATGTATATATTTTTAATTTGAGGAAAGTGGAATAAACACATAACATCTTTTGCTTATGATTTTGAAATCTGAAATGGATTATTTTAAAACTGTCAATTCCTAGTCGTGCGTAAATAGGCACGCCTAGAAGGGTCTGTAGCTGCTCTTGTGACACTAAGTTGTTCACATTTTGGTGCCTCCTGATATAGACAATTCGGTGTCTAAGCTTTAAGTCTCTCCTGATATTGATACTTCGGTGTCTCCTGATAAGGACACTTTGGTGTCGAGATATAAGTCTCTTCTATTATGTGACACTAATAGGTATCTCCTGTTTTAGTCCCATTACCCACTTCTGTAAAAAGGATTAGCAGGTTAATTTTTTTGTGTTTTGACATGTTCAATTTTGATATAAGTTAAGTTCAGCTCTGATACATCTAAATGTTTTTATCATATAAAGAAGATTTATTTAGATACTTTAAGGTTTTGTATTATGATTTTGATATTCTATTCGGGTATGTGTAAGTTTGAAGCAATTATATTCTGTATTTTATTCTAATATGTTATATTTTTTTAATACAAATGATATTGGAATGTTCAGTAATTTGAACAATTAAAGATTGTCTAAGATTTGATATGATTCATTGCATATGAATGCTAGATGATTGTTAGAAACAATTGTCAAATTATATGTGTTTAGTTATTCCCCACTAAGCTATGTGCTTCGCATGGTGATTTTACCTCCATATAGGTTCTGATAAGAAGACTTGGGACCCAAAAAACCGCATTGGCCAAGAAGATTGTGTTTTGTTCTAGAAATGTTCAGTTTGTTTTTGATTTGTTATTTTCAATATAATAGGACATATTGTAATTTGTGTTTTGTATAATGGTTTGTAATTACCTTAATATAGTTTGGATTTGGATTTAGGGCTTGTATGTAATAAGTACCATGTGTATGTTAATTTATAAATATGACCTAACCTTTGATGAAAGAATTGTATGTTCATTGAGTTTTTAGAAATGCTTTAGTATGTATTATATTATTTTGGTTCTATTTTGTGTAGCACCTATATATCATCCTAGGGGGTATATAGGTGTTACAATTGTAATGACTAGTTTTTGGCTCCAATGACTAATTTTTTTATTATGAAATCCTATATATATATATATATATGTTTTCTCATTAATTCTTGTATCAAATATTATTTGGGTGTTTTTATGCACATATGTCTAAGATTTTTCAAGCATTTAAGCATTCATTATCTTTTGAGGTGTTAAATTTATCATATATTAATACTTATCGAATTACATCTATTAGTTAAAAAATAAAAATTTATTTTATTTTGAAAAAAGATTAATTAAATTATAGCCACAGAAGTCAATCAAAGTATACAAGTAAACATAAACTTGCAATTTGAAAATACAATGTAAGAGCATCACAAAGTGATCATAGGCACTCTTAAGAGGATTATAATATGATACACTTAATGAAAGGAATTTTACATGATTCTAGTTAGTGGAAAGACACTCCATGTCTTGAAATTTATGCATGTAAACACTCATGTGGTTTCTAATGTGTTGCACTAGTTGATTGTATAATTACTCCTTATTGAGGCACTTTTCTCGAAAAATATGATTATTTCTTTCATCCCAATTGGCTTTGACCAGAGAAGATAATGATAAGTAGAAACACCATTTGATTGTTCTATTTGGATGTTTAATAACAAAATACCAAACCTTGAGACCACTCAAATCATTTAGGGCATTAACATTATAGCATCTGTACATCATTGATTTTTAAATTTTAGTAACAAAACTACATTGGAAAAATAAATGATATGTACTCTCTTCAACCTCCTTACAAAGAATACACCAATTTGTGAGGTTCTAAAACTTTACTAGTTTGTCCACAATTGGTAGCTTGTTCTTCGTTGCCAGCCATATTGTGGTGGAAGCTTGAGTTCGTTGTTGACTAATCCAGACAATTGTAGTCCAAGGAAGTTTCCATTGTCAAGAAGAACCTTTCTACATGATTGATTGGTGAATGTACCATTTCAAGTGTGCTTCCAAATCATGTTGTCATTATTAGTTTTGATGGTTGTATGATTAATTTCTGATTTCAATAGATTGGGGATTGATGTTTGCCTGATAATCTCCTTATTTGAAAAGATTTTGCAACTGAAGCTCCTTACTGAATCAATATTTTGAGGACTGAGGCAACAATAATTTTCTTTATAAGATCTGTTGATAGCCAGTTATCTTGCCAAAAATAGGTTGATTCACCATTTCCAATGAGATGAATGAAATCAAGTCTAAATTTCTCCTTTATCTTAAAGATGGCTTTCATAGTTGAAGAGGCATAGTTTGTCAAATCCAAATTCCATATACTTCTATTCTTTGTGAATAAATTATGAATCCACTTACACCATAAAGCTTGCTTATCAGCTATAAGTGTTTGTAGCCTTTAGTGAACATGAATTATTCTTACTTCTAAATGAAATTATATTGAAGCCTCCATGATCTTTAGGAACACACACATCCCCCTTTCATCTTAACCTTGTTATGAGTTTCTTTTCAAATAGACCACAAGAACCTATTAAAGATCTTATCAATGGCTTTGATGTTGTTTATAGGAAAGGCAACGTGGGTTGCCCAATAGACATTGATGGAGTTTAGAATATAAACAATAAGTTGTGCTCTACCAACAGTTAAGGGATTTTTAGAGCTCCATGAGGATATTTTGTCATTGATCTTATTAATCAAACAATCAAATCTTGTGTTTAACCATGAATTTATTGTTGTCATGCGAAGATACATTATAGAAAGAGATTGTTGTTTAAAACTAGTAATAGAATTTAGGATTGACTCTTGGTTTTTAGCACTTTTAGAAAGGAAAAAAACTACTCTTGTAGCAATTCACTTGGAGACCAGATATCCTATTAAAGACCTTGAAGGCTTTCATAAGGGCTACAGCATATGTACAATCAGTTTTTGAAAGTAGAATGAGAATATCAACAAAATAAAGATCAGTAACTTGTAATTTCCTATATTTAGAGTGATATTTGAACTTCTTGGTTTTCTTTCCACAATCCTTTTTTAGAAGTTTATTAAAAACTTCCATAACCAAAGTAAAGAGATAGGCAGAAATATGATTACCTTGGTGAATTCCTTTACAAATTTTGAATGATTTTATAGGTTGATCATTAATAAGAATATTATGAGAAGGTGAAGTGATGCACTGTCTGATCTTCTGAATGAAAACATTAAGAAAATCCTTAGTAGAAAGAATATTTATTATAAAATCCTAGTCTATACTATCATAAACATTTTTAAAATCTATCTTAGTACAAAAATTTGAACCGAGTTTCTTTTTTGAATAAGCTTTCACAACTTTTATAGTAATATAATATTGTCACCTATAATCCTTCCAAGAGTTTAAGCACCTTGTAGCATCAATATGATTTGGAAGGACCTCTTTCAATCTATAAGCTAGGATTTTGGAGAGCAACTTATAAGTGGAGTTGCAACAGGCTATAGGACGAATTCCAAAACAACTTCAAAAACAAGATTCCTGGTAAGGGGCTATGACCTAATAAAAAAATGTATATTAAAATCATCATGACCATGAGCTTTATGAGGATTAAGATATTTCATAATTTCATCAATATCCTAAAGAGAGACAGGTTTACATAGACTATTAGCTTCCTAGAATGAGATGCACCCCTGTAAGATTTCTTTAAGCAGGGGCTTAGTGGAGTGAGCTTTAGTTGGCATATTCATTAAACCTAAAAAGTAATTAATTCCCATTCAAACAACTGAGGTTGAGAGTTAAACTTGAGATTATTATACTTTAGGGAAACAATTATGTCTTTAGATCTTAAGGAAATAATCTCCTTATGGAAATAGGAGGTGTTTTTATCACGACTCTCAGCCATTCCATAGAAGATCTGTATTTCATAGGGGGAAAATCTTATAATAAAGCTTTGGAAAAGTTATACAAGGCAATTCTCTCCAAATCCTATAACTGAGTGGATAAGGGATTGTTGTAGAGATCTTGTTAAATTCTCTTAAGGTCCTTCCTAGTAATGTTAACAAGATGATGGGTGTTACCAATGTTTTCCTTAGAAAGCTATTTAATCTCTTATATGATTTGTAATGTTCTCACATAAATAAACTATTTGGAGCCCCTGATTCTTGCTCTTAAAGTCTGCCATATGCGTTTATCAAGGCTAGCTAAATCAATCAAGAAGTTATTAAATCTAAAAGGTATTTTAGAACTTACTATAGATGTTTGAGTGAGTATAGGTGAGTGATATGAGAGATTGCCGCATGAATAGGTAGAAAAATGATTTGGAAAAGCCCCCATCCATTGAATGTTTACAAGAATTTGATTCAATTTCTTTTTAATGAAATGTGATCAATATTGATTATTACTCTAAGTAAAGAAAATACCACCAAATTGGATGTCTAACAGTTGAACACCATCTACACATCTCCTTAACTCTGAACAAGGATTACTAATAGATCTGCATCCTTTTAATTCATCTACTTTGAGGCTAAAATTAAAGTCCCTAATAAGGATCCAAGGATGAGAGATGTTTATATTTGCATCTCTAATTTGACTTTAAAAAAAGGCCCACTGATAAAAGTTGTTTTGTTCATATATAAAGGATATGAAGAGTGGTTAAGTTGAGTTCCCAAAAGGCACCTCAAGATGGATGATCTAGTATAAAATTAGTTTAATGCATGTAGTCAGTACAAAACAATCATAAATGACCACTAATTGATGGCTATGGTTTGTGATTTCTCTCCATTTTGTTGGAAAATAGTTTAGTAAGTTGCAGCTGCCTGCTTTCATACGAGATTCCAAAATACCCGTTATCAAAACTTTATTATGCAAAACCATATTTCTAATCAAAAGTTTCTTGTTAGTAGCATTTTCCCCTCTAACATTCTAAGCTAAGATATTCATTAGATTGGCTCCATAAATGGAGTCTTCTTCTTCCTTTATGATCTTCTCCTGATAACAGTTTCAAAATCTTATTTGGAATTCTCCTGTTGCTCTTTACTTTTACTAAGGGTTTAAGATGAAATGCCTTCATGAGTTGTATGCTTTAGTTTCCTTTTTTAATGTATTTTGAAATTTTTGATCCATCAACTCCCTTCTCTCCTGTCTTTGTAGGAGTGTTACTTTTACTGTCTATATTGTTATTTTCTACTCTAGCTATCACTTCCTCATTAGTTGGAAGGTAGCTTTCCTTACCTGATTTAATAGAATTGGCAATTGAGGAGCAATATTGTGCTCCACTAGTTCTCGATAATTACTTATTGTAAAAGCCCTTTTAGTAGGTCTCCAAATTTTCTTATTTGCAGGTTATGGTTTCTATAAGTAAGAAACTTTTAATTGATCCTCCATTGGTTCCATGTTTTCATTCAATTTGATGAATGGAATCACCTTAGGCAAATCAGGTATAGGAGTAACTAATATGCAAATCCTTGTAAAATTTACTCTTCTAATATTAGTAGTCGCTTGATCCATGGGGATGGGCTTGCCAATGTAACTAGATAAATGGCTTAGACCACTTGTAGTCTAATAATCCAACGGCACATCATAAATGTAACACCTTATTACCATAGATTATATACGAACATCCTGAGGATAATCAAGAACATACCCTAAGACAATGGCATGTTAGAGCAATCTCATTCATTTATTATGGCATCTTACAGAAAATAAGTAATCAAAAGATCAACTCATTCCATTAAACACATTTTTACATCATCAGAAGCATCTGAGAGTTTCCTACTCTTTTTACAAAAATGTTTTACATAAAATGAGAAACTACATAAACACAATCTACTACTCCTCAGATGTCAACTGACCATTTCTTAATTCTAAAATTGACAGAACTAGGCTTCTACTAGTTTGCCTTAAGAGACAGGTCTTCGTTGTATCTGAAAATAAACATTGCAATTTTGATGAGTTTTCAAACTCAGTGAGTGAACCATCATCGATATGCTCACTCAAATCAGAACATAAACATCTCAAATGCAATCCAAATTAACAATATACCTTATCTCAACAATACATCATGAATTTCACACATTTCACACAATCTTTTCAAAATAATTCAATCATCGATCTCAGTTAATCACATTATCAAATGTACACAAACATTATATATCATCATATCAACATAATTAAATAATTGGTCACAATCATTCACATAGTATATTTGAAGATATATTTGCAAATTCATATGCACATATGGCTCCACTTTCATTTTTATTTTGTTGTGACCAAGCGTCTATTTACTGTCCTATATCCCTTGTGGATACTAGGCTCATTTCACATTATATCCCGTACCCATTGTGGATACCGGGCTCATTTATCACTGAGCATGTGCCTCTTTATATACATTTCTGAGCTTTAAGTTCTTATCAAACTGGCCACTCTATTCTCAACTCCTTTATCTGACCATGGATAATAGTCACACCCCACTACTATGGTGAATATTCCCGAACACCCAGAGGACATTCAAGTATATATCCTATGACAATGACATGCTAGAGAAATCATAATCACTTAATATAGCATCATACACTTTTGAAAAATTAAAAAGGGCCAACTTTTCCCATTTCATTTACTAACATAATTTACACTGTAGTAGTACATTTCATTAAAAAAATATTTACATCATCAAAAGTATTTGAGAGTTTACCACTCATTTTACAAAAGATCTACATGAAATGAGAAACTACATAAACACAATCTACAACTTCTCAGATGTTAGCTAACCAAACTTTTGGGCCATTTCTAAATTCTAAAATATTTTTTAGAGTTTTTTAGGAACTAGGTCTCCTCTCTCGTACATGAAAAAGCCACGTTGCAGTTTTGATGAGTTTTACGAACTCAATGAGTAAACCATCATTAATGAGCTCACTCATATCAAAACACAACATCTCATACTCAAACCAAATTCAGAGTATATCACATCATAAAAGTACATCATGAATTTCACACACATTTCAATAAAATCTTTTTAGAATATTTCAATCCTTTTTCTCAATCAATAATATTATCAAATGTACATATACATGGCAAATCATCATGTTAACATAATTTATTAATTGTTCAAAATCATTCATATAATACTTATGAAAACATAATTGTAAATACATATACATATGTGACTCTACTTTCATTATTATTTTGTTGTGATCGAGCGTCTTTCATTGTCCCACATCTCTTGTGCATATCGGGCTCATTTCACATTTTGTTCCATACCTATTGTAAATGCTAGGCTTATTAATCACTGAGCCTGTGGCTTTTTATGCGTATTTCTGAACTTTAAGCTCTTTTAGACTGGCCACTCTAGTCACAATGCCTTTATCTGTTCATGCATAACATGTAATGAAATATATGAATTCACATATATCACACGTTTAATAGCTTTCATTCATTTCAATTATAGTCACTTTCATATTCATCGGACTTAAGTTCGGCATTCAACTTTTCGTTAAGAATACACTTTCTTTCAAATTCACATACAATCAAAAACACTCCCAATACATTTCCAAATATCAAACTCCTCAAACCATTAATGTTTGGAATTATCAATCATACCAATCACAATTCAATAACTAAATTTAAGCAGAAATAAATCAGTCCCAGTAAGAATCATCTAGGTTGACTCACAGTATGCTTTCGGTTATGCTATTGCCTAGATGATTCGGTAATGTTTGAATTATGGCATTTGACTTGTGCTTCTAAAATCATTCAATAAATAAAATTTACATTACAAAGTTGATCAATCAAATACATATTCAATCATATACATATATACATATTTCATGGTCAATGCATGCTTAATGACTTTTCCCTGGTATGTTTCCTTAATTACAATTTATGATCTTTGAAACACTTTCACTTAGATATGTCTTATTTGTACCTAGGTTTACACCTCAATTAACTTGTTTCACATAAATTCATCAATCAATTGTCACACTAGTTAATTTCAAGCCTTATTCAAGCCTAAATGCATTATAAGAAAGTACCTTATCATTAGTTGTTTCAAACATCACTTAAAAGATAATTATTTATGTTTAGGCCTTACCCATGATCGTGATGAACCTTCCCACAATCATGACAGAAGCTAGTGCAATAGGGCACGATCATAGGGACTATGCCATAATCATGGCAGAACCTAAATAATTATGCCACGATCGTGTATTAAAAGCCATGATCATGCCCTACCTTTCTTCCTTTATTTCTCCACGAATTCTCTTACATTCAAACATCATTAACACCCAAAATTTTCCAGAATTCACGTTCATTTATGCAACCTCATATAGATCTGAATTATAACCCAATTCTAACTCAAATTTATTCAATTGATAGCTCACAAATCATGGTCTTTCATGCATCACAAATTAAGCCAAAAACTATCTTACATTATCATGTATATAGTCTTAGTTCTTTCTCAATTCAAGAACACTATATTTACGTCTTCCTTTAGCATACATTGACCTTCATTATACTCCAAATTCCAGTCCAATTCACCCATATGATAACCAATAACCCATAGTTTTCATTCGCTAAGAACAAGAATAAAAACTCCCAAGTTCCTTCAATAAATTTCTATCACACTTCGTCATCAACATAGTAAACATTTTATTCCAGTTCAAGCATCATAATCATACTATTAAACATGCCATAAAGATAGGATTTCTGCTTGTTAGGCTTCTAATTTAGCTCAAAACTTCAGATTATAATAGGCCTCCATTCATGCATGATTCGTCATAAACTAAAGGTGATAATGAACTAATTTTAGCAGGAAATTGAAGGCAACAATAGGCTAGTTCTTGGCTATTTTGTGAAGAATTAAAATCTAACTTTTGTGTAGTAATTTGAGCTAGGGTTTAACCACAATTCAAAAGCAAGATGGATGCAATTTCGGTGGAGAAGTTGAAGAACAAAGGGGAAGATTGCACAAATAACATTCCTGTAACTTTCTTCATTAGGTGCTAGGTGCCTCAATTTGGCCAAGGCATTTGTCTTAAGGTATGTATGCCATGTATCAACCTAATATGCTGCCATTTTTCCACACTTTAAGTTTCCATATGTCACAAATTAATTAGTCCACATGTCTCCTAATTATTGAACCATTTGTCACTCATTTAACTATGCCAAATGTCACTCAATTATAGGCGTAGCAACCCTAATTTTTCATGTATCAATTTATCCTACCCCTTGGCATTTTTCCTAGTCCAAATGTACATATTAATTCATCAATCTCCCAATTAATCACAATTAATTCCAAATTACTAATTGGAATCCGGTCAAATCAAAATTTAAGACATAACAATTCATAATTCATATCATATTCATTTTTAATCCTTTGTACCCCAGAATATGTCAATTGAGTGGATATGTTATTTTGTAATGTGTACAACTTATAATTCATGTGTGTATACTAATGATATGCATGTAAATGAAATGCTCTTAATGCTTTTGCTCGTTCACAATGATCTAGGGTTCTAACCCTAAGCATGTTCCGAAAATCGGATATTACAATTCTCTCCTTAAAAAATTTTGTCCTTAAAATTCTTACCTGATTGATTAAATAAGTAAGGGTATTATCTCCTTATGTTCTTTTCCATTTCCCTTGTAACTTTTTCACACGAATGATCCCACCATACGACTATAACAAATGATAGTCTCAATTGTTTGTTCTAATATCCCATTATCTTTACTGGTTCCTCAACATAACTCGGATTACTTGCAACTTCAATTTCCTGAGTCGGTAACAGATGAGTCAGATTAGAATGATAACGTCTAAGCATATTGACATGAAATACATTGTGAATATGTGCCATTTTAATAGATAGGGTTAACTTATAGGCCAAAGGTCCAACTCTCTCAACAACCTCATATAGACCAATATATTTAAGGCTTGGCTTGCCCTTTTTACTAAACTTCAACACTCCTCACCAAGGCGATACTCTCATAAACACCTTATGTCCCACTCAGTACTACATATCCCTCCGATATTGATCCACATAACTTTTTTACTAGTGTTGTGCTACTTTGATTCTATTATAGATCAATTTAACTTTATCAATAGTATCTCGAATTAGTTATGTGCCTTCAACAATTCTTAGATGCTCTTCATCCTAATATAAAGGTGAACGACACTTTTTGCCATATAACACCTCATACGGTGCCATACTAGTATTACTGTGATAATGATTGTTATAAGCAAACTTAATCAAAGCTATATACTAATCCCATGTGATAGTTATGATTTGCATTGTGTTTTAAGGTTTAATTTGTTAAGTATTTAATGTTAATTTAAGTGTTTAATTTGTATTTAGGTGTTAATTGTGTAGTTTATGTGTTTAATTGTTTTTATGGGTTAGTATGAGTCTTTGAGCTTAAAGGTTTTATTTTTGAGATGTTAGTGTTTTAGAGTAAACGATGAAGAACGGAGAAGTTTTGAAGAGTTTCAAGTTAAAAACATAACCTATAGTCGTGGCATAACAGGCCACGATCGTGGCAGAAAGAGGTGACTGAAAAGACCCTGGCCATGATCGTGCACTCTGGGCCACAATCATGATAGAGAGCTACGTGCCAGGCCATAATCGTGCACTTTAGACCACGATCTTGTGCATCGGGATGATACAGAAACTCAAGTTTTAAGTGACTTTTCAAACAGTTTTTGTAACACCCCACTCCCACTAGACCCGAACCCGATATCGATAGTGATATCTGAGTCCATGCCCTGTAAGGGCGGTGTGCCACATCACTAAACAATCAAAAGTTGGTATAATTTATTTTTTTAAAACATATCAATACGCTCAAACCAATAAGCACAAATTTTGGGCCCATTTTTATTCAGAAACATTTTGTTTACAAGAATTCCCAAGATGTTGTTTTATATCAGAATTTCAATTAGCTAAATCGAAAATGAAAACACATTACATTTTAATCACTTCCTTTTGCAAAATCCTCTCTCTCTTCTTTTTTTTTGAAATCAAAAACACAAAGTACAAAAAATGATAACTAAATTGACCCATTTTATTTCCTAACCATTTTCAAACATAACACTACAATATAATCAATAAAATTTTCAATAACAGTTTGGGCCTATTACAAATTACAA
>JAOQML010000002.1:30382494-30395121 GCA_027568935.1 Erythroxylum urbanii
ACTGGCGAGAGAGGCTATGGCACACAGGTGGGTCAGCTGGGACTTCAGCATTTTGGATGACCTAGTTAGGAGTTGTTGCACTTCTTTTGGCATAGTATCTGTATTAGGATTTCTGTATGTACAGACTGGACATCTGATGTATAAACTGTTTCTTTTGGAGTAATGAAAAGAGAATTTTGGTTTTAAAAATCTTGCAATTTACAGTTACTGGTTTTATTATTTAAATGTATGTGATGCCATGTGGAGTTCAGTAGTGATCGCAAGTAGCACTCCCTTATCATAGGATATGTATAGGAATGACCTACGGGCGTCCCGGTGCGTACCCTAAGGTAATGGGGTGTTACAAAAGAGGTAAGGGAAGAATTGAATGCTGGAAAAATGATCCTTGTATGATAATTTCTGATTTGGTTTTAATGCGTGGAAGATATTGATTTGTAAATTACTTAATGAATGACTTTTGAGATAGTTCTAGACTTGAAATTAATGTGTAATTGAGGCATGAATAAGGTGGAATTGAAGTGGAATTAAAGAACTTTGGAGAAGGGGCGTTCAAGGTGTAAGATGTGAGTTAATTGTAGTGGTTTCACTGAACAGGTTTCATAGAACACTAAACAGCCATCAATATTTTATCCATAACTTGACCTGTAGATATTCAAATGGGCTGATTTTAATTATAGATGCAACTACATACATATTTCTACAATTTTCATGCAGGAATAGAATTTTAGTTCTGTCTCTAAGGGTTTTGAAATTTGGCTTGAATTTGAGTTTTGGATTCTGTCACTGTTTGAGAATAATCTATAGTATTTTGGGTATAACTCTAGGAATAATGAACCGCATATTGTAAACTTTAGTTCATTAGAAACTTAAGACATATAGGAACATTTGTTTATAAGAACATATTGCCTATAAACCTCATTTTCTATATCAAAATGGCCATACAAATCTGACTTGAAACTTGTCCTAAGAAAATTTGAAAAAAAATGCTAACCTTGGTTTTGTGTAATTGTTGACATATATAAGATTAGGACCATTAACAATAGTTTAATTAAACTTAATTGAGATTATAGATGAACCTAGATGATGTTAGATTAATGGAGTAAAAAGTAACTGAATTATGGTTTATTAATGGAGGTAATTACTTAAAGAATGTGAGGTTAATTAATAATGTGTCTAATGTTGAAAAGAATGATGTGTTTAAAGATGAATATGTTCTTACGAATACCAATGTGTTTCAAAAGGTTTATGTTATGATAGTTGCATAAGATTCTTTACAAATTGGAACTTTGTGTCATGATATGGAATGTGTAAATACATAATGCCTTTAATGGCACATTATTGCAATTGATTATGCTTATAAGGTATGATTAGTTAGATGTGCATATATATGTGTTCAATTTGTGGAAAGTGGAATAAAGACCTAACATCTTTTTCTTGTGATTGTGAAATATGAAATGAATTGTTTTAAAACTGTCAAGTCCTAGTTTTGGGTAAATAGGCATGCCTAGAAGGGTCTATAACTGCTCCTGTGACACTAAGGTGTCGACACTTCAATGTCTCCTGATATAGACACTTCGGTGTCTGAGACTTAAGTCTCTCATGATATTGGCACTTAGGTATCTCCTAATAAGGACACTTCGGTGTCAAGACATAAGTCTCTCCTATTTTGTGATACCAATACATATCTCCTATTCTGGTCCCGTTACCCACTTCTATAAAAAGGATTAACAGGTTAACTTGTTTTGTGTTCAATTCCAATATAAGTTAAGTTTAGTCTGATACAGCTAAATATTATTCTGATATAAACAAGATTTATTCAGATATTTTAAGGTTCTGTTTTGTGATTATGATATTTTGTTCGGATATGGGTAAGTTTGAAGCAAGTATATTATGTATTCTATTCTGATATGTTATATTTTGGTCTGATGCAGATGATGTTAGAATGTTCAGTAATTTAAACAACTAAAGATTGTCTGAGATTTGATATGATTCATTACATGTGAATGCTGGATGATTGTTAGAAATAATCGCCAGATTATATATGTTTAGTTATTCCTCAGTAAGCTATATGGTTAGCACGGTGGTTTTGCCTCCGTGTAGGTTTGGTAAGAAGACTTGAAACTGGGACAAAGACAACCGTAGTGGCTAAGAAGATTATGTTTTGTTTTGGAAATGTTCAATTTATTTTTGAGTTGTTTTTTTAATGTAATGTGACATATTGTATTTTTTGTTTTGTTTAATGGTTTGTAATAACCTTAATACAGTTCGGATTTGGATTTAAGGCTTATTTGTAATAAGTACTGTGAGTATGTTATGTTTTGAATATGACCCATCTATGGATGAATGAAATGTATGTTCCTTGAGTTTCTAGAAATGCTTTAGTATGTTCTAGATTATTTTGGTTCTGTTTTGTGTAGCATCTATATATCCTCCCAGGGGGTATATGGGTGTTACAAACTAACTTATTTCTTTCATGTTTTAAATGCTTTCATTTGAATATGCATATCAATCAAAATATTAACAGCCTATTCATACACTTATGACACTTGTAAGTATGTAATTTTATTATTAATCAATTAAAAAGGCAAACTATCACAAAGTAACCTTTTCATGAAAATTTTTGCTATTTTTAAAATACCAGTAGGTTTATTTATTGTAACACTATTTTTTCTTATTTTTATTTTTTAATATTTTCTTTAATGATAAGCTAGTTTTTTAACATGAAGGCAAACATCTTATCATAAATGTCCCCTAGTTGGAGCGTCATTCCAGCTAGTTGACACAAAGACAAATATTTTTTTATGAATGCCCTCGATTACTCAACTATATCACAGCTCTCAACTGGCTAACAACTCTATTTTGAACCCAAATTTCTTAAAAAAGGCTAGCAAAATAGTTATTTTATTTAATAATTTTTCTTTTTTTTTTAATTTTTTAACCTATCTCATTTGTTCGTAGTCAATCATTCTTATGAAAGGGAATTAATAAAGCTAACCTAATCAACTGACTTATAATTATAAATGGATACAAAGAAAAATCATATAGTGAAAGAATAGGTTTGATATCTTAATTAACATACATATTCATTCTAAAGACACTTAAAACATAACATTCATAAGTCAATATGGCTTTACAAATTAAATGAATATTTTCAAAAGTAAACTAATTTCATTTAAGTCTTGTCATTGACACATTCACACAATGCAGACATATAGAACAAAATGTTCACACAATGTCAATCCTAGTTTAAAACTAACACAATACAAATGTCAATTTACATACATACTGACAATATGAAAAGCATATACATCCCCACACTTAAGCAACACATTGTCCTCAATGTGAGAAAACAAACAAAAAAATAACAATAAAGAAATATTTAGAGCAAGAATACTTATAGTGCTTCATTGGTGATGGTGTTGGTGATGATGGAATTTGAAGACACTCTATCGCATAAAATTCCATCAATTCACTCCCCAAAAAACAAACATAAAAATAAAAATAACAAGGAAACAAAAAAATGAAAATAAAAATGAAAAAAATAAAATATCATAATTCTTAGGTTACCTCTAAGTACCGCTTGGTTAACGTCATTAGATTGATATGCTCTTTATGTTTATGCTCAACCTGGGTCTATGACGAGTAGCTTACATCCACTCGTGTCACCCAATTTTAGTTTAGTAGCCTGTAAATAAGCTACATATTGCAACATAATAAGAAGGACGTAATTGATAAAATTAAAAATGTCAAGTAATTCTAGTAATGTTCTTTTTAGCAACAAATTGTGAATAACACTCCTTGAATCGTTTAAATCTAGCAGTTTGTCCTACAAGAGGATGAATTGTTCTTCTCCTTCCTTAATTACCCTCATCTCCTCTTCTTCGACTGCTTCTTAAACAGAGACTTTTGTATCTTATTTAAGCTCTATCTCATTTGTCATCTATTCTTCGTTCTCTTCTTCTTCTTTTAAAGATTTGACTACATCAATTCTCATTGATGAACTACCCTCTTTCAGATTTTTTAATACCTTATTCATATTAAATTTTACTTGTTCATCACAAATCTAAAGGATAAGATTGTTTATGGACATCTACCGAAGCTCGTCCACTGTTCAAAAATGGTGTACCAAGAACTAATGGATGGTTTTGATCCTCTTCAAAGTCTACCACAATGAAATCCATAGGAATTATAAACTTTTCCACTTTGATAAGCACATCTTCCACCAAGCCAAATGATTTCTTTATCGATTTACCCCTAACTAAATAAGTATAGAAGTTAGCTTTACATCTCCTAGTTCCAATTTCTTGAAGATTGAAAAAGGCATAAGATTAATACTTGCACCTAATTTATATAGACATTTAGAAAACTATAAACTACTAACTACACATGGTATAGTAAAACTCCTTGGATCTTTCAATTATGAGGGCATGTGGATGATAATTAAGGAGTTAAAACTTACCATTATGGCTAACATTTGATTGTTATCCCATGTCCACTTGCTTAATAATACGTTTTTGATAAATTTTGCATATGGGTATGTTCTTCAAGGCTTTCATAAAGGGCAATGTAATTTGCAATTTCTTAAGCTTTTCTATAAACTGTGCAAATTTTATATCCAATTTTTTTCCTCTGAAGTCTTTGTGAGAATAGTATTTTCAATGGGTAAGGTGGAGGAGGAATATAGGGAGGGTCCTCATCCTTCATTTCATCCATTTTCTTTTTCTCTTGGTCTTCTACAAAATGGGGTTTAGTTTTTTTCCTGTTGGCTCTTTTAGTTCTTTCCTACTTTTAAGTGTGATAACCTTAAATTACTCTCTTGGATTTACTTCTATGTTGCTCATAAAGCTTCCCACTCTTCTCTTAAAGAATTCATTGATAAATTTGCTCACTTGAACCTCCAGGTTATAAATATAAGAGGCATGATCTTTCGTTACTTGCTCGTATTTCCATTATATAATCACCAGCTTATCTAATTTTGAATCCCATGAATTGAACTCGTCTTGTTGAAATCTTAATTGTCCTTGAGTTCCCATTTGAGTCCTTACATTGTTAGACCAAAAGAAATTTAGGTGGTTCTGCCACCTAAGATTGTACGTGTTTTAGTAAGGATCAGTACCTCTCTAACGAACTTATGCTCGTATGAAGTTGGATTACTGCATATTGTTTTCCACTAGAAAGTAATCAATTAAGATATGGCTTTCATGTCTGTATAACTCGCATCCGTGTTAAATTGCTTTGAATGGAGAGAAAGAGGTGTCTATCAGGCTTTTGAATTGTTGGGTGAGGTTGTCGATTTTAGCCTATAATGTTATCACTGAATCTACAACAATAATTCCTTTTAGATCTTGGAAGGTGACTACTTTCTACTTCATTTCAATTTCCAAAGACAATTATTGTTCTCTAACTCTTCTAATAGATTCTGTGTCATATGCACTGGTAGCCTTGTAATTCCTTGATAATTAGTGTTAAACCCTAGCCTTATGAAGTCCATAGGGGTCTTTGGCTCTCTTTGATGTATTTCCTCCACCATCATTCTTTCTATCTCTTTTTAGTGTTTAACTATTTAGATTCCTCATTTTTCCCTTGTAATAACTAGATTTATGTGTCCTTTACTTTGTGCCCAAACTTCCTTTTTTTTTTCTTAGGATTAGATACCTCAATCATATAAGAAAGAGTAACAATTCCTTAAATCAATGGAATTTAATTGTCCTAATGATAAAATCCTAACAATGTGCCAAAAACTTGTTGAGTAAATTTTATATCCAATAAAACTTTCAATTCTCACAAGTAGATGGATTGTATCTTATAGTATCAAAAGGTATTGTTCCCGTAAGGAAAATGCAATAGCTAACAATCTAATCCTAACTTGGTCTAAGGTAATACGAAATTGAATTGAATAAAAATAAATTAACAAAAAGTAAAAAATAAATCAACGAAATAAGTAAACAATAAAATAGTTTAGCTGTCAATAAAATTGTGATTGGTCAAGTTTAAATAATTAAGAATTTTTTTCCCTATTTTGTTCCCTTAATCTTGTTAATTCAATTTATATGTTTGATTCAAAATTTCAAAAGGTATTGATTATTCTCCCTCAAGTTCTAATCAATTAACCCTAACTAAATATGAAAATTCTGGATTTACAACCTCTCGATTCATATAACTTTCCCTAACGTTTTCAATTAGCTTTGAAGCTATCTGATGGATAATTAACTTCTTAAACAAGATATCTTTTGATCTCTCTTTAAATGATTGTTAATTTGATAATTAGACTATTAAATTGCAGACTCTCCTTGCACAATCTAATCTAATTACTTTGGACTCACTCTCTCGATTTATTGTCGAGTATAAGCATGCGCAATTATCACAAAGACCAGAATATGTATTTAAACAACAATATTCAATTTCACAAAATAGTTTAAGAACAATCCCTAATAGGGATCTAGAAACCCATAAACAGGATAAACATCAAAGAAATCCAATTACACATAAGGATAACAAAAGAAGCTAAAAGGAAAAAAAAACTAGTTAACACCCTGATCTGGAATGCTAGAATTTTCTAATGTTCTTCTTGATCTCTCCACTTTGATTCAATTTGATGAGTGGCTACTGCATTTTTTTTATTTTTCTTGTTTTTAAATAGTGTATTATGGTCTTGGGGGGTGTAACTAGGGTTTCCCCACTTTGATTGATTCCAAAAATACCCCTAAACCTTAAAATAGATGAAACAACTTTAGTTGGAAAGTGCCTGTCACGATCGTGAGAGTGGAAATTTTCTTTTTGACACGATTATGACCTGCCTAACTTAGCCTCCTCCTTCTTCATTCTTCAATTTCTTGATTTCCATCACTCACAAACACATCAAAGACCTCATAAAATTTAAATTAAGATCCAGTTCTTGCTCTAAACTAAACAAACTATTAAAAAAAAAACATAATTCTAAACCTATATGCATAATAATGATCTAAGAAACATTTAAAAACAAACTAAAAATCTCATAGAAACATAGTATAATTTACACAAGTCATACACCCATCAAGAAATTTAATTGATTTAAGAAATTGACAAAAATTTTGTTTCTCCTTTTTTGATATATTATAACATGCATATGGAGTCATGTATGACCCAACATCTCTTGTCTCCAAATGTAAATCTTTTCTTATATTCATGTCTTCCAAGTCCAATCTCGCCTTAATTATGTCTTTCGATTTACCATCAATTCCTATCAAAGCACCTTAAATATTCTCACAAATGTTTTTCCTAATATGTATGACATTAAGATTATATATCAATAGCAAATCCTTCCAATATGAAAATTTTAAAAATATTTTTTAATTCCAATTAAGATCAAGAAAACTTCGCTTTTGCTTTCTATTACTTGGGTGTTTTCCAGGTGTAAACTCTTGAAAATTTGATAGTTAATCAACCATATCAACATTAGACAAGTGTAGAGGAGCTAAACTTTGTTTTACTTTACCATAAAACCATTTTCTTCTTTGCCAGCTACGCCTATGTTCCAAGTAACAACGATGTCCTATATAACATATTTTACTTTGTAGCCTCATTGAATGAGTTTGATGGTTATACACAGGACAAGCCATATCAACACTTCTAACATTAGTTACTTTAGAACATTTACCATGGTAAATCCAAGGAGTATATAATTTATCTATGCCTCAGACTATAAAGTGATTATATACCACATCTTGACTTTAAATGTTGAATATTTAAACAATTTATTCATGGACAAAAAATTTCACATTCTAAATCCATTTGATCTTTTACAAATTTCATGAATGTCTTAACTCTTTTAAGTATTGAGTGGAACATTTCCAATAAGACATTTAACTTTTGTACGTATAGCTATGCAATTAAAATTAAATTACAAAATGCAATTTAAGTTGTAAATAACATATTGATAAATCAATTTAAGTTGACTTACTAAGTTTGAATTCTACCAAAAAAATGTAATTGAGCTAGTTTAGAATAGGTAGTTTGAACCTAGCTTAAAATCCACATGTACACTCAGTTTTATGGACTAAGAACATAAAAGTCATTTCCAATCACATCCTAACTATTTTGCAATGAGCTTAATAAATTGTTCAAGCATGTATCTACAATCCATGTATATAATATTTTATTCAAAATTTCAAAAGAATTCAAGTAGCGAGTTTTAAACATACCTCTAAATTCTTAAGCAAGAACTGTAAGATTTGATTCAATGCATGCTTAAGCTATTTTAAACTTCAGCACCTCTTGTTCTATTGCATATGTAATTAAAGTATTAATATCATCATTCTTAACAAGCATATCGAGAAATCTTAAGAAAGAATCAATTAGAACTCTTTATTGTTTTCGTTGTCATTATACTTGGTTAGTGATTATCTAGAGGAGACTAATGTTTTGTAATCAATAATATTTATATGGAAAAATCAATTTATCTATCACGATGTACCTAACAATGTTTCCCAATTAATTAATTTTTTATGTTTTAAAATAAGCTATTTTACCTTAGTATGAGAGGTTAAGTGCAACCCTTTTGTAAAATGATTTTTAAAAGAAAAGTTTAGTATCCACACTTTTTAATAAAAATCATTAGCATGATATCCTTTTCATTAGCATTATTGTTATTATTATTATTATTATTATTATTATTTTTTTTTTTCTCTCTATTTGTGTATTGACGTCACTATAGTTTCTTTTTATTTGTGTATTTATTTTAATTGTATTTACATAATCTTTTCGCATGCCAGTTTTACTTATTTACTCTTTAACCTGTATCTTTCTTTTATTGTCACATCTACAGGTGGGTCTACCGAAAATAACCTCTCTATTATATAGGAGTAAGGCTGTGTACTATCAGACCTTCCCAGGATGCAGCTATTGAGAAGATTCAAGCTCAAGATGCAACCTCAGAATGAGAAGATTCAAGCTCTGGATGCAGCTATTGAGAAGCAAACTAGGGAAATGAAACACAAAATGAGAAGATTCAAGTTCAAAACGAGAAGATTCAAGCTCAGGATGCAGCTATTGAGAAGCAAGCTAGGGAAATTAAACAAATTTCAGCTGTTTTTTCACATTAGGTAAATATTGGAGTAATTCCTAGTTTGTTACTCAATTCTTCTACCTTTATTGAAGATCCATCAAATGCCACAACATTAAATACTTCTGCTACTCATGAAAGTTTATAAATTTATAAAATCTAGAATAGTTAGTATCACTTCTTATCGTTATCATTATATTATTATAAAATGTTTGTACTAAATTTATAGCTTAGTATTTTATAAACTTATTAACTGATTTTATTTTTGTTTATTTTGTAGGAAACAAATCAACAATGAACTTCATCCTGAAGAATAGCCAGGAAATTTTATCTTAGAGAGTTTTAGCTTAAATTAGCACGTCGTAGTTTGAGATAATTGTAATAAATAATTTTCTTGGATATTAAAATTTCAAATTTTATATATTGGAAATTAGAATTTTGTACATTTATGTGATTTTTATATATTTTATATATACTAATATTTTTTATTTGCTTGTCTGATAATATCTTGGCATTAAAATTCCGTATCATTAGTGACAACTTCTATTTTATGGCCACTAATGCAAAAAATTTTGTCGATTAAGTAATTAAATTATTAAATTAAATTATATTATTTGCGACAAACATGAACACATTAGTGATAAATTTATTGTAACATATATTCTTTATTTAGTAACAACATTATTGTAACATATAACTTTAATACTTGTGACGAAATCTGTTAGACAATTTTGCCACTGATGCAAATTTCTTTTATAGCTAATGTAACTCTGTTGATGAACTGAAAGTTTTATTTATGATAATAATAAACACATTAATGACAATACTTTTTATAAGAACCAATTTTCATTTTTGTGATGAAATGATGTTGACACTTTTTAATTAAAATATTAGTGACCAAGAAGTAATGGACATTGACAAAAAAATTATTAGTGACAAATATTTTGTCACTATTTATAATTATTTTAGTGGCGATAATGTTGTAACAATAAAATGAAGTATTGTTACGACTTTATTCGTCACTACTTTATATTATTTGTGTCAAAAAACTTGTCATAAATATGTAAAGTTGCTGTGACCATATAGTGTTGTCACACATTTCATAAGTTTTATTGTCGGCACTTTTGTCACAATATAATTAAGTATTGTTACAACTTTATTCGTCACAACTGTAGATTATTTGCGTCGACAAATTTGTCATAAATAAGTATAATTGTTGTGACCATACAGTGTTGTCACACATTTGATAGGTTTTAGTATTGGTAATTTTGTCACAATAAAATGAAGTACTGTTATGACTTAATTTGTAACTACTTTATATTATTTGTGATGATAAACTTGTCATAAATATGTAACATTTTTGTGACCATATAATTTTGTCACACATTTCATAAGTTTTAGTGTCAGTATTTGTGTCACAAAAGTGTTGCATAATTGTGACCATTTCTTAAATTAGTCACTATTTCAGTAGTGACGGATGTATTTGTGACGGGAGGTGACGACTTCAAATATTGGACACTATTAATAATAGTGACTAATATTACTGGATTTAGTGACAACTTTTACTGTCATTAAAAATACAATTTGTTGTAGTGGAACATGGACAAAAATTGAAGACGAAGATAGATGTGTGGATTAAGATGAAGACATATGTGTGGACTAGGATGAAACCACTATAGCTATTGAAATGTAAAGAGGCAAATGGTGCCAAGTTAATCAAACGTTGCTATATGATTAGGTTTTCAATATGAAAAAAATGACACCATTTTTGTAGCTATAGGCATTTGGTTACAAAAATATATTAGTAGCCAAAAGAAGAAGAATGAAAACATTTGGCAATAAATATATTTTTGTAGCCAAATCTTTTTAACTCAAATTAAAGGACTTATGACTTTTATCTATGAAATTTATTTTATAGGTAAAGTCATTTGGCTACTAAAATATATTTGTAGCTAAAAAAAGAAGAATGACAACATTTGACTACAGATATATTTTCATAGCCAAATGTTTTTAGTATAACATGTGACTTTTAGCTACGAAAACTATTTCTTAGGTAAAGGCATTTGGCTACAAAAATATATTCATAGCCAAAAAAAGAATGAGAACATTTGGCTATGAATATATATTTATAGCCACATGTTTTTAATTGAAACTGTAGTATCTACCACTTTTAGCTTAGAAATTCATTTGGTAGCTAAAGCGATTTGGCTATGAAACATATTCATAGCCAAAAGAAAAAGAATCAAAAGTAGATAAATGTTTTTAATTGAAATTATAGGATCTGTGAATTTTAGTTGTGAAAATAATTTTATAGCTAAAACCTTTTGGCTACAAAAATATATTCGTAGTTAACAGAAGAAGAACAAAAGAGAATGAGCATTTTTAATACAATAGGCTATGATTTTAGAAAATGTAATAAAAAGTATGACTTTTAGGTACAATTATGGAAAAACATAGCAAAAGGTGTGATTTTTAGCTACAATTTTCAAATTGTAAGTAGTCAAAAGGCTACTTTGTTGTAGTGACTGGCTAAGTTGTGGAAATCGTGCCTAAAATCATCACCAAAGGGTGATCTTTAGCTACAATTTCCAAATTGTAGCCAAGCGCTACTCTATTGTAGTGAGATTTATATTAGAATTATGTATTATCCTAAATGTTTGCATTTGTGTTCTAAGATTAGAAAAAAATAAAGTGAAAAACTTATTTTATATATTTTTTCTTTACGATGAGAATTTAATCATAAACTAAAATATATAGATATATAAACAAATATGTGATTAATTTGTAGAAAAGAAGTCTAATATGTGATTAATTTGTAGAAAAGAAGTCTACTTAAATTGAATCGACATGAGAATTTCATATAAAACATTATTTATGTGTCTATAAAAATATTTATTTTGATGATTGTATAAGTGATTTTTTACTTGGAATCTTTAAAACATCTTATATAAGAATATCAATATTTTGATATAAATTAAGACTTATGCTAGTTAAAAGATAATTTGATCAGTTATCATTGAATATCATATGAATTATATGGGATAGTTAAGTTATTAATACATAATTCATCACCTCAAAGTAATTAGGGAGAATGTTCTTTATTCTTTATTAATTTTAATTTAAGAAATCTTTAGCTAAGGTGGAATGATAATTTGAAAATAGTGTTCAAATATCATTAAAAGAATCAATGACTATTGTTGGAGAATTAATATGGTTAAACTCAAATAAAGTAGACATTAATTTTATACCTTATGTTTACTCATGAAATTGTATGACAAAATAATTGAATTATATTAAAAAATCATACAAAAATATATTAGCCAAAACTAATTTGACATTCTTAATGTTTGGATAGTCATGATACCTTAGAGATGACAATTTTAATCTATAGATACAAATGGTTTAATTTAAGAAAAAAAATTAATTTGTCTAAATTTAAATATAATTTAAGATTATAATTTATATTCATAACCAACATATTTAAGAACTTAATGTTTTATACATAAAGAATGGGTGAAGAGAGGATATATGATTCAATAAACTTAAATTTGATTATAGATTTTAAGAAAATTTAAGTTCAAATATAA
>JAOQML010000002.1:30398578-30410920 GCA_027568935.1 Erythroxylum urbanii
AATGAGGATCTGATGGACTATTAATAGGTACTGTGCCCTGCTAAATGAGTCAATACTATCGCCAAAAGCTTGTTAACTTGGCTCAGGAAGAGTTTTTTTTGTTGAGAAATAAGAGTTTTTCAATGGCATATTAAGAACGTTTAATGTACAAAACCAAAGCAAAATTCCAAAGAGTCTGTCCTATCAAAGTACATCAACACCATCCTTATATATTAGTTACATTTATAACCATATGTAAGCTCCATTAGTTTCCATTCGTTCCAGCTTTATGTTTTCTGATTCACAGAACCTTCCATCACCTTGTTTCCACTATTATGCACTGCTTCTCTGATCTTTTAACTTGGGATATTGAGGTTTAGCATTTGCTCTCTGCAACTTCGTAGTGTTTCCTTTAAGAGGCCTTCTTTAGTTTTCTCAGTTTTGTAAAGCACACAAATGTCTCGGGAATTCAAGAACTTTAGTCTACTTTTTGTGGTTAATCTATTTTTAATAGTTAACCACAACAGAAAAGATATCTTTGAGAGGAGGTTTTTGCTCCAGATAATTTTGTGCCATTTAACTTTTCCACCTTTTGTTCTTACTAATTAGCTCTCTGTTGGAGTTATATGTGAAGTTGCTTGAGGGATGATGCATCTAGATGTAACTACCTTGCTCACCTTGCAAGCTATAATCATGGAGTGTTGGAAATTAGATTGTGATATAAGTAGTTAAAGTCAAACTTGTTCTAAAGAGTTGATACCTTTCCAAGAGTTGTGACTAGTAGTGAACAGACGTTCCTGTTCTGAAGGGTTACTTTCTTTCCAAGAGTTGTGACTTGTAGTGAACATACGTGATTGTTCTAAAGAGTTGCTTCCTTTCTAAGAGTTATTACTTATAGTGAACAAACGTGACTGTTCTGAAAACTCTACATATACACAAGTTTTAGTCAAGATTAAAAAAGATTGTTTTTAACAACTTTTACTAACACAATCTCAGCATTCATAATTCTTGAACTTAACATGGCAACATTAATTCCTTTTAAGGATTGGTGGTATGATTCCAGTGTAGCCATTCATATGTTCAATAACAAGGACCAATTCAAGAATTATGAAGTTCTTTAAGGACATGAAGTGGTCATGGCCAATGGTGTGAAAGCCAAGGTGCATAGAAAGGGACATGCACATTTATTCACTTCTGGAAAAAAAGTCAGTGCTTGCTAGTGTTCTTAATATTCTATATGTGAACAATAACCTTATTTCTGTAGATATCTTGAACAAGATGGGTTTGAAGGCTGTACTTGAGTCAAATAATATATTCTTGTTTAAGAATGGTATTTTTGTAAGAAAAGGATA
Source organism: Erythroxylum urbanii (assembly GCA_027568935.1). Lineage (NCBI taxonomy): Eukaryota > Viridiplantae > Streptophyta > Magnoliopsida > Malpighiales > Erythroxylaceae > Erythroxylum > Erythroxylum urbanii. Next base: position 30,399,910 of record JAOQML010000002.1, read on the forward strand.
TTCTTGTAATGACATGTTTATGCTTATTCTTAATAAAGGGAATGAAGTTTCTCTTTATTTGGTTTATGCTTCTTATTCTTTATGGCATAGTAGATTAGGATATATTAGCCATAAAGTGATTCATTATATGTCTACAAAGGACTAATCTCTTATAATGGCCAAGTGAATAAGAAATGTGAAACGTGCATACAATCAAAGATAACCAAACTTCCTTTTCCTAAAGTTAAAAGACATACAAAATTACTTGATTTAGTGCATTTAAATATATATGAATTTAATGGTTTTTTAATAAAAGGTGGTAACAAATACTTCATTGCTTTCATTGATGATTGCTTAAGATTTGTGTATATTTAGTTGATGAAAACCAAGGATGAAGCATTTAATATGTTTAAGACATATAGTCTCTTATTGAAAATTAATTAAGTAAAAAGATTAAAATTTTAAGAAGTGATAGCGGAGTAGAATACTTCTCTAATAAGTTCTCAAAATTTTGTGAAAAAAAATGGTATTATACACCAAACTAGCGCACCATATACTCCCCAGCAAAATGGTTTAGCTAAAAGGAGAAATAGAACTCTACAAGACATTGTTAATTCTATGCTCTTGAGTTTGAGTTTGCCAGAAAACTTGTGAGGTGAGGCTTTGTTAGCTACATGTCATTTGCATAATCAAATTCAATGTCTCCATATGAAGTATGGAAAGGAAGGAAGGCAAACTTTTCATTTTTAAAAGTTTGGGGCTGTGTAGCTTACTATAGAGTCCCTGACAACAAAACAACAAAGTTGGGATCAAGAGCACTTAAAAGCAGCTTTGTGGGCTATACAAAAAATTATAAAGCTTATAGGCTACTAGAAGTTGACTCTAATATGATTGTAGAATCAAAGGATGTTGAGTTCTTTGAGGATTTGTTTCTTAAAGACTTAATGGTAAATAAGGATCCATTGAATGGACCTACCCCTTCTCCAAGTGTTGAACTCTCAAATGCGTTAAAAAGACCAAGTGTAGACCCTCCAATTGAACCTAGGATTTAACATCAAAGGAAGGAAAAATATATGCCTTTAGATTTTATTTCTTCACAAGCTATTATTTTCTTAGTTGAAGCCAATAGGGATACTCTACTAAATAAAACTCCGGTTTTTATTAAATATAGAGGAAGATCCTAAAACCTTTAGTGAAGCAATGAAATCAAAGGATATGGCATCTTAGAGAGAAGCAGTAAATGATGAAATGGACTCAATATTGTCTAACAATAATTGGATTCTAGTTGATTTACCTCACGGGTCCAAACCAATTGGTTGTAAGTGGGTATTTTTGAAGGAAATATGCCACAGGTGGTACTATTCTAACTTATAAAGAAAGGCTAGTAGCTAAAATTTTTAGGCAAAAAGAAGGAATCGATTACTTTGAGACATATGCACTAGTTGCTAGAATTACATCGGTAAGAGTACTTTTGGCTTTATCTTTGATCTATAGCCTTTATGCATACCAAATGGATGTGAAGACAACATTCTTAAATGGTGATGTAGATGAAGAAATGTATATTGAACAATCGGAAGGCTTTGTGCTAATAGGTAATGAAAAGAAAGTATGTAAGCTAGTCAAGTCACTATATGAGTTAAAATAAGAACCTAAACAATAGCATGAGAAATTTGAATATGTTTTACTCTTCTATGGATTTAGATATAATAATGCTGATAAGTGCATTTATTATAAATTCAATAAAGAGTATACAGCAATCATTTGTCTCTATGTAGATACATGCTCATTGTTAGTCCTACATATAAAGGTGTGGCTGAAACTAAGACGTATCTTTCTTCTAAATTCAAGATGAAGGATCTCAGTGACATAGATACTATCTTAGGCACTAAAGTACGTAGATACTATCTTAGGCACTAAAGTTAAGAAACATAGTGGGGTTTTTCACTCTCTCAATCATATTATGTTGAGGAAATCTTGAAGAAATATCAACATTTGAATATGAAAGAGGTAAGTACTCCTTTTGATGCTAACTTTAAGTTGCATGAGAATGAAGGTAGTCCAATTGCACAATTTGAATATGCTAGTATAATTGGAAATCTAATGTATGCAATGAGTTGCACTAGACCAGATATCTCATACTCAGTGTGTAGACTAGCTAGATACATTAAAAATCCTAGCCAAGAACATTATCAAGCTATTAAAAGAGTGTTAGGATATTTTAATACCACAAAAGATTTTGGACTCTTTTACAATAACTTTCCAAATGTTCTTGAAGGATTTTTATATGCTAGATAGATTACTTGCATTAGTGACCAAAAACCCACAAGTGGTTTGGTATTCTTGCTTGGTGGTGGAGTTGTTTCTCGGGCTTCAAAGAAACAAACAGTGATTACTCACTTTACCATGGAAGTTGAATTTATAGCTCTATGCTCTGCTTGTAAAGAGGTTGATTGGCTAAGGGATTTGTTGTTGGATATAGATCTTTGGCCTCATCTTATGCCTGCAATAACCTTACGTTGTAATAGTGAATCTACTATGTCTAGAGCATTGAACAAAGTGTACAATGGTAAATCTAGATATATAAACTTAATACATACATTTATTAGAGAAATGTTAAATAGATATGTCATCTCAATTATTTATGTAAGGACATATAAAAATTTGATGGATCCATTTACTAAATCTTATGTAAGAGATTTAATTAGTTCAATGGCATATGGAATGGGATTAAAACCTTTTAATCAAAAGTAACTAGCAATGTTAACCTAACATTCGTCTAGTACTACTCTTAGATTGTAAGGTTTAAAGGGTAATAACAAGTTATTTGGTGGTTGTGAGCACTAAGATTGTGTAAACCATTCCAATTAATTAGTGCTACAATTTGTTACTCTTACGTGAGAAGGTTGAGAGAAATCTCTTAATGAAATTATTCTTGAGTGCTTATTTAAGGTTATGTAAGCATAGCTAGAATACTTTTCACCTATATGATCATTAGAAGTGGTGCCGCTTCTAGTAATAATCTAAGGTAATCTCTTGTATATGATCATGAACTATGATGAACACATAGCCCATAATAGTGCTAAATTAGTAATGTGAATTAATTAAATGCTAAGAAAAGTTCATGTGTTCGACATCTCTGAACCTTTGTGAATGATGGTTTAAGCAATGAGCCACCAATCATATAGGATGGTTTAAGGTGAAGGCTACCTTCCTTTAGGCATGATTTCTTGTTTGTATTGTGTTTTTTCTTATGTCACAAACTAAGTAGGGGATTGTTGGAAATTAATTTGTGATATAAGTAGTTAAAGTCAAACTTGTTCTGAAGGCTTGCTTTCTTTCTAAGAGTTGTGACTTGTAGTAAACAGATGTGATTGTTATGAAGGGTTGCTTCCTTTCCAATAGTTGTGACTTACAGTGAACAAACGTGAATGTTCTGAAAGGTTGCTTCCTTTCCAATAGTTGTGACTTGTAGTGAACAGACGTGACTGTTATGAAAACGCTATATATATATGAGTTTTACTCAAGATTAAAAATGTTTTTTTAATAACTTTTACCAACACAATCTCTACATTCATAATTTTTGAAGAACATTCATACTCATGCAACTTAAATGTTCTTGTGTTCTTTATATCCTAGAAGTAATTTGCCTTTAACCCAATTTGCAAATATAATAGGGCAAATAACACTTTAAGGAAAGTGTCCAACACGCCTAGAACACTTTAAACTTTGTGTTTGGATCTCAAGTTCTCTCAATTCTCTACAACACCATTTACTTCATTGCTCTTACTTTATTTTATGGACTTCCAACCCCTATTCTATTACATAAAGTACTTCAATCAATGCAGGTATATAGATGGATCATCGGTTCCCTAAAATCCCCTTAAACTTGGCATTTTCCTGAGAACTATTTAAGCAATGCAATATAAGGTTTAAAAGGTAAAGAGGGCCTTTCTAGGTCCAATTATCAAAATATAGGGAGACTTTTTTTCACTCTCAATCTTGTACTTAATATATTAAACTAGTTCATTCTTCATCTGGATTAGTTGTGACATAAACCAAAAGCAATTTGTATCTTTGTTCATCTCCCATAAGCTTCTCACCTTGAGTGTGTGTTTATCTATCGTGACCAAAGTTTGTTCTTCTTAGTGAGCTGTCTCCACACATCATGACCAAAGTGCGTTCTTCTAAGTTAGTAGCCACTATAGCCTTTTTATTATTATAATTTCATTGTTATGGCTCATTATAGTTATCCCCATCATTGTTACATCAGCCATTACTCTTTCTTTTTTCTAGACTCCCTAAAGAAAAGCTCTCGTCATCTTTTCAACCGACTTTGTTATGCCTTTAGATAACATCATATGGGTTGACCAGTACATATAGGGTTAGCAAAGCACATATTTGATTAGCATTAGTCTTCTCACATAAGACAAGTCTTTACTGCTCAAGTGATTTAGTCTTTTTTTAATCTTCTTTTTTAAAGGAGAGCACTCTCTAAATATCTATCTCTTACTAAAGAAAACTAATCTAAGGGAAATGAAGGGAGCTTTGCTTCATAGAATCTTGAAACTCTCAATAGCATTCTAATTCCTCAATTACACTTAAGGATAAGATCAGTTGGCTTTTGTTATAGTTTTCACTCAGTCTTGATATTTCCTTAAACAATCATAGGGAGTTGGAGGTTATGTATATGGATCTATCATTAGCCTAAAAAATTATTGATAGGTCATCTATAAAAGATGGGTCAACTAATCTAACTCTTTTGCATTTAGTCTGATAGTCAAAATCAAGATTCAAAGAACTATTGTACCTGATCATCCTAAATAGAGCTACCACACATATTATGAATAAATAAGGGATATGGGATCTTCCTACTTTAATCTTTTACCCTTTTGAAGAGTTTTATTGGTTTACCATTTGCAAGAATCTTGAATAAGGTCGAAACTATGCATTATTTTACCCAATTCTTACATTTGTCTAGAAAACTAAAGGCCTGAAGCAAAAACACGATGAAGCACCAGTTTATGCTATCGAAAGCTTTAACAAAATATATCTTTAATGCACAATCCTTCAGTGCTTTCTTCTATATATAATTTCTAGAAAGCTTATGCTCCATCAAAATGTTTTCACCAATGACTTCCCCCTCCAAGAATGCCATTTATGAATATTCAATTAAGAGATGAAAATCCTATTTTAGTTTGTGTAAGTACTTCTAAGATGATTTTATGAACAAATTTGCAACAAGAAATTATTTTAAAATTGATCACAAATTTAAGGTCGGTTAGGTATCAAGCAAATGTGAGTCTTGTTAAGCTCCTTTAACAATTTCATATTTTTAAAGAATTATTGAACTAAATTAAAAAATAAGTACCTAATGGAAGGCCAAGTTTTATGAAAAAAATATTCATGGAATCCATATATGATAGGAGCTTTATGGGGGTTTAATTCAAAAACTAATTTTCAATTTCCTGAATGGAGACTAATCAACAAAGTCTTTCTTTCAGGTACCTAGTAAGTTGACTATTAACTAAGGATCTTAGTAACGGGTCTAAAAAACTTCTAGCTTGAATACTAATAAACTATTAAAATATTTGAAAACTTCTTCCATTAATTCTTCTTAGGTAGAGACTTTATCCCCATTTGGTTTTCTTAAAGAGTTAATCATGCTAGAGTTGTTCCTGGATTTGACTACATTGTGAAAATTTTTCATATTTTTGTCCCCCTTTTGAATCCAATTTATTTTAGCTTTTTGTCTCATAAAGGAGTTATGGGTAAATACTATCTTTTTGTATTCAATTAAAACCTTCTTCTCTTATTAATTAAGGGATTAATTAGATTTTGGTTCAGGGGCTTTTAAACAAGGATTTGATTTAGTAGCTTCTATTTGATCCTTTGTGTGCATTGTTCTTCTAGCATTGAGATTTGTCATTTCCTACTTAATTAGTTCTAATTTCTTCACATATTGGAATTACTTGCTTCCTTTAATCTATTTTTGAAAGCTTTTATTGACAGCTTCTTCAAAACCTTCTTCCTCTGTTAAAAAATTGTTTAATCTGAAGGAGCTTCTTCTTCATCATTTGCTTTACATTTTCAATATGATGATTATAAAGTGGTTTGATATTTTTGAAGCCTTAAAAACATGTTTGCTTATATGGAAATTCTCAAGCCAATCCTTATTAACTAAAGCCCTGTCAAGCTTTTTCCTTATCATCCACTTAAAATTTCCCTTATTATACCAAGTAAAGAATTTGACTTCCATTTTCATACAATATTGAAATCATTAGTAAAAGTTTTTTGTTCCACATTTCCCTTTAATTCATTCCTATAAAAGACATTATTAAAGTCATATAGTAAGATTTAGGGGCCTTGCTTTATTGAGCAGATGGATTATAGACTATTCCATAGATTTCTCATTTAGAAATTAAAATTGGAACCATGTACAATTTTTATAGAGGCAATGAAGTTATCTTACATCATATCCACTAACATACATATCATTTGTTCATTTGATTCAATCAAGTTCATCCTAACTCTTCCGGAGTTATAGAACACTATAATGTGCCTATAATAATGACGTTCATGGTTTGATAAAAATGACCAGGAGTTCCCTAATGTACACAACTTTAAGATGTTCTCTTGCTTGACCATAATTTCCAATAAACCAAGCAAATTTGGCTTTGTTTCTTGAAAAAATCCCTAACATCGTTTAACTTGTTGAGGTAATTTATACCCCTAACCTTCCATACCAACATTGACATCATGCTATATTTAAGGGCTTAGTAATCTTTGATTTGCTTTTCCTACCTGATTTCCTCCTTTCAATGCTCTAGAAGTAATTGAGGTCATGCTCAATTTCTTTTCATATTTTGACATTTTTATCTACTTCCCCTTTTTCTTCAAATTGATCATCCCTTCTTGATTTCTAATAGATGCATAATTGATCATAATTTTACCTCATATTTGATGTGTTTTTTTTATATTTTATACTTTTGGTAAATATTTGGTAATTAATGTGCTTCAAGTGTGTTTACAAAGTATAATTTCCTTCACGGAATTAAAAGAGAAGAATTTGGATAAAAACACGACATAAAACAAATATGAAATGCACAGAAGGGATGCACAACTATGCATCTACCCATGCACTTTCATGATATTCAAAGATTTTTAGTTATGTACTGTCTGATGCATGATTGTGTAAGAGACCGTGCATCTCCCAAAACCCTAATTGCCTTCACGGAATTAAATGAGTGTGTTTACAGAGTATAATTACCTTATGAAATTAAAAGAGAAGAATTCAAATGAAAACACAACGTAAAACAAAGATGCGACGTACAGAAGGGATGCACAACTGTGCATCTGCACGAGCACTTTCATGATATTCAGAGATTCTAAGTTATGCACGGTCTGATGCACATTTGTGTAAGAGACCGTGCATCTCCTAGAACCCTAAATTTTATGATAAAAAAGACATTTTTGGGGAAGATGCAAGAAGGGAGATGACAAGAAGCGTGAAACGTGAAGATTTTATTGACAAATCCATCAAAATACAAGATCAGAGCCCTACATCACTAAAATACTCGATAGAAAACAATCAGTGAGATTTAGAATTATAATTCCATTATTTTCAATTCAGTTTTCTAGTTATGTATACTTGATTTCATGTTTGTTGATGTATAACTAAATTTTTCGTTAGTATTTAGGTTATATGAACCCTATTTGATATTTGAACATGTGTGATCGTGGTTTTCGATGTGTGTAAGCTCTAATGATTAACCTCGATAATCCATTCGCGTACGGGTCGTTCTCGTAGTACCTAAGGTTTCAATCCCACGAGGAGAGTTAATTTAATCTTAAAATCTAAGGCCAAAATAATGTGCAATATTCAAAATATATCAAAACTAAAACAGGAATGCAATTCAATCAAGTAATTCAATTCAAGAATCAATCACGAAATATTAACAAATTAGCAATTGCAATGCACACATTTAAGAATCGACCTAAACAACTACTAATTAAGAGAAAGGGGAATTTTTACCTTTCTTTAACACTAACCTAATCGATTATGAATTATTGGGTTATTAGTCCTAGACGATCCTAGGGTTGATTACTCTCTCTTGAGTTATAACCATTAACCCTAAATTGTAAAGCCTAATCAGATTATGGAAAATTGCAATCTCTCAATTAACAATCTATCGAAAACCCTAATTAGATTTGAATTTGTCCAATAAACTATAAGTAACCTATATGATATCTCTCTTCACACTTGATTAATTTCTTGTTCTTATTAAATCACCTAACTCTTGTTAGTCCAATTTAATTATTTTTCATTCGATTCACTTTCTTATTCTATTACCAAATTATGCAATCTCAAAAATCAATCACAATGAATCCAAATAACATAAAACAATCATATTTTTACTAAATCAAAGATAAAAACAACCTGAAGGTGAGTTTAGACATCCTCAACATCACACATTCCTATCATCAATGATTATGCCAATTATATACATTAATAAAATTAAAAATACACTAGAAAAAAATCTAAAAGGATGATGGAGGTAGTAATGTCGAAAAACCTCCTATTTCGGGAAGTAATTGGCATCAGCTTATTCTCCACATCTCTCTTCCTTCTTCTCTTTCTCAATCTCTCCATGAACTCTCTCTAAGGTTTCTCAATGGTGGCTAATGCAAAAGCAACTCCTTTTTGTTATTGTTGTTATATTTATATTCTTTTGTGTTTAGGGTTAAACTACGATTTTTTCAGCATCCGAAAGGTCCAAAAAATCTCTCGAAATGCGAAGTTTGGGAGTGGCTGCGCCTCTACCCTTTTGTCATGATTGTGGCTTGTTGTGCTAAGATCATGGGCCGTTGTTTTGTCCTCAATGTCTCCGAAACTTCTCCATTCTTCAATGTTTACCCTAAAACACTAACAATCACATCAAGGTACCTCAAAAACATCATATTTAAGCTCAAAGGATTATTCTAACCCATAAACCACTTAAAACACAAATAAATCACAAACTAACACAATTCTACCCTAAACACATACTAAACAATCGAATAAACAGCTAAACATATATCAAACTATACCCTAAAATATGATGCATTTCACACCTATCAACATACCCGCACTTAAACGTTTATTTGTCCTCAAGAAAACAAAATAACAAACAACACCAAACACAAAACACATAATGCAACAAATGAGGCAATGGCTTCAACTTTATAAAATAATTTAACTCTAAACAAAATCATTTAAGTTGTTCCAAATTATTAACATGCCAAAACCGTGTCAAAGCACCTTGGACTCAATATAAAACTAATCAAAACTTTAATGTTAAGTCTATTCACCCCTATCACTTGCACACACATATTGATAATCATTCAGTCAAAACAAAAGTGTAGCTATTCCTCTGTAGGTTTTCATAAAAAATCAAGCTGCTAACAAGTTTGGGAGGTTTTTATTTAAAAACATTCCTTTTGTTGATTTTTTCTTTAAGGACATTAGCCTAGTCTTTTTACACGGAGGCAAACATTTGTGGTGAATTTCGATCCAGTTACTTAACTAAATCATGTTGTTATTAAGATGTTTGGTTGGAGCGTCATTATAGCCTTTTTATATGAAGGCATACATTTGTGATGCATGTTGATCCAGTTACTCAGCTACATCACATTCTCAACTGGCTACTAGCTCTTTTCATAACCCGAAGACTAGCGAAATAATTATTTAGTTAAAATTTATACAACTTTCTTCTTCTTCTTCTTTTTCTTTTTTTACACAAAATTTTGCCTACCTTATTGCTTTAACTAATCATTTTCATGAAAATGTACTAATAATGTTGCATATTTGATTGACCTAAAACTATAAATGAGTATGGAAAATTTCTAGGGTGAATGGACTAACATCGTATCCTAATTAACCAGTATATTTAGCCGTCAATAACTTATGTCACTAATTTCACAAGCTAATAAATCTTCGCAACTTAAAAGGCTATGTTTATGGCTAAATCTATCTCGTTAAATCTTAAGCATTGACACATTCACACAATTCACATCATGCAACCTAAACAAACTATCATACAATATGCACAATTCACAATCAAAGTAAAAACACACAACCCTCCCCACACTTGAACAATACATTGTCCTTAATGTGAGAAGGGTACATAAACACACTAGGGGAAATAAAACAAAATATTTGAAAAATATAAGAAGAAAATACGAACAATGAAAAGAAAATGGTTAGAACACGAAACCGTTAAGTTGACTGAGGTAGTGATGGTGTCAGAGATGGAGACCAAATGCGCTTGATGCCGAGCTAGCTTTCTTATCTTATAATTGATTGAAAGAGAATAAGAGAGTTAGTAATCTCAAATCATTTCAAATCATTAAAATGTTATTTTTGAAGTTTAAAACAAATATAACTACGCAACAATTTAAACCTAACTACCTAACGTGCTAATTTATAGTCATTATCTTGACCATGTATGTAACATCCCATCACCAATGGGAAGGGTAAAATTATAATTTGGAATAGTTTATAGGTGCTTCGAATTGTCTTGACATGTTCATGCATACACATGTAAGTGAATAGTGAATTTTGCACATGTAAATGACTGTACATGTATTCATGATATTTCCCGGTATTCTTGTTAATAAATGTGATTGTTATGAAAAATATGATTTGTGTGTATAAAAAAAATTGTGTAGTAGAGGGTAATTGAGGTTTGTGAATTTTTGTTGAATTTTAGAAATTTTTCTGAAAATTTTCGAAGTAATTTTTGGACTAGGAAAAATGTCAAGTGGCAGAATAAGGGTTTATCGGTAGCAAGAATGACTGTCCAATGGCACTGGAAATGTAGATACATGAATTTTGGAATTATTAAATTGAGCCATTGGAAATTTGGGGAGAAATTGGAGTAAAAATTGGAATTTGTATTGGAAAGAACCTAAGTGAAGTGTTTAGAGTGTGACATGTGGCAAGTGACACATGTCACTTGCCTAACATGCCACCATATGTGGTTGTTTAATAAAA
>JAOQML010000002.1:30411020-30423360 GCA_027568935.1 Erythroxylum urbanii
TGGTCACTCATTGAGTTCGCAAAACTCACCCAAAATTTGCAATTATTTTTCAGGACTCAGAAGAATACCCCGTTAGACATTGGGAGTATATCTATTGCATGTGAGTGAAAGAAGAGGTCAAGATCAGTTCACGTCTGCATTGTATTTCTTTATTTTATACTGAATTGTGTATTCCGCAAATTTTTGTATCTTTGTAATTAAATATTACAGTATGTAATAATTTTTTTTGGAATTGGAAATGTTTTGTGATTGTAATGGGCCCAAATGGCTATTTAAAATTCTGTTGATTATATTGTTATGTTGAAAACGGTTATAAAACAAAGTGGGCCGATTTGGTTATCAATTTTCACACTTTATGTTTGTGGTTTAAAATAAAAGAAAAAAATTTTAAACCGATTTCTGAGTGATTGCGTGCTATAACATGCCACCCTCACGGGGCACGAGCTCGGATATCACCATCGATGTCGGGTTTGAGTCTTGCGGAGTGGGGTGTTACAATGTATCATTGGAAACTCAACCGGGATCAATTATGAGAGGCTTGCTTCTACCCTTTTTGTTCAACATCAGTTTTGTAGCCTGTAAGTAAGCTACAAATTGTAAAGTGATTAGAATGACAATATTGATAAAGTTGAGAAAACCACTTAATTTCAATAATGTCCCTTTCAATAACAAACTGTTAATAAAATAGGGAATAACAGAACTCCCTGAATCTTCCATCAAATCCAATAGTTTGTCCTGTAAGAAGGTGAGTTGCTCTCTTTCTTCTTTAATCACCTTCATCTCCTCTACTTCTTCTGCTTCACGAATAGAGACTTTCATAGCTTCTTCAAACTTTATGTCTGTTGTCTTTTGTTCTTCATCCTTTTATTTTTTAGAAGATCTGAACACATCAATTATCCTGAATGAGCTACTCTCCTTCGGATTATTTAATACATCATTCTTGTTGAATGTCACTTGGTCATCATTAATCTGAAGGATTAGGTTCTTTTCGTGGACATCTACTAAAGATTTTTCAATATCCTCACATGGTATATCAAGAACTAGTGAATAAAAGGAAGGTTTGACATTCTTTTCTTCATACGCTTTTGTCGTCTCTTAGTCTTCAATATGGTGGGGTTCAGTTTGGTTTTCCACTAGTCCTTCTGGCTCTCCCCCATTTTTAGGTATGATAGCCTCATATTGCTCTCTTTGATGTATTTCCATATTACTTAGAGAGTCTTCCACACTTCTCTTACAAAATTTACAAGAAAGCTGTCTCACTCGAATCTCTAGGTTGTGAATAGATGAGGAATGATTTTCTATTACTTACTCAATTTGCTCTTCTAATCACTTTTGGCCCTCTTCCATGTCTATAAGCTTATCCAGGATCTTGTCCAATTTAGAATCCCATGAATTGGAATCATCTTGCTAAAGTCCTAAAAGGTATTGACATCCTAAATGAGTCCTTACATTATTGGACCAATAGAAATCGGGGTTGTTCTACCACCCCGGAGTGTACATGTTCCAATAAGGATCTTTACTTCCCTAAACATGCTGTGTCTCATTCTAATTCACAAAAGTTCCTTGCACCCTATAATAACTATCTTCCATCATTGTTCTTTCCATTTCTTCTTAGCATCTAGCTCTTCAAATGTCTCATTTCTCATTCTAAGATGTCATGTTGCGTCTCTAATTTACGCCCCAAACTCCTTTCATTTTTTTTAAACAAAAATAGTAAATAAGCCTTAGACTAAAGACTAATCGCCTCCCCAGTAATGGCGCAAAACACTTGATCGTGATTTCGATGTGTGCTTCTAATGATTAACCTCAATAATCTATAAGTGTACAGGTTTTTTGCATAGTACCTAAGTTGTCGATCCCACAAGGAGGGTTAATCTAATCCTAAAATCTAAGGACAAAATAATGAGCAATATTCAAAATGTAACGAAACTAAAACAAGAATGCAATTCAATCAAGTAATTCAATTCAATAATCAATCATGAAATATTAACAAATTAGCAATTACATTGCACACATTCAAGAATCAACCTAAAGAACTACTAATTGAGAGAAAGAGGAATTTTTACCTATTTTTAACACTAACCTAATCGATTATGAATTATTGGATTATTGGTCCTAAATGATCCTAGGGTTGATTACTCTCTCTAGAGTTATAACCATTAACCCTAAATTGTAAACCCTAATCAGATTATGGAAAATTACAATCTCTCAATTAATAATCTATCCAAAACCCTAATTAACTATGAAGTTGTCCAATAAACTATCAGTAACTATATAAGATATCTCTTTACATAATTAGCAATTTGAATAATTTCTCGTTCTTATTAAATCACCTAGCTCTCGTTAACCCAATTTAATTATTTCATTAGATCCACCCTCTCAGTCTATTACTAAATTATGCAATCTCATAAATCAATCACAATGAATACAAATAATATAAAACAATTATATTTTTATTAAATTAAATATAAAAACAACCCGAAGGTGAGTTTAGACATCCTCAACATTCACACAATCCTATCATCAACACTTATTCCAATTCTATACATTAATAAAATTGAAAATACGTTGGAAACAAGATCTGAATGGATGATGGAGGCAGCAACATGGGGAAACCTCTTATTCCGGGAAGTACTTCGTGTCGACATCTTCTCCACGTCTCTCTTCCTTCTTCTCTTTCTCAATCTCTCGATAAACTCTCTCTAGGATTTCTCAGTAGTGGCTGATGCAAAAGCTACTACTTTTCGTTCTTGTTGTTCTATTTATGTTCTTTTGTGTTTAGGGTTAAACTACGATTTTTTTGGGGTCCAAAAGATCAAAAAATCCCGCGAACTGTGAAGTTTGGGAGTGGCTGCACGTCTACCCTATGCAGTCCACAATCGTGGCCTACATCTAAGCTTTTTGTCATGATCGTGGCCTGTTATGCCACGATTGTGGGCCGTTGTTTCGGCCTGAATGTTTCCGAAAATTCTCCTTTCTTTAATATTGACCTTGAAACACTAACAAACACATCAAGGTACCTCAAAAACATCATATTTAAGCTTAAAGGATTGTTCTAACCCATAAATCACTTAAAACACAAATAAATCACAAACTAACACAATTCTACCCTAAACACATACTAAACAGTTGAATAAATGGCTAAACACATATCAAACTATACCCTAAAATACGATGCATTTCAAACCTTTCAATGTGTTAATTATTTTGTGAATGCAATTAATTGTTTAATTTATTAAGATCCAATTACTTGTTTTATCTATGTTCTAGTAATCTAAAATATTACATTATAATTTGATTTCAGATGTAACAATTGCTAAGTTTGAATAGATCCACGATAATTGAAAAGAGTCAAGTGCAACCCTAGAGATAATATGACAAAAATCTTCTGGATTAGGGTCAAACCTAATAGAGGGATTCATAAAATAATAACACAATCCTATAAAATTTAACCAAATTAATTGGATTAGAAACTTTAGGATTAGTTGTTAGTAAACTCAAAGTCAACTATTAGCATACCATAAGAGTCTGCACAGTCCAATGAATCATCAACCCAATTGCATAACGAAAGATCAATCTATTAAGGTTTAAGGGAATTTGGACCTAAATACTAATCACTTGATATTGGTAATTAACTTAGCACTACCTAATTCTTTGCTTTATCATATTGTTCATTTATTTTATTTGCTTAATTTTAGTTTCTTTAATTAAAATAATAATTAATTCGTAGGCTAGATAATAGAATAATGGTAATTACTAGTACTTGTTATCCTCGTGGGATCGACCCGTACTTACTGGTATTAGCTATAGCTACGTCATATACTTACGATATAACAATATTGACACTCATGAAAAAAAAAACTTCAATCAATTTCTTTTATGAAGAAATGAAATTTCCTTAGTTAATATCGCATTCAAGTAACTAAGAGTTCCAATCACTAAGAAATAGCTTTCCTCCCTTGATTGTATTCCTTCATTGGATTCCATCAATAAGAAGAATTAATAATTATTATAATAGATTTTTAATATATAGAGGTAGACTTCAATTGATAATTACTATACTAAATAACCTCTTTATATATATATTGGAGCTCACATATGGTCCTTTCCAAAGTGACAATGAAAGAAATAGATAGGAAGCTTAAAGAATTCCTATGAAGTGGATTTGGTAGAAATAAAAAGCACTCTAAAGTGAAATGATCTTCCATATACTAGCTTAAAAATTATAGAGGTCTAGGAATCATTTCTATCAAACTCCTAAACAAAAACTTGATGGCAAAGAGACTTTGGAATCTATGTAAGGATAAAGAAGACCTTTAGGTTAAATGGACACATTTATATGACTTATAGGAGGAGAGTATATGGGCTATTCCCATTAAAACAAATATGTCATGGGCACTTTAACAAATTCTTCAAACAAGGAAGTGGATTTAACCTTTCATTAGACACAAAATTGGAAATAGAAAAGATATTTTTCTAGTTTTATCAATGAAATTCTCTAGGCCCTTTATAAAGCTGCCTCTTTACTATTCCTTAAAAGAACTAATCTACAAATAACAAAGATCAGTGAATTGATTAAAGAAAACTCATCCTCTTTACTCCTATTGGGTTACCAGTGATATTCCCAATAGCTTGTCTATATATACTTTAAAGTCCTCTAAACCTATCTCTATTCAATAGACACCTCATAAAACAAAGTTTTTTAGTCTCGAATCCTATAAAAGACAACTATTGGATGCTCACAATCCTATAATTGAGCCTTGGTATAAATCGGTATATGATTCATACATCTTACCTGCATATTCCTTCATCCTTTGGTTAGTAGTTATTGGTAGACCAACTACCAAAGATTCTTTTAAATTTCATGTCTCCAACCTTAATTGTGAACTATACGGGAATGGTCTTCTTTAGACGTAACTTCACACAATGGAATTAGAACAAAATGCGTGCTCATTTAGGAATAAGTTACAGTAAAACTGAATGGAATGAGATAGTGCATTGCATCACTAAATTGAGAGTAAAGAATAAAGGAGATATTAAGGTTTTTAGAAGTTATCTTGGTGCCACATTCTACTACATCTGGAAGGAAAGGAACAATGGACTACATAGAAATCCTCTAACACATTTGCAGATCATTTACATCAAAATTTTCCTTCATGTTCATTATACTATAAAAGCAATCAATTTTCAGTCCAATCTAAGCCTTGAAATGAGAAGCAGATAGGGACTTTCAATGTAGGAATTCTCTAATGTAGACTAATATATTTAGCGTATGTTATATTAGCTAGTTTAATTTTTGTTGATCACTTTTGTTAGCGACAATTTGTCATTTTGTAAAATGCATTGTACTCTTCCTTATTTATTAATTTCAAACACTTACTTTCTAAACAATAAATAACTATTAATTTTTTATGATATTGTTTGAACTAAAATTGAAGTTTAAGTGTAGTTAAACGGGGTAAGAAACAATGTTCAAGTTTTTAACACGAATTTTATTTTAGGTAACTTTTAATTCGAAGAACAATAAATGATTACTATACGTATATGTCGTATAAGTTAGAGCATCTTATAAATTTTGAATTATAAAGGAAGCATGTTATTTCCTTACTTACTTTACCGGTGAGATATAACTCATAATTTTTCTCAACAAGTGGTATCAGAACCAAGTTTGGTTCTATTCAAAGGATTTATCATCGAAGATGGAGAAAACAATAAGCAAGATGATTAGCTTAAATGGATCCAACTACCACATATGGAAGAACAACATTAAAGATCTTTTGTTTGTCATAAAAATGCATTTATCAGTGTTTACCACAACAAAACCCGAAAATAAATCGGACAAGGAGTGGGCATTTGAACATGAGCAGGTACGTAGTTTTATTCAGCAATTTGTGGATGATAATGTGTACAACCATATCTGCAACAAGACTCACACACGAACATTATGGAAAAAGTTTGAGGAGTTATATGCGTCAAAAATCGGAAACAATAAATTATTTTATCTAATAAAATTAATGCAGATAAAATATCAATAAGATACCTCTGTGACAGATCACTTGAATGAATTTCAAGGGATCGAGGATTAATTATTAGGAATGGGCATAAAGTTCAATGATGAAGTGCTTGCCTTTTTCTTACTTACCTCCCTGTCAGAGTCTTGGGAGACTTTGAAGATTTCAATCACCATTTCTATAGTTGATGGTGTTGTTAACATGGAATATGTAAAAAGTGAAATTCTAAATGAAGAGATGAGATGGAGATCACAGAGTTTGGCTTTTTCAATACAGTTAGAAGTTCTAGTCATAGGTTCCAAGGGGAGGAGCAAATATAAAGGTCTAAATTTTAGAGATAAGAGTAGAGGAAGATCAAATAAATATTCAAACGTTGAGTGCCATCACTGTAAAAAGAAAGGTCATATCAAAAGGTTCTGTCGGAAGTTCAAATAAGAAAAGAACAAAGGCAAAGAAGTCAAGAAAGATAATAGCAGTGATGATGAACATGCATCGACGGTTACCACCATTGATGACTTACACATCGTTTCATAAGATAATGATGTGAATAGTTCATCCTGTGAGTTCAACTAGATAGGTGACAGTGGTGCCACTATTCACGCCACATCATATAAATAACTCTTCTTATCATATACATAAGGGTATTTCGGTGTCGTTAAAATGGCAAATAGCGGTTTAGAAAAAATCACCGGAAAAGGTGATATTTACTTATAAATAGAAAATGGAATGAGATTACCTCTAAAAGGTTTCAGAATTGTTCCTGATCTTTTCCTAAACTTGATCTCTATTGGCATACTTGATGATGAATTTTTTTATAATACTTTCAAAGATGAAAAATGGAAACTTACTAAAGGTTCCTTGGTAATCACCAAAGGTAAGAAGTGCTCAAAATTGTACGTGAGGTAAGCAAAGGCCTCCAATGATGTTGTAAATCCAGTGGAGAAAGACGATGCAATTGAATTATGGCATAAGAGACTCGGTCATATGAGCGAAAAGGGGATGACTCGGTTGGTGAAAAAAAATGCATTATTTGGAATTAACCAAATGCATTTAAAGAAGTGTGATGATTGTCTAGTAGGAATAAAAAATAAAGTTGCTTTCAAAGATTGCCCTTCTTCCAGAATGAACAATGTGTTGGATCTGGTACACTCAGATCTATGTGGGCCAATGCCAAAGTTGTAACACCCCCTATACGGAACTTACAACCATCCACACAGATTACAACCAAATTCCTATATATGTATTCAAGTTCTATAATTCTATTAAATACTATACATATACACATTACAAAATTTCATATCATTTAACATTATCATTTAAAAGTAGTATTACATATTTACATTAACAAGATAATACAAAAAGAAAACATAGAATCTCCTTTATGAAAGCACAGCTAGAGGTACTTTTACTCCTAACTGTTGGCCTTGGTCCCTGCAGATGTTCCTTGTACCTACTCCTATGACCTAGACCTACATAGATTATTACCCATGCTAAGCTTGAAAGCTTAGTGGGAAAAATACTTAGTTTAGATGACCACTCATAGTAGTCATCCGCCAAGCACAAACATTCATGAACATCACACAAATATAAATAATGATGGCATACGTAATCAAATAAATAATGCAAACATGCTTTAATATTTTTTTTCATATACCATAAATTCACCTTCAAAACTCAAACATTGATATTCAACACTCAATGATACAAATTATCGATACAAATGCAAATGCTCATTCATATACCAATCATTTATGTTTTCACATTGTATTTCTTATTTATATCTCTCTACTTTACTTTCTGTGTTAGGCCAACAAATTTTTTGAGGGTGTGGAGAACATGTGTTGTGGATATCTGAAGATATCAAACTGTGGATACTCGAAGGTATCAAATTCTGGATACCTAAAAGTATCAAACGGTGGACACCGAACGTGTCAAACTGTAGCAGCTGCACTGTAACCCTATAGGCATACCTACCTATCCACAACCAAGACAATAGAACAGCCACTGTAACATTTCCTTTAACCATTTGCAAATTTCACAATTCATATATCAAAAAATCATATGATATACATTTCAAGTCATAAAATCTATATATGTTTTCATACATGCAAGCCATAACTTACCACCATTAGGAGAGTATCAAAATCACACTTTTATAATCATACTATGCATATATGAGCAATAAACATGCATACCAATCATTTATGTACAAGTAAGTTTTCTTTAGCATGCATTAAGCTCAATCTTAAATTCCAATGTTCAATCACACAATTAACATATGGTAAGCCATGTTTCATTAATTTGTAGGTGTTTGAAAAGTTTCATACATATTCAAAAAGATTTGGACAAGATTCGATAAAAATCAGAAATAATAAAAACAATGCCACGGTTATGACAAACACTCTCTCCATTCATACCACTATGTGTTCCTTAATATGCATATATAAAAATTCAGAACTGGGTTTTGAGATATTCGAGAAATTTTTTCCTCTATATCTATAGTTTCTGTATCACTAATAATCAGGCCATTTGGACTTCTAAATCATGAGATATAACCAAACTATCACAAGTTGCTCCAAAAAAGGGGCAGAATCAGGTTAACTTTTTCGACCTCAATTTCTAAGGTCATAAAGCCAAAATTAAGTTAGAGTCTCTTCTAGATCTATTTATCTCTATGTATTATGTTTCATATGCAACTGAAAGAACACAATTTGGAGGTCTGTAGGCTGATTTATGACTCAAACAATGTGACTGACTCAAACAAACCTAGACAGAATTTCACTACATGATACTCTCTTGTCATATACAACCAAGTTCATGCAAAGTAACACCAAAGTAACATCCCAAAAAAAATTCCACATCCAAATGAATGTTTATATCCATTCAATCATACACAAATACAGAAATCAACTAAGTGAAATCCCAAACCTGAAAATTGACAAAGTAGGTCTTTTATTGCCTTTCCTTCCCTTCCTCTTTGGCTTTGCTTGACTCACCAACTAAAAACGCCAAAAATTTTACCTCTCAATCCCACTTCCATCCTTATAATTTCATTCCTTCATAAGCAAAGTAAGAAGAGATAAAGGTGAAGAGAAAATCCCTAACTTTTACCTTGATTTCAACGTAAGATTGGCGTGGTTTGTTACATGAAAAATGATAGGAAGAAGAAGGTGAAATGGAGAGGAGAAAAATCTGAACTTAGAACCCATAAAATGTCATGCATCTCCCCTCTCCATATCCCCATTCCAAAACTTTCAAGACTCACACATATGCTTGATTCCTATTGGACACACTTGCTTTATTATTATTAATCACACATGCCTTAATCTAATTAGTCCATGTGTTAACTTTAGAAAATTTGCATATTGTTCCTTCTTCTTCCCTTACTTCCCACATTATCCTACAATATTATCAACTAATTTCATTCCCTTATAGTTTTCTAATGTAATAAATTTCATGCAATTTGGTTAATTATTCCAGGAGTTATACCCAAAACACTACAGGCTGTTCGAAAATAGGGACAATAGCCATAACTCAAGTTCAATCCATAATTCAAAAACCTTATAGGCACAATAAAACTTCGATTCCTTCATGACAGTTTTATATCTATACCTCTAGATTAATTTCCAATTGCAATTATCCAATTTGTAGGTATACAAACCAAGATATAGCCAAATTATAGAGGTATGTTCATGCCGAAATGAACAAATTACTCATTAACCCATGTCTTTTATATTAAGTACCATAATGTCTCTTACTAAGATGCACTTAATTCATTATGTTCACTTCTTAATACACCCTAGACATGCTATAATACTTCCAAGGTATATGCTGGGGCATTACAAAAGTCACTAGGTGGTTCTCAATACTTTATAACTTTCATTGATGACCATTCCAGAAAGATGTGGGTATACACCTTGAAGACTAGATATCAAGTGCTAAAAGTTTTCAAGCAATTACATGCCTTAGTTGAAAGATAAATTGGGAAGAAGTTGAAATGCATTCGAACAAAAAATGCTAGACCATTTGACGTTTATTGCAAAGAGCATGGTATTCGACATCAAACTACCCCTCCTAAGACACCACAGGTGAATGGTTTAGCTGAGAAGATGAATATAACTTTAATGAAGAGAATTAGATGCCTACTTTCACATGCAAAGTTGACTACGAAATTTTGGGGTGAGGCTTTATTCACAATAGTACATGTGTTAAATCACTCACCCTGTATCCCTTTACAATCTGATGCTCCAAAGAAAGTATGTTCAGGAAATGATGTTTCCTATGATCATCTAAGGGTATTCGGCTGTAAAGCTTATGTCCATTTCCCTAAAGATGAGAGATTCAAGCTTGATGTCAATACTTGCAAGTGTATATTTATTGGTTATGGAGAAGATCAATTCAACTATCAGTTTTATGATCCAATCCAAAAAAAGCTAATTCAGAGTCGTGATGCTATATTTTTTAAAGATCAAACCATTGAAAATCTTCGCAAAATGAAAAAGGATGTTCCAAAAACTAATGGTGACCTAGTGGACTTAGAGTTAATTCCTCCAAAAATAGTGCCAAGACAATTTGAAGAGAAAGATGAAAATCACGAGTCAAACATAACTGTGGATGATGATCCCATTCAAAATCAATCAGATGAAGACTATGATGAAGATGATGTTCAAAATCAAACACCAGCACCAGAGACTGCTCAAGTTCCAATAAGGAGATCAAGGGGAGTAAGATAGACTAATACTAAATACTCCAGTGATCAGTACATAGGTAGTTTTTAATATACATATGAGTTGCAGAAAGTTGGTTGGACATATTATAAATTTACTAAAAGTCTTAAAAGGCTTTAGAGTGTATATATTTATTACATCACAAATATTGAGCCATTAGTAATTGGTGTGAGCAAGAAAAGGATTTTTTGAATTTATGTTTATTGTAATTGGAGAAATTAATTAGGATACACTTTGCAAGAGTTACTCTTTACCTTGAACAAGATTTGTACATAGTTATTCTTCATCCATAGTGAATCAAGATAATTATAAGAGTTCTTCTTCACTTATGGCAAAGAAATATTGTATGAAGTGTTGTTTCTCACCCATTTAAAGGAGAAAAAACCTAAGTGGAATTTAAAGAGCCGATGTAGGCCAAGAGTTATTTGGTCAAATAAATACAAACTGATTTTATCTCTCTTTTATTTATTATTTTGATTGAATTTTTATTATCATATTTGAATTTGGTAAAATTATTTATTATAATAGACAATTCATTCATTATTCTATAAATAGGTAAATAATGAACACATAATTTATCCTCTCTCTCATTAATTATCTAAGGAACGTTAAAAGAGTACCATATCTTTTTACTTTTTTTTAATTCTAATGTGGGATAATCATTATCGTAAACATCTTATTTTCTTGTTTAAACTTTTTAATCAATACTATCACTAATTTTCTTTTATCAATATTATTTATGTAACATAATCTTGAATAAATTTATTTGGAAGAGCAATCCCAACTTATTTGGAAATGTATCTCTTCACTATTATTCATTTGGTCCATCAGCCTAGATTTTTTTGTACTGTCCACATTTTTACATTTTATTTTGATCCAATAAAGCAAATTAATAAATTTTAAAATTGATGCAAAAAATGTGTAAATTGTTTAAAAAATCACCAACATCTTGAAAAAATTGAGTTTTAGTACAAATTTTATTTTGTGACCAAGAAATTAAATAAATTTTGAAAATTATTCTTTATTAAAGTTATTTCTTTGTAAGAGCGTGAATTTTAATAAGTTTATTTTTTAAGATTATGTATTAGATTTGAAGAAATTAATAAATTATTTAGATTCCATATGATTGATATTTGAAAATGTTTCACACGAATTGTATTGTTTATTTTTAATTGAAAAATATGTTAGAATTAGAAAGTAAGGTAAAAAATTATTTAATTAAAAAATAAAGTCTTCATTTAATTGTTAATTTTATCTTTTCATATTATTCTTGAGAGAATCTATTTATAGTTCTATTAAAAACAGTTGTTTATCTTATGATAAAATTGAAAATATTAAAATTTAGCCGATCTATGGATTCTAACCGAAAGCTCCAAAAAGAGTGCGAAGTCCAACATTTGAAATGCGTACGAACTTTTCAAGCCTACATCACATAGTTGGTCCAAATTTTCAAAGCTTAAAAGCCCAATATGGCGTTGAGGATCTCCAGCAAGTTTGATTTTATTGTGCCCAAGGACTCCAAATTTTGCTTCCTGATTTTTAATTTTTGTTTATGTTTTAAGGTAATAAATTATTTAAGTTTCAATACAAATATTAGATAAA
>JAOQML010000002.1:30435034-30458733 GCA_027568935.1 Erythroxylum urbanii
TTACCAATTTCAGAGTGATCGAGTGCTCTAACATGCCACCCTCGCGGGGCACGAACTCGGATATCACCATCGATGTCTGGTTCGGGTCTTGCGGGAGTGGGGTGTTACATGGAATGATTACACTCTAGTTGAAAATTTACAATACTAAGCACGTCCAGTTAATGAGCTAACTCTAGAAGATATGATGACCAATTTCATTCCAGAATCAATCATGAGGCATCAAGAAATAGAGTCTCGCATACAAAATATGATGAATTGGATCGACCAGTTGTTGAAGATAAAATCTAACGAAATATAAAGGAGTGTGCGTATTCCTACTGAATCAGAGCCTGTAGAATGTAAAATGGAAATCAACCTTAATAGTGAAAAAGAGCTCCTAAAAGAAGAAGAAAAAAAAGAAGAAAAGGAAGAGAGTATTTTAGAAAATTTAATCGAACTCCTTACAAAAATGAAAGCTAACCGATGCGAATTTGAGAGTGAAGAAAAGATAAGGGTTAGATTCATGAATGGAGTGACATGCCAAGAAGAGCTTTTAGAAGAAGAAGACAAAGAAACCTCCATTCAAGAAGAGGAAATAGAGGAGTGGGAAAAGGTAATTAGAGAAGATAAGTCAGAAACCTTTGTCTAGGAAGAAGAAGAAGAAGAATAGACATAGATGGTTAAGGAAGAACTGACAAAGGAACCAAGTAAGGAAACTACGGATGAGGCATTGGTAGTGACCTTAAGTACGGAGAGTTCCCACTTCCTTAAGGACAAAATATTTGAGTCAACTGACGATTTAGGGAGTTTTGTTGTTCCTTATTTTATTAACGATTTGTCATTAGAAAAAGGCATTAATGCATGCAATTGGATTTATTAATTTGATAAATTATGTCCTTATTATTATCTTACAATAGGTGGCTTACTTACAAGCTATAAAATCATTATGCAGAGAAACGAGTAGAAGTAAGCCATTCATTATAGACCTAGGATGAGGGAAACGTGCAGCGTACTAAAATTTTTTGACTTATACATGTCAATTTTCTCACATTATTTAAAGAGTCAAGAAAAATGAGTAGATCATAGTGTCAAAAGGAGACTTCAAGAAAGAGGCAACGAGGTGAATTCTCTACTACAGTCCAGCCCTCAGAGAGGTCACATATGCTACAGTTCAATGTCAGGCCAAGGAGGAACATAATTAGTGGTTCAAGGATAAGAAGTTCAGGACAAATCGATATATCGATTGGGATGCATTGGAGCATGTTGGCTAGCCTAATAGGTTCGAGAGCTCGTGATATAGGAGCTTGTTCCCGATTCTTTAAAATCATGGAACCTTCATATACAGAGTTCACCTTAGAGGTCCTCTTCATATTCTTCGTGGAGAAGGAATGTTACGACGGTGATCACCCCAATACAGTATAGTTCTAGATGATTGGGGAGATATTAAATAAGCTATACTGAGTTCTCCATCACCATGGGTTTGTACAACTGGGTATACATTGGGACACCATATTACCTAGCATTACAGATTGCATTTTTGTATGGGTTATCTCCATGGCACTTATAGAGTAGGATCAACATTAAGAATGATTATGATCCGAGCAAGTCCAAGTCCTGACTCTACATTATTCAGCATCAGATACATCCACATTATCTTGAATTATACTCTGAGCAGTCAAGGAGATAGATAGGGAGTTGTCAGGAATGTGGATGTTTATTACCTTTGGAGTATGAGTGAGCAGATGCCTATCCACTTGGGATATGCCCTTTTCTAATTTATCCGGTGTCAAAATGAAGACAAGAAGGTCAAAATAATTTATGTTAGACTTTATGTGACTTGACTGACACAACGGATGGGTCTATTCAATCGACTACTATCGATGCTGGAGATGATTGCCATGCTAGTGCTTAATTTGACGGTGATACAACATTTGATTATGGTATGTCGATATATGGGGTCCTACTGGAGACATCTACAAACTTATTGAAGAACTTGACGAGCCAACAGTGGAGGGTAGAGATGGGGAGGAGCCACCACAGCCACAATTACAGCAGAGATAGGGATTGCATTAGAGGAACAAGACCAGTTGAAAGTAGCTCAGCTAGAGAGATAGCAGGCGGAGCTTATGAATAGGATGAGCAAGCTCGAGACCTCAGTTGGATGGATGGGAGATTTACTGTTGCTGATGGTAAGCCGTCAAGGTATTACTTTCTAGCTCCCATCATCTGGCAAAGCTCTTCATCATCAATTCCTCCACATTTTGAAGATCATTAACCTAAGGACCCTCTACCATTGGATAGGCCTAAGTCACGATATGAAAAAAGTTAGATGGGGAGATTATGTTATTGGATAATGATGTAATCTAAATGGATAAAATGGGATCGTGGGTAGTAGAGTTCTGTTAGGATTCTAACTTGTTACATAAGCCTTGATGCTTATATATAGCTCATTTGAGCATTGCTTCTTACACAGAGAAACAGAAAGAGACACTCTGAGATTGAGAGACCATCCTTTGTATGCTTTGCGGGAAGTACTAAAAGTTGGCGGTTTGTTGTATCTCTTTATTGCTTTATTATTCTATTTCTTTCGTTGTTTTCTTACGAGTGTGACAGTTAAACATTGTAAAAGTCATGAGGCATTTGAGAACAGGATTGGTCGTTGATGATCACATGGGAAAGGCTGTCTTACTTAAATAAACCTAGGTAAGATTATTGTGTAAAGGAGTAGGCAAGACTTGCAGATAAGTTCGGTGCTTAAACAGACCTTTGTAACAACTGGTATCAGGGCTTTATTTTAAGATAAGAGGAGGTAGCAATTTGACGAAGCATGTCAACAAAGTGGAGGCACTCACTGGCTTAATTCCTGAGGTGAAGGAGGAGGTCACTTCCTATAACACTTGAATGGAAATGCTGGTGGAACGAATCCAAATGTTGCAACATCAAATAGCAGAGTTGATGAAGGTACAAGAGGATGCTAGGTTTGAGATGATGATCCTGAGGTGTCCTATTACAACATAGAAAACTGGACTCGTCGAGAGCATCATAGTGAAGGCGCGTGAGCCTAAAGTTTTTAAAGATGTTTAGAATGCGAATGTGCTCAAGAACTTTTTTGTGGGACATGAAGCAATATTTTGTGGCTATTAAGATACCTGATGCTGAGAAGGTTAACATGAAGCCCATGTACTTGGATGGAGATGCCAAGTTTTGGTGGAGAACGAGGACCTCTGTGAAGATCAGTACAGGTAGTGATCTCATTGACACGTGGGACAAAATGAAAAGGGAGTTAAAGGATTGATATGTGTTTAATTGTTGATACATTTAATCATTTACACTTAGCTATTAGTGATACGAAAATGCTTAAGATACTTCAATTCATATATGATTTTAGGTACAATTTAGAAGCAAAGAAATTAAAGTGAGTTGAAAGCAATATATTTGGACCGTTTTTAGAAGATTAATTTTCACTTGTCTTCATGAAGCATGAAAAAGAAAATTAAAAGACAATAAGAAGAAAAAAATCAAAATACAAAGAAGAAGAATTAAAAGTGCTCGCTAGAAAAATGAAGAAAGAACAAAAGAGCAAAACACATGTAATAACAGATAAATAAGCAACACGGTAGCTCTAGGAGAATGTTGGACCAAGCAAGAAGTAGCAAATAACAACCAGAAACGATGATGCATAGTAGCTGGATGCAAGGGGTAAATGTCTGTGAAATGCAAACCACGAAGATATAGGGAGCGTTTTGCTTAAAACACATAGGACTAAGATGTTTTCCATAAATTTTAAGTGAGACATGTAATATAGATGGTCCAGCTTATTAAATCATCACATCACCAAATAGTACCGGGGGCTTGCGGTAGAAACAAAGGGAGTGGAGTGGAAGAGTGAATAGTAGTGTGGTCTAAAAGTTTATTCGTCATATCAGTGAATAGTGAGAAGAGAAGAGAGTTAAGAGAGATAAAAGAACAACAAATCAAAGAATTATGTTTAATTAGGTTGTAGGTCGAGATTGAACCTAAGAACCAAATCCCTACTGAATTTCTCAATTTAATCATTTTTTGCATGTTTTCTTTAATTTGTTTTCATTAGGTTTATTTTATTTTATTTTCTTATTACCTAAACATCAATTAATTTCATTTCATAAGCTAACTGAACACTTCCTGTGGGATCGATTTAGACTCACCACTGTTACAATAGTAGTCTAGTTATTTTATTTTGACTAACGTTACGACACGTTTGTCAATTTTGGTGTCGTTACCAGGGAGTGAAGTGTTTAGTTTTGTTATTGATTTTAATTGGTGTTTTGTATATATTTGTTCGTAATTGGTTTCTTTTCAGTTATTTTGTAATCTTTTCATTTTCTTGTTTCATTTTTATGAAAAAATCAAAAATTAAAAATTTAATTTGACATGAATGGGAGTAATTTTTCTTTAATTCATATTCTCAATCTTATGACAATATTTGGACTAATCAACCTAACTTTTGTTATAGATAGGATAATCAGCCAAATTACTTCCATGATAGTTTGCAGGAAGCACAACAATTATTGTATAGACCAAAAGCTTCCCATCAAGACTCAGGTACATCCTTTAAAGAATTAGTTAATGTATATATTGCTAACATTTTGCAATTCTAGCAAGAAACAAGTTCTAGAATCCAAAACTTGACAAGCCAGGCAGATCATTTGATGGAAGCTATCAACCACCCGGCATCACAAAGCAAAGAAACGCTACCATATCAACCTGAGGAGTACCCGATGGATATTAGTGTGGAAACCTTACAGAGTGAAGAGGATGTAGTACTCAAGAAATTGCTTGTGAAGAAGAAGAAGTTGAAAAGGAGCTTGAAGCTGAAAAGGACATATCATTTAGCTCAAAGGTAAGTACTAAGTTCATGATTATTTTTGAAACTAACTTTTCACTTTATATAGCAGATTGAAGGAACTAAACGAGGAAGAAAAAGGTGAAGTGATGTTCGAAATATTTTTCGAGTGCATGGACTCGGTCAAGAATGAGAATTTGAGGATAGGGAAGAGACTGAATGGGGATGATGATCAACTAAGGTCTTATCTAGAACAACCTCACATGGAATAGG
Source organism: Erythroxylum urbanii (assembly GCA_027568935.1). NCBI lineage: Eukaryota > Viridiplantae > Streptophyta > Magnoliopsida > Malpighiales > Erythroxylaceae > Erythroxylum > Erythroxylum urbanii. The sequence goes on from JAOQML010000002.1 coordinate 30,440,109, forward strand.
TGCTAAGGGTAACACCAAAATATCATAATTTTGTCACATGAGGAAAACATATAATCGAGCCAGCGAAACCAAGGCAATTCTTAGGAGGCAACCCAAAGGAAGTGAATTTCTTTTCTTTACATTTTCGCATTTCTTTTTATATGTATGTGTGTTCTTTGTTAGGGTTTCTTGCTTGTTATAAGTTTTCAATCAAAATGAGAGAGAATAAAATAAACAAAACAAACATTTTCTCATTTTCTGTTGCTTCTGGTATTATATAGTCATGATTAGAGTGTGAATTCACTAGAGAATTTTATAGCAACTTTAGCATGCATTTTTACTTTTGTGATTGGTCGATAAGCATTATCTTTAGAAGAGTAGTGACTAGTGGTAGACAAAGCCGGTAAGATTTTGAGCCTTATTTGACTGTCACATTCATATCAGTCTCATTGTCTTTTGATAATGTGTGACCTTCCTAACATGTACATCTTGATTTTTCCTTGAATTTTTATTCGAGACCACATTTTTATCACATACATTAACATGAATATGATTACGCATTCTTTGCTTTTCCGAACTACATTTGCCAAATAGCCTACCCATTATATGATTTTCCTTTTTAATAAGCCCCTTTGAGCCTTATTAACCTTTCATTTTGTATCAACCATATTACATGCTTTATACTTAACTAAATGTCCTACCCAAGCCATAAAGCTAGTGGAACATTTATGATTGGTGAGTTTGTGGACAAAAATGTAAGTACGGGGGTGTACGTATGTGTGAGTTGGTTAATGTTGAGATGTTTTGTTATGTCTTATCATTGAAATTCTCATGTTGGTGTAGTTTATTTTAATTTTTATAAGGAAAAGAAAGAAAGAAAAGAGAAAAGCAAAAAAAAAAAGAAAATAAAATGAAAAAGAAAGAAAGAAGAAAAAGAAAAAGAATGAATTTTTTTTTGTTTAAATAAATTTATCAAGGAAGAAGTTCATATAAATTTGCAAAGTTATTCATAATTGATGCATGTTCCTAGAGTTGTAATGAATATGTTATTTGAGTATGTTGAACATAAGATATATGTTGGCTTGGAAGTTTCACTCTTGTGGTTTCAATATATTGTTGGCATAAATTGTATTAGTGATTCCTTCGGATTAGTATATGCTTCATGTGGTTGGTGTGTGAGAGTTCAATGAGATCATGAAATATAAATGTTACATTCGGCATAGCTTATGGTACCCAGCTTTTGATTAAATGTTACTTTTGTTTCACTAGCTTTGATGGCTTTCATGCTACTTGACCCAAACACATCTAACATTACCTTTATCCATATTACAACCTTGAAAAGTCCTTTAATTCATGATTTTTCATATGAACATTAGTGGTGGAGAAAAGAAATGATATGCAAAGTTGTGGATTGTCATGATCATGAATGGTGTTGAGTGTACCTATAGATATATTTTAGTTAAACACATTTTCAGAGTCTACCGTTAGATTGCTCGGTTTTTAAAGGTATTAAATGTTGATTGATCATGAGTAAAAGCTTGGAATGTCGATTTCTTACTATATTTTTTGAAAGTCATTCGTCTTTGTTTATGATTTTGTTTTCTTGGAACATATGGGAAATGAGTAAATGTTTCCGGTCTTTGAGCTTAATTTGAATGTTTTGCCCAAGGACGACCAAAAGCTAAATGTTAGGGAAATTGATATGTTTTTAATTGTTGATACATTTAATCATTTACACTTAGCAATTAATGATACGAAAATGATTAAGATACTCACTTTAATTCATATATGATTTTAGGTATAATTTGGAATCAAAGAAATTAAAGTGAGTCGAAAGCATTACACTTGAGCCATTTTTTGAAGATTAATTTTCATTTGTCTTCATAAAGCAAGAAGAAGAAAATTAAAAGACAAGTAGAAAAAAAATCAAAATACAAAGAAGAAGAATTAGAAGTGCTTGCAGGAAAAATGGAGAAATAACAAGAGAGCAAAACGCATGTAACAGCAGATAAATGAGCGAAACGATAACACTAGGAGAATGTTGGACTAAACAAGGAGCAGCAAATAACAAGCAGAGACGACGATGCATAGTAGCTAGAGACAAGAGGCAAACGACTGCAAAATGTAGAGATGCAGATGTAAGGAGCGTTTTGCTTAAAATACACAACACTAAGACGTTTTCCATAGGTTTTAAGTGAGACATGTATTGTAGATGGACCAGCTTGTTAAATCTTCACATAACCAAATAGTACCGAGGGCTTGAGGCAGAAACAAATGGAGAGGAGTGGAAGAGTGAATAGTAGTCTGGTCCAAGAGTTTATTTGTCATATCAGTGAATAGTGAGAAGAGAATAGAGCTAAGAGAGATAAAGAACAACAAATCAACGAATTATGTTTAATTAGGGTATAGGCTAAGATTAAATCAAAGAATCGAATCCCTACCTAATTCTCCAATTTTATCATTTTTTACATGTTTTCTTTAATTTGTTTTCATTAGGTTTATTTTGTTATTAAATCCAAAACCCCCAATTACCTAATCATCAATTAATTTCATTTCATAAGCTAACCGAACACTCCCTGTAGGATAGACCTAGACTCACCACTGTTACAGTAGTAGTCTAGTTATTTTATTTTGACTAACATTACGGCGTGTCTGTAAAGGATCAATTTCTTTTGATGAACACTTCTTTACTCATGAGGGATGCCCTAAAGAAGCTAAAACAAGACAAATCGATAAGGGAATACGTTAAAAAGTTTAGTTCTCTAGTGCTTGACATTGATAATATGTCATACGTGGACAAGGTCTTCAACTTTTTGTTTGAGTTACAACCATGAGTGCAAATGGAGTTGTGGAGGCAAATTGTGAAGGACATGGTTTGTGTACTTGTAGTTGCTAATGCTTTAGTAGACTTTTGAGTGATGAAGAAAACTAAGGCAAACTCCTTAAATTCTTCCAAGGGCAAAGGCCTAGCCTAATAGGAGAAAAGCGAGAGGAAAAAGAAGAAAGACTCCGAAAAGGGAGATTTAAAGGGAAAGGCAAGCAAAATGGTGGCTTTAAGAGTGGGGAGGCATCCTCCAAAAAGGGTAAACTTGCTTGTTACCTATGCAGCGGTCCACATTTTGTGAGAAAATGTCTAAGGAAGGAAAAGCTAAACGCATTGATCACCGAAGAAGAAGAAGAGGATTTGGAAGCGATACTAAATCCGATCACCTTGTTGAGTGTGATTCAAAGTGAGTCCAACCCTTTTGACAAGTTGATGCATGTAGGAATAAAATTCAATGGGAATGAGGTAACCACGATGATAGATACTGTTTTGACACACTCATTCTTGGCGGAAAGGATGGTGAGTAAGTTGGGCTTAAGGTGTCAAAGACCCCGACAAGTATAAAGACCCCTATGAGCAAGGCACAAGAAATAATAGGAGTTGCTTACAACATCCTAGTGAGTATAGGGAATTGACATGCCAAGTTCAATTGCATGGTCATACCACTTAATGATTTCTAGTTGACAATAGGGATCGATTTCTTGAAGGTAGAAAAGGTGGTGTTGTATCCAAGTTTGGAAGGTATCATGATTATGTAAGAGAAAAATTCATTCTTTGTTAATTGTTGTAGATTCGGTGGTGGAACGACGGATGATAAAATGACTGTAGCACGTGTATCGACCATTAGCATTAAGAAACGGTTGCAGAAAGGTATGGAGACCTATCTCGCTGCCATATGGGAGATTAGTGAGGACAACATGGTGGAAGTCACTAATGCAGATGCAAGTTTGTTAAGGGAGTTTCGGCACGTGATGCTAAAAGAGTCACTAAGACTCTTCCCCCTCGTCGAGAGATAGATCACAAGATTGAGTTAGTTTTTAGCACGCGCCCCATGTAGGATGTCCCTGTTAGAGTTAAGGGAGCTTTGAAAAAAACTTGGTGAACTATTAGAGGCAGGGTTCGTCCAATCATCTAAAGCCTAGTATGGTGCCTCAGTGCTATTCTAGAAGAAGCAAGACAAAACACTTTGGATGTGCATGGAGTATCGATCTTTGAATAAAGTAACAATAAAAAACAAGTATCTTGTTCCCTTAGTTCAATATTTTATGGACAAATTATAGAGGGTTGCGGTTTTCACAAAGTTAGGTCTTTAAAGTGGGTATTAACAAGTGTGGATGGCTGAGGGTGCTGACCAAAAGACAACATGCATGACTCGGTATGGATCGAACGAATTTCTAGTCATGCTATTTAGATTAACTAACATCCTTGTGACATTTTTCAACTTGATAAATGACGTGTTATATGATTTCCTTAATGAGTTCATGGTGTTGTATCTCGACAACATCATGGTGTATAACATAAATATAGCTGAACGTGTGGAGCACTTGAGGACAGTGTTCGAGGAACTAAATGTCATACCCAAATTAAGTTCTAAAAATTACCTAGTCTATCTTACTTGCAAGTATATGAGGTAGTTGTAGTCGTCTCCTACGAAGGCAAAATTGATTAACTCGAATTAAGTTTGAATTAAAATAGAAACAATACAATCCTAAACATTCTATCTCGATTGTTGAGTAAAGGATTTTAAAGAAAATCGTAAAATTAGATTAAAAAGTAAATATAAACAATTGGGAGAAAAATGAATAGATTAATCGAACTGGAAGACTATTGAGAATTAATTTCACTAATTTAATATCCTATGCATGATTAAGGGAAATGATTGGATAGTTATCTTACTAAAATTAATAGTTGGGTTCTAAATCAACTCGAATAATGAACTAATCTAACTTTTGTATTAAACCAGTTATCATCTGAAATAATTATAAAAGTTTGACTACTAATTACCACTTAAGTTAATATATTTCTAATTCTTAACCTAAGCATCCATAGTTTTTTTATCCGTATTAAATTTCTCCTCTCGGTCCTTCATTTAATATTAAAAATGATGCAAAGTTTGGCCATTCAATTTCATCCATTTAGCTCAGAAACCACAGAAATAAATAAGACAACAAATCCGTGATTTAATTATGCATATTTAACTAAAATAACTGTATTAATTCTCAAGAAAAAGATTCAGCCCATCATAGAAATATATGGTTCATCATTCTTAAATACTTAAATCCCATCTTTATTAGTATAAGAAAAGTATTCAAGCGCAAATCAAGTAAATAACTAGATTAATTATAAAAAGATTATAAGTAACAGTCGGCTAAGCTAACAAAGTAATAAGTTCAGTAAATAAACAAGAAACACTGCGAGAAACGAATAACAGAGCAAGCAGACAGAAATTGGGTAAATGAGGTATGGTGGTCTCCTACCCCTCTCAAGCTTCTCGTATTAGCTCTTGTCTTCTACTTCAGCTTGTTCTCATTAAATGGTAGAAGGCTTGGTTCTACTTCCAACTCTCTGCCATGTGTCTCTCTTCTTCACCTACCACTTTGCTCTTCTCTTCTTTCCTTCTTTCTCTATATTTTCCCTCTCTTGAAGTGTCTCTAGTGTGTTGAGTGAAGAATGAAAAGTGAATGATGAATAATGGAATTAATCGAATGCACTGCCACCCATACATCCTTCTATTTGTAGTATGTTTTAGGTCTAGGTTTCTATGCCTTCCACTTGTATATGCCATGTAATAAATGATAGAATAAACAAAACATTGTTAGTGTGACTTACCATGTTAAGTCACAGTTATGCTTAACTTTCACAACCGTGCATGTGTAAGTTAAGTCATGGTTTACAACCGTGCATATAAATCACACAACCGTGCATATAATTCATGGTTATGACTTAAATGTCACAACTGTGCATGTAACATGATGTCATTTTCATATACAATTCTCTTGTTTAAGTTCATGCCCTCCCTAATTCTTTCATGCATAAATCTTCTTGTTTTTTATGACACATTCACAAAATAATACAATTAAGATTCATGCAACATCCACACTAATTTCACTCAATTTATATCAAATTTGAATTAAATAATAACTAGTTTCACCAAATGAAAGTAAGCAAAATAAAAAAATTAAACACAACAATTTCCCTACACTTAAACTATGCTTGTCCCCAGGCAAAACAAAGAACACTAAACGATAAAAACATAAACAATGAAAACAAATAAATAATGAAAGCAAATGATTTTCCCAATTAATAGTTAAAGATATCAACGATCAATTCAATAAACACAACCTAAGAATTGGAAACTTATAATAATCTATGAACAGACTATTCTCTGCATACTTAGCCAAAATTAACAAGTATTTTAACTTAAAGACCATTAACAAGTGTGATAGATACTCACTTCACTTTCCATTCTCTCAAGCATTCAAAGGTAGTAAATATCCACTCATCGTTCATTTCATGTAAGGCATGTACCATAGGCTTGCTTACTAATCTAATCTAAGATGCAAAATAACAAAAACATGAACAATCATTAAACTAAAAGAAATTAAACTAATAAGCAGTAAAAATAATAAAAAGAAAGAGATAGAAATACGAAACAAAAGTGTGGTGGTAGTTGTGTTGATGCGGTGTGGAGTATGGCAATAAGCATGGCATCCTGTATTAAGGAGTGGAGAATAGCTGTGAGGAAGACAAAATAGAAGAGATTGAAAAGTAGGCCTATAAACGCAAAGCAAAGAAATTAAGTGGAGTCTCACTAAAAAGAAATAACTAATAAATAGTTGAAAAATAAAATAGAAATGATATAGGTTGCCTCCCATTTAATGCTTCTATAATGTCTTTTAGCTAGACACTTTAACTATTATGTTCAAGGTGGATTATTCAAAGTGATCGATTCCACTATTTCCTTTTCTTCATTCCAAGAATTTGCCAACCTCTCCTGTAGTTGCATCATCTAACAATTAACAGCACCTATAAATTTCCCTCATTAAGCTCAGCTTGTTTTCTTCTTCTTCCTGCAATAAAAAATCAAGGTTTGTAGGATTAAACTAATTAACATGAGAGCATTCTTCATAAACAGTAGTAACAAGAATGTGTTTAGTACTAAAAGATTGAAAATTCTACTATTTCTCCCAAGATAGTCATACTCAATTTCCCATTCTTCACATCAGTCATGGTATTGTTAATGGCCATAAAAGGCCTCCCTAGGAGCATGGTATGCTCCTTTCCTTGCTATTTAACCTCCCCTATGTCTAAGACAATAAAATCTATAGGGATAAGTAATCCTATTTATGTTTTAATTGTCCTAGATTTAATTTATCATAAATAGAGTGAGGTTTATACTTGCTCCAAGGTCAATCATACCTTTAACCTCATCACCATTTCTTATTAATATTTTAGTGATAAAGCTCCCTGGATCTTTCTGATAGGGGTAATTGATGCTGAAGAACAACATTTGCTACTTCTGAAATTATCACCTTCTTATTAGGCTCAAGCTTTCTTTTTTTGATGCTTAGTTCCTTGAAGAACTTCATATAAGAAGGAATGTACCTAATCACATCCAACAAGGGTATATTAATGTTAACCTTAGAAAGCATTTTATATAAATATGAAAAATGCTCGTCTTGTTTTGATTCCTTAAGGTGGCTTAGATATGGAATTGGTGGCATTTAAAGATCCATTGCTTTATGCAGTTTTTATCCTTCACTTTCTTTGATGTCTTTCCTAAGCTTTTTGCCTTTTTGAATATGACCAGAATAATCATACTCATTGCTAACCTCCTTTTGCTCATCTTTTTTTTTAGGGAGACTCTCCTTCTCTTGATTAGCAACATCAGATAAATTAGAAGGAATCTCAATGTCAACGTGATTATCAATTACCCTTCCACTTCTCAAAATAATAATTGCTTAGGCTTGCTTAGGTTGACTCGACAACTTTAATTTTTGAATATTTTACATTTGAATAGCGATTTCCTATTTAGATCTCAATCCTCTTCACAGATGCCTCCAAAGAATTGAGTCTCTTATTATTCGTTTCTTGATTTTGAGTTATAACCTAAATAAAAATATTCAGAGTTTCCTCCGAAGAAGGCTTGCTTGGTGGGTTTTGATTTGAGGATTGCCCTTGGTAATAATTTGGCCTTTGAAAATTTTGGTATTGTGGTTAGGTTGCATTAGTGGGTTATTGGTCTTCCATGAAAAATTAGGGTAGTTTCTCCATCCAAGATTGTAGGTATTTGAGTATGGATCATTTCGTTCCCTTAGATGAAAACCATTGAGTGAGTTTACTTATTCCTCCGCATTTACAAATGGTCCGCAAGAATACGAAAAAACATTAACTCCGTGACCACAAGTTCCATATATACCACACACCTCTTGATTTGGAAAATTTTAAGGTATTCTCGTAGTTAGCATCTTTACATATCTCGTTAATTCAGCTGACTGCATAAACAATTCTTGATTCATGCTCACTTCATGAACTCCTGTTCTTCTTCGCCTAATGCTCTTTTTTAAGAATTGGCCCCTAACATTTCAAAGATTTTGTACTTTTCTTTGGCTATCTTTTCTACCACAGCTCCTCCATCATAAAAAAATTGATTTTGCATATAAAAAGGAAAAATGATGGTGTGGACACTGTATGAGCAAGAGTTTGAAATGTTTCCACATCTCATAGAATGGCTCTCCTTCCATCTGAGTTCACTTCCTAGAGACCTCCTACCTAGCAGAGATTAACTAAAAGCAGTACTAAATTAATAACAAAAATTAAACAAATACACACAACACAATCAATCAATAAAAAAAACTAAATAAACAAATCGTCAAAACAACACAATAAAACATGTATGCATAATCAAACAAACAAAAACAAAATTAATTAGTAAACAATAACATTCTAAATTAATTTAAGTTTAAACGCTAAACACCTCCTTGATAATGGAACAAAAAATGTGTTGTGCCCAAATTAAATTCTAAAAATTACCTAGGTTATCCTACTCACAAATATACGAGATAGTTATAGTTGACTACCTAGGGTCGTCTCCCACAGAGGTGAAATCGGTTAACTCAAATTAAGTTTAAATTAAAAATAACAACAATGCAATCCTAAACATTCTATCCCAATTGTTGAATAAAGGCTTTCAAGAAAATCGCAAAATTAGATTAAAAAGTAAACAGGATATCAACTGGGAGCAAAACAAATAGATTAATTAAAGTGGAAGACTCTTGAGAATTAATTTCACTAATTTAATCTCCTATGCATGATCAAAGGAAATGGTTGGATAGTTGTCTTACTAAAATCAACAGTTGGGTTCTAAATTAACTCGAACAATAAACTAATCAAACTTTCGTATTCAACTAGTTATCATCCAAATTAATTATGGAAGCCCGACTACTAATTGCCAGTTAAGTTAATATATTTCTAGTTCTTAACCTAAGCGTCTATAGTTTCTCAATATGTATTAAATTTATCCTCTGGGTCCTTCATTTAATACTAAAAATGATGCAAAGTTTGGTCATTTTATTACATCCATTCAACTCAGAAACCACTGAAATAAATAAGACAATAAATCTGTGACTTAATCATGTATAGTTAACTAAAATAGCTACATTAATTCTTAAGAAAAAGATTCAGCCCATCATAGAATAAATATGGTTCATCATTCTCAAATACTTAGATCCCATCTTTATTAGTGTAAGAAAAGTATTCAAGTAACAAACCAAGTAAATAACTAGATTAACTATGAAAAAAAAAGTAACAGTTAGCTAAGCTAACAAAGTAATGAGTTTAGTAAATAAACAAGAAACACTGCAACAGATGACAAGAAAACAGAGATCGGGTGAATGAGGTACAGTGATCTCCTGCCCCTCTCAAGCTTCCCGCATTAGCTCTTGCCTTTTGAGTCAACTTGTTCTCACCAGATGGTTAAAAGCTTGGTTCTGCTTCGAAATCTCTGCCATGTTTCCCTCTTCTTAACCGACTCTCTTTATTCTCTTTTCTTCTTCCCTTCTTTCTCTCTAGTTTCTCTCTCCTGAAGTGTCTCTGATATGTTGAGTGAAGAATGAAGAGTGAATGATCAAAAATGGAATCAATCGAATGCTTTGCCACCTTACATGTCCTTCTATTTATGTTTTAGGTCTACGTTTACGTGCCTTCCATTTGCATATTCCAAGTAATAAATTGACAGATTAACAAAACGTTGTTAGTGTGTATGTATGTCAGAAATCACGGTTGTGACTTCACTTACACAACCGTGACTTACTATGTTAAGTCACAGTTGTGACTTAACTTGCACAACTTGCACAACTGTGATTGTGCATGTGCAAGTTAAGTCACGATTCTAATTTAACAAGTCAAAACTGTGCATGTAAGTCATGGTTGTGATATAATTCATAACTGTGACTTAAATGTTACAACTGTGCATGTAACAGGATTCCATTTTCATGCAAAATCCTCTTATTTAAGTTTATGCCATCTCTAATTGTTTTATGCATAAATCTTCTTGTTTTTCATGCCACATTCATAAAATAATCCAATTAAGATTCATGTAATATCCACACTAATTTCATTCAATTCATATAAAATTTGACTTAAATCACAACCAGTTTCATCATATGAAAGCAAGCAAAATAAAAAAATTAAACACAATACTGAAGCAACACAAGTTCTGTGTAAAGATGGAGAAGTGTGAGTTTGCACAGTCAGAGATCAGATTCTTGGGTCACTTGGTGAGCAAGGGTTAAGTCAGGATGGATTCGAAAAAGATGAAAGTGATAGTTGAGTAGAAAATTCTCATGACAATACGAGAGTTACGAAGTTTTCTCAGACTAACAAACTACTACAGGCAATTTATAGTGGGATACTCGAAGAAAGTGGTGCCATTGGCAAACTTGCTAAAGAAAAAGCAAGAGTATGTTGGTTAGATGCGTTTGAGGAGGCATTCGAGATACTTAAAGCCGCTATCTTGACTGAACCTATATTAAAGCTACTAGAGTTTGATCTTCCATTTGAGGTACACACGGATGCATCGAATAAAGCCATTAGTGGAGTCCTAGTACAAGAAGGTCATCCTATAGCATTTGCAAGTTGAAAGCTCAACGGTGCAGAGTAGCGATACTCAAAGCATAAGAAGGAGATGCTCATGGTGATGCATTGCCTTGAGATATGGCAAGTTTATTTATTGGGAACCAGGTTTGTTGTTCACATAGACAATGTTGCTAACACATTTTTCAGGACCTAAAAGAAGTTGTTCAAGGAGAAAGCCTGATGGCAAGAGTTCCTTGCTGAATATGACTTCATGTAGGAGCATAAAATGGGGAGGCACAACAATATGGTGGATGCCTTAAGACAGAAGGAGGTGGTCATAGCCCTATATGCCATTACAAAGGTGGAGTTTAACGAGTTAGAGTAAATTAAAGCTACAACTCCATTGGACAACACTTATTGAAAGTTAATCTCACAAGTTAAGGAGGGTGTTCTGCGTAAGTTTTGGATCGATGATGATGGATTGTTGATGAAAAATATTGGTCAATTGTATGTGCCAAGTTTTGGTTTCTTATGGAAACAACTATTGAAAGAGACACACAACTCATAATGGGCTGGTCAGCCCAAAGTTTAGAGGATATTGGCACCACTAGCTTATTCCTATTATTGGTCGAAGATGGAGGATGACATTGAGGTATATGTCAAGTCGTGCCTTATGTGTCAATTGGATAAGCTAGAGAGGAAGAAGGAAGCTGGTTTGCTACAATCCTTATCCATTCCTGAAAGGTCGTGGGTGTCAGTTTCGATGGATTTCATAGGAGGTCTTCCAAAGGTGGACAACATGGTGACAATCATGGTGATTGTAGATCATTTCTCCAATTATGGAATCTTCGTGCTAGCATCAGCATCGTGTCCCTTAGATATTGTAATAAGATTTTCTATAAGAGCGTGGTGAAATACTTTAGAGTCCCTGAGGGCATTGTGAGTGACCAAGATGCCAGATTTACAGGGTGATTTTAGATGTCTTTTTTCAACATGAAAGGTTATGATTTGAAGTTTTTAACAACAAATCACCTACAAATGAACGGAAAAATGAAGAGGATCAATGGTCTGTTGGAGGAGTACTTAAGGCATTACGTAATTGCAAGTTAACGTAGCCAGTTAAGTTTGATTAATACTACACAAATTTGCTACAACTTGCACAGATCTTCTACGATGGAGAAGAGTCCCTTCGAGATAGTCTTAGGGCAGTAACCTCTCACTCAACTTGAGAGTGCACAATAAAGGATCGGTGGCAAGTGTTCAACGACGTATAAGTTTATGATGGAGAAGCAAGAGCTGTTAAATGAGGCAAGGGATAGTCTTCAAAAGGCTTCTCAAAGGATGAAGAAGCAAGTGGACTTATGGAGGAGATCATTAGAGTTCGTTGTAGGAGATAAGGTATTGCTGAAACTTACCCCACAAATTTGAAAAAATATCTCGAGTAAGTAAGTATATTATAGCTTGGTGTCAAAATACGATGGATTGTTTGAAGTGCTAAGTAAAGTAGGGAATATAGCATACAGGTTGAAGTTGCCCAAGAGATTAAAGGTACAACCTACTTTTTATATTAGTTTTCTCAAACCTTAATATGAGGATACATCAAATCCGAATAGGAGTCAAGTCAAGAGAGCTCCACTGGTTCTGAGAAAATAGTTCCAAGATCAAGTAAAGAAGATCTTAGATCACCGACCAACGAGGCAGTATAAGAAAAACCGATAGATCGAGTTCTTAATCTAGCATAAGGGAAACCTGACCACGAAAGCCACATGGGAGAAAGATACAACCTTGTGGCTATTTGATGATTAGGTGAATGCCTACCTTAAGAATAGTTCGACGAGGGTGTCGAATTCATCTAGTGGGAATGGTTTGTTAGCCCTTTAGCACATGACACTATAAGAAAATTGGGGTTTAGTGACAGAAATTACTGACAGAATGTGAAGGTTTCTGTCGGCAAGCAAAGTTGGAGACAAAAATTACCGACAAAATGAGTCATCAAAGAAACGACCATAAGTAATATTTAACGATAGAATAGAAAATATTTTGTAACTAATTTACCGAGGGAAATTTTCTATTTCATCACCATATTTAGCGATGATAACTTTTGTACTATTGGTAAATTAAGCAATATATTTTATATGTCTGTCGATAAATTTAACGACAGTAAAAGTTTTGGAAATACGTCAAAAAATGTAGTGACGGTAAGTTGTGTTATCCGTCGGTAAGTTTACTACTAAATTTACTAACGGATATAGTTATTCCGTTGGTAAATTCACCAATATTGTTTTTTAAAATTTTCCCTACATTTAATTTGTACATTTGATTTTGATTGATAATCTTATGATTCATAATTAATTTCTTCAGTTATCTGTTCATAATATTTGATTTTTTTTACATTTAGTTTGTCTAAATAATAAGTTGATTGATAATATAAAGTAAAAATTATCTTAATTGATAATAAAAAATTATTATCTACAACAATAAGTATTTAATTCATAAAAAATGACTTAAGAGTAGGTACAAATAAGCTATGCAATTAGTGAATGTAGATGCTCTGACTGGTACGATGAGGTGTTGCCCCTCCCCTTCAACTCATCCATCTCATTACAGAGCTAGGCTATATACTCCATTGACTATTGCAACTAAGTTGCCAACATCTGTACTATGCTCTCAAGCTAAACGACTCTCTCATTAGATGCAAACCGCCTACTAGCTTTATTGGATGTGGAGGATTGCAAATAGCATGTGTTCACAAATGAACCTAAGCTGAAGATCTTTCCATGACAGTCCCTACCGCCCACTACATCAAGATATGTCTGACTCTCATCAACAGTTTTAGAGTTCTAAGATTGTCGTTGAATGCTTTCTTATATTTGGTCATATCAGGAAGCAATGTTTATATTAATAAGTGAAAATTATTAAGAATTAATATTAAGCATAAATTTCACACACATTAAGTTCTCTACATCGGGTGTTGATAAAGGTCACACCATCATGCTTCTTAGTAGAGCTGACTGAGTGTAGGGTTCCTGCCTATAAACTTTTCTTGTATCAGAATAAAATGTTATAATTGAACTACAATTTACAAATATTTCAACAGAGTTTCATCTATTTTTATGATATTTATCCCCTGTTGAACAAAGAAAGTAACTTAACAACACAGTCATATATGGCACTAGACATTTATAATATTATCATTCTCCACAATACAAATTCACGCATCAAATTAAATTGAAATCAAATTTCATTCATCAAAGTAAAAAAATCATAATATAATTGTAAAATGTAGATATGTACAAGTTTCCCTGCATACTCCTAGTGGGTAATAGATCCTCCAATATGTATAGGAAGAATCTCTCCCTCTGTTCCTCCATGTCTGTTTGCAGAATTACTCTGAGATGGACATTACCTCAGGTGATGTCTAATACTGTTGCCAACGACTCCATATTTCTTCATATATATATAAGTCTATATAATGTGTACAAGCTCAACTCTACCATAACTTATAAATAACTATGTCAAATTTGGAATCCTAAAAAAATTATTTATAAAAAAAAGGAAAAGCATATCTTAAGTACTTATAACCTACGAAATTAATTAGATAAAAAATAAAAAAGGATATATTTTTTGAATCTCAAACTCCTGATAATAAAAATCTTTTGTCGCCTGAGAGATATTCTTTCATATATAACCCTCAAGATCAATCTTCTCCTTAAACTTGGATGTCATGTTTCTTGAGCACATTCCAGACGTAAACAACCTAATATAAAAGTAATTTTAGATTATTTTCAAATTAAAACCTATAACTTCATTATAAATATGTAATAAGTATTTTCACTCACAGATTGTTGACAATTGTGATGTAAGTTCTTCCATTAACTACCTTAGCTTTAGGCTGGAGGCTCCCTCCTTCATTCGCAATGTTTACCCCTAATATCTTTATTAGTATAGGGGTGGTGGATGAAGGAGAAAAGATGGATGGTGTTGTAGGGCAGGATAATGTAACATTAGGTACAAAAGATGACTCTACAGGGATTACAGGTCGAGAAGGTGAAGCCTCATCTGGAAGTGCGGTAGGTGGACATACAGATTCTATAACATCTACAAAAGATGATGCTTCACCTATAAATCATGGTAACCTGATCCTTGGCTACATCATATCCTATTATGGCATATTTTTAACCTCAAATTCACATTTAATTGAATATTAAAGTAATAAAATAATATAAATTCAATATATAACAATATATTGTTGATGTAATAATAAATTATTTCATATAATATTCTATTACAAATACAAATTAATCGCTATCATGATCACTTAGTTGTAAATCAAAATCATCATCATCTTCTTTTTCTGAAGAATTAAAATCAAAATCGGGCTCCTCTTCACGCTCTCGCCCTCTTTATCCTCTGTAGATGAAACTTTAACATATTCATTATTTAGAATGTTTAAAAGTTCATTCTCGTCATATGTAACACATGCATTTATTTCATAAACATCTTTTTGAATCGCTTCACTTTCAATTCTCTTATATTCTCCTTTTCTATGTAATTCAAAAACAACTCTATGTTTAACTTTGCAAACAGCCAGCCAATATGACTTATCTTATTGTAAGCTAGGAAAAGGAACATAATATGGATCTCTTGCATCGCCAACACGAAAGCTTCAAATTGTCTAAATCTTCTTCACTTGTTAATTTCAACTAGATTGCATCAGCTATGAACTTTTGTACGAAAAATTAGGAGTTGGATCAAACAAGTCACACTTAAATATCACACTCTGCTTTATTGGCAATCTAGGGTACTCAATTTTAAGTATCTCAGTAATTTTACTATATTAATCCATTAATTCTCCCTATATGCAAATCCCACTATTTAGTATTGCCATGCCATGACCATGATATTCTGTATGAAATTTGTATCCATTAACGAAAGACATCAAATATGATTTAACAGTTTGTAAAGGTCCTTTTACAAGACTACATATGAACTTATTTTCTATTGGATTTTTTTAGGCCTACAAAAAAATAATTTATCATATTAAATAGTATAATGTCATTTGAATACTTTGATCTAATAATTCTTTCAATAATTAATATTGAAAACTTACATATTTCTCGAACTATCGAGAAAAGTGTCTTTTAACTTCTTTATTGATATTATCTTATGCTTTTTTTTTACATTAGCTTGCGTAACCATTTCTCATATAATCTAAAAGCATTATTATGTATTTTAGTTGTGAATAAAACTAACTTTGAAAACCCAAATAATCAATTTCAAAATCAACTTCAATCAAATGTAACCATGGGTAGTATTTATTTCTTCCTTTGTTAAAATTCTTCTTATTGACTGTCCATATGTTTGTCCAGGATATGTGAAATCGGATAAGTTACCATCGACATCACCCATTCCTTCCTGACCGTCACTACGAGGAACTTTTCTTTCTCTTGTGTGCACATGCAGCTCAAAATAATGTGAACAAAATGTACTTGCTTCCTTCACTAAATAAGCATTACATATCGAACATTCAACTCTAGCCTTATTTTTGACGTTTTTCTTTAAGTGATGCAAATGCATATATTACAAATAGGATTATTACAATTATATGATTAAAACATGTTATAACTCCAATTTAAATATTTACTATAATTACCTATCAAACAGATACATCTATCGATATTGAACTAGACCAGCAAGTTTGGCCTCATGTGCTAAATGTACAAGTAGATGCTCGATACAGTTAAAAAAGCTTGGAGGGAAAATCCCTTCTAATTTGTACAAGATTATGAGAATTTTCCTTTCTAGTTTTTTCATTTCATCCAACTTTGTTTCAAATGATGTTAAGCTTTTGAAAAAAAAACTTAATTATAATATAGCTTCCCAAACATTATTCGGTAGCAAATCCCGAAATGCAATTGGAATTAGTCTTTAAATAAGCACATGACAATCATGACTTTTCATCCCAAATAAATTTATACTTCCTCATGTCCACACATCTTGTCAAGTCTGAAACATAACCATTGGGAAACTTTAGACTTTTCAACCATTTATACAAAATTTCCTTTTGTTTTTTGTCCAAAGTGTAACATGCTTTCAGATATTTACCCATGTGAAGATCTTTATCTAACTCATTTCTTCTACAAAAATGTTTTAAATCAGCTTATAATTTTTCATTATCCTTTGTCCTCTCTTTAATTTTCAATATGGTATTGAAAAAATTGTCAAAAATATTTTTCAATATGCATCACTTCTAGATTATGATGTATTAAATTAGTTTTCCAATATGGCAAATCCTAAAAGATTCTTTGTTTTCTCCAACTAAAGTTTTTTCTAATGTTCGTATTAACTTCATCAGCTTCAAGTTCTATAACTTTCAACATCCCTAATTCCTCAATCTCCTAAAATATCTCTTCACCAACTTTGTGAGGGGAGGAGAAGTTTGTACCATCCTATTCTTAATGAACTTTTGTTTATTGCTTCTAAATGGATGATCTGGAGGAAGAAATTTTCTGTAGTTGTCAAAACAAGATATTTTGACCCTGTTTGGAATATAAAATGCATCAGAATCATTGTCATAATAAGGACAATCCAATTTCCCTATTGTGCTCCATCTAAACAATATAACATACATCGGGAAATCACTAATAGTCTACATTAAAGCTACTATCAATGTAAATTTTTGTTTAAGCGGCACATCCTATGTCTCCACACCATATTCCCAAAGACGATGCAATTTAAATACCAATGGTTATAAGAATATATCAATTTTATGCTTTAGATATGTAGGCCTTAGCATAATCACCGTCAAGAACATATATGCCTCATTCATACACATCTATAGAGGCAAATTATAAGGAGTAATTATGATTAGCCATGATGAATATTGTTGGCTGGATTGATCAAAAGGTTGAAATCCATCTGTTAACAATCCCAACCTAACATTTCAACTTTTAGCTGCAAACTCATAATGAGTGTTATTGAAATGTTTCCATGCCAGCGCATCCAATGGATGTCTCATTATTCCATCTTCCTGTTCATGGTCATCATATCATCTCATATATTCGCTTCCAAGGTACTAGTTTCTATTTCATAGTATGCTTTCTAGGTTTAAACCTAGATTAACCACAAATTAGCACTTTTGTAATTCCACATCATCCCCCCAAAACAACATACATCCTAATTTGCAACAATCAATTTTTTTAACTGACAAACCAAGACCCTTAATAAATTTCTTCATATTGTAAAGATTATCGACCATTGTATGATCAGGAGGTAATGATTCATTATACCAAGCAAGAAGTTTATCAAAACTTACAATCAGAAATATGGCCTTTAGACTTTATGTTCAATATTCGAGCAATTGAAGATAATTGAGTCATGGTCTAATAATTTGGACATAATTCTTAGTCAACTTATTATAGTAATTCAAAAAATTATTTTATATATAGGTTTGGTTCTTCTTTAAGATTTTCTATATTTTCCTAAAATATATAACCAGCTGCATCATAAATCATTGCATATAAGGATTTTTAGTTGTACCCATATTATTTGTTCTAAATCTAGTCCCCCCTTCAAACTCATCAATATTTATTGACGAGCTTACTTCATTACTGTAACATCCCGTTTCCATAGAACGGGTCGGACCTGAGAAACGGGCCCAAGTGAGGTCAATCGGAGAAGTTAGGAAAACACATCTCATGCTCATGCATTTGCGAACAGTGATATGTGCACATGAAAAATGTCTGT